>VZSF01007916.1:11798-75301 GCA_013398295.1 Chionis minor | reverse complement strand
TTTTCTTCCCTCTCTCTTTGTGTTAGGGGCAACAGGATGGAAACCAGCAATCTGTGCAGCCAGAGAAGGTCGGCTGGGTGCGGAAATTTTGCGGGAAAGGCATTTTTAGGGAAATCTGGAAAAACCGTTATGTGGTTTTGAAGGGAGATCAGCTTTACATCTCGGAGAAGGAGGTAGGATCGGTTTCATTTTCCTTTCCCATCCCCCCTTGCCTCCCCTTTGCATATGAAAAGCGTGCACGGAGCAGCCCCAGCCTCCCCCGGCCCCTCCATCGCCCCCCCCGGCTCCAGGAGGGTTCTCGGGGGGCTTCCCTTCTCCCCGGAGAAACCTGGCCCGGGCTGGTGTGTCGGCTCCGACCGCGGCTCTCCCAGGCAGCTCCGGCTGGGAGACATTTTCCCAGCGCTGGACACGTGAAAGGATTCACTTAGCGAGAGTTAAAACCCTCATCCTTCTTTCCGCCGCGGTGAAACGGCAACGCCAGCTTCCTTCTGTGCCTGTCCTCCGGCATTAAGTTTGACAGTGGTCTCGTTCCGCTCCATTTGGGAATAACTCCGGTCTCCCAACAGGAATCGGGTCCCTTATCTCTTGTATTTTTTCCCCCCCCCCCGAACCACACCGCCAGAGGACAACGGGGGAAATTCTAACCACGGATTCAACACCTTGCTGAAAAACGCGCCCCCTCTCCTCCCCCTCGGCTCCGCTGGGTTTGGGGTTTAACGCGGTGTTTACGTTAGACTTAATTGGATGTGACTCTCAGGCTGAGCGTCGCAGGCTGGGATCCGGCTGTCCTTGCACAGCCTCCCCCCTTCCTTTTTGTCTTGATAAATTCATCAGGAAGAAATCCCCAAGCAACAGCACTCCTCCCTCCGATTACCCTTCCGAAACTCATCGCTGGCACGAGTGAGAGTTGTGGCCCCGAGGAGAGGCAGGGGGGCTGTCCGGCGCCCGGCTGGCGTTAGGACGGGTCGTTTGGGGTGAAAATACAGATTTGGGTCCGGTTCTCGGTGGGTTTCCTCCCATAAGTGGTGGTTATTCCCTGGCAGGCACTGCAGGGCGGTCTGTCGCTCGGATGCGTGGCTACCTGCCCCAGCTTTATCAGTTTAGGATCTGGAGAGATAACAGGGTCCAGAGCGCCGAGCGTAATTTGATTTAGAGGATAATTGAATCACGGGGCATGGCAAAGTGCAGACGGATCAGGGGTTATTAGGACACAGAAATAGCCTAAAAGCAGACCGAGGGCCCAAGGTCGCGCTTAGCGACGTGTTGGCATTTCACAGCTCGCTCCCGTTGATGTCTTGGCCGCTCCAGAAGCGGAGAGAGACGCGGGAGCGGGGAATAAACGCTGTCCGCAGGCTGGGGGTCGGGTAAAGAGACGGCGTAAGAGTAGGATTAGAGACTGTAGACAGCCCTAGTGGTAACAAGACACTAAACCTACGGTGAATCTATAGGTGTATTTATGGATGGGGGAAGTTGGATGGAAAGATGGATGCCAGAGGTACCCGGTGAGCGGTACAAATCTCCCATCAGTGGTCCTTCCAAGTTTTCCAGTGGTAACGCAGACGGGTGTGCGTTCCTCAAGAGCAGGTCTGCTTGTCTTGCACGACTCACACAGCTCTAGGGCCACAGATCGGAGTTTAGAAACCTCCAGCCAGACGGATTCCATGGCTGGAAGGACTTTACCTGCTGCCTCGTGTCCCACCAGTCTGGCTCAAGGCTCTGCCGTACTGGGGGCCCCGATTCGAGGTGGCGCTGAAGCACACGCAGGAGCAGAAACATGCGCTTAAGCCCAGTCAACGGGGATGGAACCGGAGCTCAGTGCTTTTTGAGGCAGGACCTGGAAGAGAAGTAGCCATGACCAAGTCCAAATGACAGCGGAGCTGCCTGCTCGGATCAGACCGCATCCGCTGTGCCGACGCGGTTGGAACCACTGGGAAGGGCCTGGGCATAGTCCCTTCCCAGACTCGGTGGAGTCTGTAACGGTGAATTCAGCACGCGTTGGGCAGATGCTTAACGGCGTTAGCAGGATGCCGCGTGGTCCTTCGAGCAGGGGTGAAGGTGCGGTGTCAGCGGTGGGATTGACCCATCCTGTGGCTCCCAGTGGAGACAGCAGGGACAATGTGGGTCTGGGGGGACCCGGGGACAGTCACGGGAAGTTGGGGAAGTCACTCAGTGGGGAAGGAACCATACGGACAGAGGGAGAAGCAAAGGCAGAAGAAGCGGCTGGGCACGTCCCCGCAGCGTCTCCGCAGGCGGGACGGGAGGGCTAATCGGCACCACGGCGGCTCCAGCCCATGAGGTGCAGGGCCTCCTCACGGCACCTTCACCTGGGAGAGGGAAAGGGCATTCCCAGCGGATTATTCCATGCCCGTAAGCCCCGAGCAGCCCCTGGAAGTACCTACAGATAGGCGGTGGTGCCTGCGCTCCTACCAGGGCAGCGCTCGCCGGGGAGGCTCCGTGCTGGCAAACTCCTGCAGCGCTGGAGGAGCTGCCCCCTTTGGAGGATCCTCCCAGATCCTCCGTTTGCAGCCCAGACCCGTGCCGCGGCTGGCCGGGCCGGCAAAGCCGTGCTGTGTGGCACAACACACTCCCTGAAGCAGCGCGTGAAGCCTCCCTTTGATGGGAATCGCTCTGGGTTTTGCCGAGGAAAACAAGAGAGTGTTTTTCAAAATCCTGGCCACCCTGAAGTCACCAGCTGGACTGTCACCGGGCTGCAGCACCGCTGGGATGTCCCGGAGCGGGTGGGTACGTCTCTGGTACCCCAATGCGGAACCCTGACAGCGAAGGCTCCGCTCGGCTAAGGAGCAGGAAAGCCTTGCGCCAGCAACGATGTGCTCGTGCAGGAATCAACACCAGTGGAGACGGGCAGGAAAAAGGTGTCTGTCTGTCCATCCTTCCCTCCCAAACACATCCAGGCAGCTCCCACTCAAGTATCGGCGTGCTCGGAGGCCAGCGGAGGGACGAGGATGGCTCTGAGGGGCCACGCGGGTGCTGGTTCTGGGCAGGGGGCACTTGTGTTTGTTTCACTTGTATTTCTTGACGGGGGAAAAAAAAAAGCTCGTGCATGTGCAGCCGAAGCAGCGCCGGGGCTGTACGTGTGTGAAAGACCATAAATAACGCGCGGCAGCGGCTGCCTATGTCTTTATATGGAAGAATCTGTGGTCGTGTCGAAACGCGGTTACAGAGGTAACATCTGGCCGCGGGCATGTGCGCTGAGGCGGCTGCGTGCGCCTGCGGGAATGAAGAACGCGCCCCTCTCCCTGGGTCCGGCATCTCTGGGAATATCACTGGGTCTGGCATCTCCAGGAACGTCACTGGGTCCGGCATCTCCAGGAATGTCACTGGGTCCGGCATCTCTGGGAATGTCACTGGGTCTGGCATCTCTGGGAATGTCTCTGGGTCTGGCATCTCTGGGAATGTCACTGGGTCCGGCATCTCCGGGAATGTCACTGGGTCTGGCATCTCTGGGAATGTCTCTGGGTCCAGCATTTCTGGGAATGTCTCTGGGTCCGGCATCTCCAGGAATGTCTCTGGGTCTGGCATCTCTGGGAATGTCTCTGGGTCCGGCATCTCCAGGAATGTCACTGGGTCCAGCATTTCTGGGAATGTCTCTGGGTCCGGCATCTCCAGCAATGTCTCTGGGTCCGGCATCTCTGGGAATGTCTCTGGGTCCGGCATCTCCAGCAATGTCTCTGGGTCCGGCATTTCTGGGAATGTCACTGGGTCTGGCATCTCTGGGAATGTCTCTGGGTCCGGCATCTCCAGAAATGTCACTGGGTCCAGCATCTCCAGGAATGTCACTGGGTCCAGCATTTCTGGGAATGTCTCTGGGTCCGGCATCTCCAGAAATGTCACTGGGTCCGGCATCTCCAGGAATGTCACCGTATGAGGCAGCCACAGCAGGTGAGCACGCTCCCATCTGCCCATGGCCGGAGGGCACGCGTCCGGGGTGGCTGCCCGTCACTTCTGCGTTTCCAAGACTTTCTGTTCAAAGACAGACGGGTCTTTTAACACACGGCGCAGGTTTTCGGTCCCGACCGGACCGTTACTCCTTAGCAAAGCCAGGTCTTCACACGCCAACAAGATCCGAGATCTCGCGCCGGGGTGTTCTGCCCTGCACTCGCCCCTGCCCGCAGGTTTGAGTGCGCGTTGCGGAGCTTTGCTCCCAGAGCACCGGGCTCCCTCTGCACGCTGGCTTCCCTGGCAGCAGGTGCCTGCGGCTCCCGCAAATAGTTTGATAAATCGGGGTTTGTCAAGCGGAACAGGACGGAGCATCTCTTGATTTTTTTCGCGCACCAAATGAAACCCAGTGGAGAAAATGGAGCCACTGCCGGGTTGGGCTGATGAGTTGCGTGAGAGGCTCTTCGCTGCTCCGGGGAAAGGCGTCTCCATTTGGGAACGCCGGCCACTGCCAGCGTGGCTGATGAGGCAGGCGCTGGACGCAGCCGGAGGGAGAATTAAAGAGTGGAGACCCTGCGGAGACGTGAATAGAAAACCCGAGTGGAAGCAGCAACTCGACAGGTTGAACCTCAGCCCGGTTTCTGCAGGGATGGCAGAGGAGACTCAAATTGTCTGTTTCCGCAAAAGATCAAAGCCCTCCTCTACTATAAATTATTTTTGCTGCATCAAAGCCATGGGAGCAACGTGGATTTGGTGGATGGAGCTCACAAGTTAACTCTCATATTGACCTTGGTGTTTCTTGTCAGCTCCTCTTAAGCTGAGCGGCGGCTCTGGAGCAGAAGGCAGGTTGTCAGCGGGTGAAGCGGGACCCCGGGCTCTCCCCGCCGGCTCAGGGCACGGCACAAAAGGGGTTAAACACCAGGACTCCTGGATGCCACCCTCAGCGCGGCCACGCGCTCACCAAATGAATTCAGAAACCAGACATTTATTTACTTTCGCCTGAATTTCTCCAGCTGGAAAGCAGGGCTAAAAATACTCATCTCCCTAAGGCACACGGTGCCCAGGAATGGGGGAACTGTGTGTCATGCACGGTGGGATCCCTCGGGAAAGGTGTCAGCTCGGGGCGGGTAGTGATGCTGCAGGAAGACAAGGGGGAGCAGCAAAACTGCTCGGAGCCGAGCACCGGTCTGGTGTCTGGGAGGGCTGAAGGGACAAAAGGCTAACTGCCACAGACTGCCGAAAATCCCATCGATATCCACATCGATTCCTGCTGGGAATCTCTGTGCTTTTGCCGTTGCCTACTTAGGAGCTGGGCCTGCAGGTTCGCGACTGGCCCCGATTTAATTATTTTGGTTAGGAGAGGACGCGAACGCCTGATAGAAGCCGGGGCTTTTTCCCTGGCAGAAACCAAGTCTGTAAGGAGAGGAAATGTGTTTCCATCAGAGCAGCCGATATCCCTGGAAAAGGCAAACAGGGCTTTTGGGCTGCGCTCTGTCATCAGGGCATCAGCCTTGGGAAGCTGGGAAACCCGCTCGAACACCCAGAACCCACCAGGCACCAAAATGGTAGCTGAGGCTTACGGACCTTGTCCGGCCGGGGGCTCGGAGCCTGCCTGGAGACCTGTGCCCCTGCTGCAAGCCCAACTCCGTCAACTTATGCAAAGAAAAAACCCCAACCCTTCGTTATTTAGCATTTGGTCATCAGCCAAAAAAAGCATTCAGGGCAGAAACACGCGCCACAAGATGTGCCGGAGCGAGCCGAGCTGCCCTAAGCGAAAGAACACCTCCGTCGTAGCATTTTTGCACTCCTTCCCCTCACTCTCCTCCACACCGCTTCCCCCCCCTTGCAAATTTCTGGTAATTGTTCTCTTGTTTCTAGCCCAGCTTTGTTATTGCTTTGCACTTGGGAATAGCAGCCAGACTAATGCAGACACAGCTGGGCTCCTACCACTTCCTGACAGGAAGCCCAGGGCTGTCCAGACAGCATGAACGGACTCTGTGATGACAAGATGTTAATGAGGAAATGCTTCTCGGGGCTTCCTTAAGCCTTTTCTTGTTTGCTACCAAAAGCATCGACTCAATTAGCACGAGAGCACTCGAAAAGTGGGCTGTTCTGGCTCCTCGTTTGCTGCAGCACCACCCAACGCTGCCCCACGCTCTCTCGGGAAGGAAGGAAAAGGGGGGCTGCGTGTGCGCGTGGCCACGTTCGAAGCGGCGCCCAGAGCTCACAGGCGTGGTTCATGCGTGCGGTGGAGCCTGCGAAGGACGTGTGGGGTTTCTGTGCACGCGATGCTCCCACGCCTGCTGTTCCCAAGGGTCCATGATGTGCGTTCGCCCTCGGGGAATGCCTGTGTGCGTGGTGGCTGCGGTTGGCAGGTGCAGAAAGTGCCATAAAACCACCGAACGGGTTGGGTGGGAAGAGACCTCAAAGCTCACCTCGTTCCAAGCCCCTGCCCTGGGCAGCGATACCTCCCACTACAGCGGGTGACTCCAAGCCCCGTCCAACCTGGCCTTTTACCCCGTGGCGACAGCATTTTGCAGGTCTCTGGTACCGCAATACCCCAAAGTCTCCCAACATGTGAGGGTCTTCTAGTTCCTTCACGGAGCAGAACCGCGCAGCCACCTCCCGTGTGCTGCAGGGAACTGGGGAGAATAAGGGGCCGGTGACAGGACAGGCCATTAAACTCAGGTTTTCCCCGTCACCTGCCAGTCCCTTCACCAGCGCTGCTTCCCAGCGCTGCCGAAGCCGGTGTTGCACACGTACGTGGATCCCATCTTAGCGACAGCCCGACTTTAGCTAGGCTCTGCCGAAATTTCTGTCCCTTTCTGGCTGGCACAACTGCTCAGCCGGAGGAAGTGAAACTTTCATCTCCGCTCGTGAGGGGACCTGCTGGCTGACGCTGCCCCCGAGAACGCCCGGGTTTGAATATTCAGCTTTACTGAGAATCCGCAGGTTTCTTGTTACACCCTGAGCCCCGTTGCGACCTCTTGAATGTCTCGTGGATACGTTACACTCGGTGTCTTGTGATTTTTTTCTCTACCTTCCGCATTTGCTTTGTGCGCCTCACGTCTCGAGAGGGAACTGCTCAAAAAAAATCTGAGGGAAACCGCAAAACTTTGCCTGGTGACTGAGCGACCGCCCTTCCACTTCACTCCTGGTCTGGCCCCAGAGCACAGCCCTGATCTGAATCCAGGAGGTTTGGAGTTGTTGCAGGTGACGATGAGGGAGGAAATTTTAGCTCTCCATGAGCACAGCACCCAAGGGGCAGATAATTTAAAGCCCATTAGGGATCCTCTCGTTGCCAGAACGCTGTGGAGAAGGATTGGCACAGGAGAAAACAGACCTTTGGAGGCATGACTAGCTGGAAGGCTAGAAATAAGCCCTCCAAGCCTTTGGGAAGGTCCTTTGGGCACCACGGCTGATGTTCTGACCCACCACATCTCCACGGAATCGGCAGGTCCCTCAGTGGCCGGCGTCCCTCCAGGCTGTCCCGGCTGGGCAGCAGCTGCGGGGGCGAAGCGTCCGAGGAATGCGGCTCCCTCCTTCAGCGCGAGCAACGCGCCAGCAATGGCAGCCTCAGCACATCTCGCCGCCGCCTGCCAGCCCGGATTAGCCGGGGCTGCCTGTCACGCAGCGACACCCTGAGCAGCGGCAGCTGCCGCCGGGGCTGCGGGGACGCTCTGGTCCAACGGCTCCAGTGTCTGCCGTGCCCCGCTTTAGGGACCTGGCTTTGTCTTCAGTGACCGGGGACATCTCAGCTTCCTGCTCTGTGCCTCAGTTTCCCTTCCCTCGCCTGGCCCACGTGGAGTGTGGACCCACGTGAACCTCATGGGGTTCAACAAGGCCAAGTGCAGGGTCCTGCAGCCGGGTCGGGGCAGCCCCCGGTATCCATATGGGATGGAGGGATGGGGAGCGGCCCTGCCCAGAAGGGCTTGGGGGTGCTGGGCGGGGGGAAAAGCCGGCCGGGAGCCGGCACCGTGCGCTGGCAGCCCAGAACCCCCCCACATCCTGGGGCTGCATCCCCACAGCGGGGGCAGCAGGGCCGGGGAGGGATTCTGCCCCTCTGCTCCGCTCGGGGGAGACCCCCCCTGGAATCCTGGGTCCAGCTCCGGGGGTCCCAACTCCAGGAGGACACGGAGCTGCTGGAGTGGGGCCGGAGGAGGCCCCGGAGATGCTGGGAGGGCTGGAGCCCCTCTGCCGGGAGGATACTGGGAGAGCTGGGGGGTTCAGGCTGGAGAAGAGAAGGCTCCGGGGAGACCTTCCAGCCCCTGCCAGGGTCTGAAAGGGGCTCCAGGAAAGCTGGGGAGGGACTCGGGATCAGGGAGCGGAGCCACGGGATGAGGGGGAGCGGTTTTAAGCTGAAAAAGGGTGGATTTGGGTGAGATGTTGGGGAGAAATCCCTGGCTGTGAGGGTGGGGAGCCCCTGGCCGGGGTTGCCCAGAGCAGCTGTGGCTGCCCCATCCCTGGAGGTTCAAGGCCAGGTTGGACGGGGCTGGGAGCGACCTGGTCTAGTTGAAAATACCCCAGCTCAGTGCAGGGGAGTCTGGACTCAACGGCCTTTCAAGGTGCCTTCCAACCCAAACCGTTGGGAGTCTGGGACCGTGGGTTCCAGGCTGAACCCCAGGACACGAAATCATTTTGTCTGCCTGGGCCAGGTACAGTGCGGCCGGCGCAGCCAGCAGACGGCCATGGCAGCACTTGCTGGGAGTTATTTACCTTAATCCTCTCAACCCAGAGCTCCCCCACAGGGCGAGGAGCGCAGGACCTACCTGCCCACGAGGCTCTGAGACCCGTCAGCTCGCTGCATGCCAGACCCTCAGCAGCTGTGAGGAAGGAAAGACCTGCTGGCCACCTCCCAGCTGGGAATGATTTTGCCAAAATCAACTATCCGGGCCTCTCCCTTCCTAGCACACTAAGCCAAGCAGCCCCTGACACCTCTCAGCCTCTGAGCACTCGCCCTCTCCTGCCTCGGGTCTGTAATTCATGGTGACCACCTCCCTCTTTTTGGCCTCCCACAATGGACAAAAGAGCTGGCTGGTACTTTTGAAGTTTGCCTTTCACCTTCCTTCCCTCCCGTTTCGCCGTTTACGTCCCAAACGCTCTGTTATCTTGCTCTGCTGCTCACATCTCTGCCTGCGTGTCTCGGCGTGGGGGAGAAGGGGGACATCAGCTGGCCAAGCCCCTGCAAGGTAACACTGCTCGTCCTTCCCGTGCCCCCCCAAATCGCCGCCACCGCGCCACCGCAGCGGAGCCCATTCCGGGCCGATGCCGAGAGCTCTTCCTACCGCCAAGGCAGAACAAAGCCACATTCAGAGGGCTAAATTACAGCCCGGCTCACTTTACGGCCTCGTTATACCTCCAAGGCTCTATGGGAGAGGGAATCAGTTCAAAATGGGCGCAAACCCATCTTTCGTCCCCGCGCCGGGGCTCTGGCTGAGGGGCAGACATACCCTTCGGCAGCGACACGCTCTGGCCCACGTCCTCGTGGTAGCCACGCGTGCATCCGCCCACCCAAAATAAATAGCTGGGGGGAGAGGGGGCTCAACCTGCCCACCTGGCCCGAAACTTAGAAACGGGAGCCCGCCATCATCCTTTGAGCACAGACAGATGTTGCTTGCTCTTAGTTTTTAAGCGTTTTATAACCGCTCTGCGCACGCTCAGGTGTGCGGCAGGGTCTCCGCGTGCGTCACGGGCAGCCAAGGGCGGCGTTAGAGCCCTGGTGCTCATCCATCCAGGTCCTTTAAAGGATTAGCTACACCTGAAGGGCGTTTATCCCGTCCTTTCTGCAGCCTCCTGTAGATATTCCTCGAGGTGAGACATCCGCGTCCTGGCTCCCAGGAGCTCACGGTGCAGGCTCTGCGTGTCTGAGAAAGGAGGGAAGGGCTGGGGAAGTCCCGGTGACCTACATGAGCAAACATCTGGAGTAAGGGCTTCTGCCTCAGCCGCTGCGTCCCAGCTGGGGGCTGCGGGGGGATCGGCTTTTCCTGCTGCAAATGAATAAGGCTGAATGCAGCCAAGATTCTTGGAAAGAGGTGGATGGCAAGAAGGGAGCGGGAAGAGATGAAAGCCGATTAGAAATGCACGGGGAGGAGATGCAGACAGGCACTATCTGCAAGAGACATTTCTGTGTCTGTCCCTGATAACCCACACCCAGTGGCTGCTGTTACAGCAGAAAAAAGCAATAGCTTCTGGGGCTTCAGGAATGGCTGTGTGCCCTGTCTGCCCCCCAGTTCCTGAAGGAAAACTCGGGGGACAGAAGGAAGAAGGACAGAGGGGGAACTGCAGTCATTATGCAAGGCCAGATGGTCAGTTTATCTGTGTCCCTGGTCAAAAGCTGGTTACAGCGTTTTAGTCAGCCTCTTTGTTTAAATTCCACTGAAAAAATCATGGGGAATTCCTTTCGGTGCTTCCCAAACCGAGGGAGGAAGCCTATTAAATGGGTTGGAGTCCTTTCAAGAAATCCAAGAGCTAAGACCTCATCACCGTCTGCCTTTCCGGCACCTGAGTTACTCAAACTCCACTGCAGATCCCAGCCAGGAATGACCCCGGCTGGAGTCAGATTAAGCGGATTGACGTGGATTTGAGCCTGCCAGAGCTCCGTCCTTAGCGGACATGCAAAACCACGTTCTCTCCCACCCCAGCTACCCACATTCCTCACTTTTACCGGGGAAAGAGCAGAGCCGCGCTGCTGTAGGAGTGGGATGCCAGGGCAGCCATGAGGAGGACGGCCGTGCCGAGGGGGCAGGACAGGCTGTGTGTTCTCTTCGCTGTGAGCGATGGCACCTCCAGGCGAGGGGCTCCTCTGTCATGGGGCCATATCGAGAACCCCGGCTTCCTCCCCAGCTCACTCCCAGCCTCCACAGCCCTGCGCCAGTCACGTCTCTGATTTAAGCCTCTGGGATATTTATCTATAGCTGTGAGCCCGACACGCCACGGCTAACAGCGGAAGCGTTGGGGAATAGACCTGGAAAAAGCGAGATCCTGTAAAAGCTGCAAAGTGGCCACTCGATGGCTCTCTAAAGGACAACCAAGAAGTGCTTGTGGCTCGGAAGGCCAAGCCCTGGCGCTCTCTTCCTTCTTGAAACCTTCCCTGAATCCCCTGAATCCCTGAATCCCCGGCTGCCGCAGGTCTCTGGGGGCCTGGCCGGCCACCCAGCAGTGGAAGCCTGGCAAGCAGCTGCCCGAAAAAACCCCATGATCCGGGCAGTCACCGGGGCCCGGATGAATTCTGCCCGTAGCCCCTTCCCAAGGGATGAGGCTCGGCAGCGGGGGAGAGCAGCACACGCATCCTGTTGGTAATCTGGGACTGGATGTGCTTCATCCACCCCCCAAATCAGCTGTCAGCACAGCCTTCAGTAATACCACCCGGTTAAAAATAGGGAGTGCTAAGCTTTATCCCTCAAACTTTTGTTATGCTGTCCCCGGAAAAGCAACAAGCATTAATATGATTGCCCCTTTTAATGAGCAGATCAAAGTCCACCTCCTCCCAGCCCCTCCTGACTCTGTGTGAACCTCCTCCTAGCAGACAGGGTCCCCTTCTCGCTGCCGGAGTAAATCCTCTTCATTTTGAGGGTCCACAAGCATAAACGCTGTGTCTGATCCCACCGGCGTGTCGGTTCAGCCAAGCCCCGGTAACTTGAGGGGTGGGAGAGGCAGTTAAGTCCCAAAGGAATCCAGAAGACTGTGATTTTCAAGTTATCCTTCTAACTACGTCCCCCCTCATTCCAGGAGAGACTCAGGTCAAAACTATCATATTGGAAATCTCTGCTTCTCCCCCACAAAACCAAGCGTAGAGCTCCCCAGCTAACGGTGCCCTTCCTGTATTTGTGCCTTAAGGTGGAAGAGTCTCACGCAATGTTTCGGTGACCACAAAACACACCAGAGGCTCCGTTCAGACCCCCTGGGCAGGAGCAGCAGCCCTGTGACTGCCTCTCTGTCTGACACCTGCAAAGGCTGTCATCTTATTTTTGTTTTCGCAGGTAAAAGATGAAAAAAACGTACAGGAAACGTTTGACCTGAGTGATTATGAGAAATGTGAAGAGCTCAGGAAGTCCAAAAGCAGAAGCAAAAAGAACCACAGCAAATTTACCCTCGCCCACTCCAGACAGCCTGGAAACACGGTACGCTTTGCCCCCGAGCACACGGTCAGCCCGAGAACACCCTTAGCTCTCCGTTTCCTGCTCCGGGGTGGAGGGCTCGAGGCAGCAACTGGGGGCTGACACTGGATAGCCGCGGCTGTGCGGGGGTCCAGATTGCGTCTCGTGGTTTAAAATGCATAAAACACATAAATGGTTGTTTAAAACACAAACAGGACCGACAGTGGCAGCGGGAGGTGGAGAGAGAAGCGGTGTTTCTGCTGGGGGAGGGCTGGGAGCGCTGAGTAAACCTGACGGAGCACTTAGCGCTGGATCCGAGCACCTGGGAGTATTCTGGAATTGGGAATGGAAGGTGTCAGGACACTGGCCAGGAGCAAGGACAAAGGCATTTTACTGCCACCTCGCCTGGCAGCGGTGGCTTGGCTGAGCACGTGTGTTCCTTCCCACGGCACGGGGCAGGGATGCTGATGGTCCGCGGGTTTGCTGCCCAGATTTGGGCAGCATCGGAAGAGCTGCACGGGAATTTGTCCCGGGAATACTTTCTGTCCAGAGGAAAGCTGAAAAGCGCCAGGATGGGAGCACTGCTACCCAGGAGCAGGACTCGCCACGAGGTCTCTCTCGGTTGCCACTGCCAGAAGAGAGCCAGGCTGTAACCGCAAGCTGGCTCTGGCGCAGACGCACCCACCCACGGCCACACGCGTGAGCTGGATTTACACTCTTCACTCTGACTTGGTTCAGCAGACGGAGCCTGCCCGCCCCACGCTTTGATAGGGATTGTATAACCCCAGGAATTGGGAAAAGGGAAGAGAAGGGGAAACTGGAAAGCGGCTGCACTGTCCCCAAGCACCCTGAGCAATGGAGAGGTCGGAACAAAATGTTGTAGAGGCTAAAACTCGTTTCTACCGAGTATCTAACGTAAAATAACCAGACCTAAGGATCCTGCGTCCCCTATACGCAGCGTATTTTCAGAACTGCTCTGCCCTCAGTGTGCATCTGACATATCAAAGGATGGAAAATCCAGCTCCTTCTGTGGGTACCTACTGTAGCTGCTTGTCTAACAGACGCTGTCAAAGCCTGAGGTGGCAACAGATAAATCGCATGTGAGCAGCAGATGCACAGAAAGGCTGCATCATCGTTTGATGAGGGCAAAATCTAGGATGGTGTGTGGGAAGGCAAAGAGGGGGAAGGAGGAACTGCAGCCACCAGGGAAGTAAATGTGGTACACAGCTTTTGGGTTGGGAAGCCGGGTACTGCGAGGAATCGTGGTCTGCTCTGCGCAGGGCTGCCAAGACGCGCAGTGTGTGGCAGACCCAGGGCCGCTCTGCGGAACGGGAGGAGCGGCTCTGCTTTGCATTTTCCTGCTAAGGCAAGCCAGCTGTACGGGCCGTGCAGCTTTCCTGTGGGCAGGGACAGCGTGAAAGCTCCTCTGTATGAGTTTAGTCACCGGCACTGACCTGAATTCCCTCTTTTGTAGGCACCGAATCTGATCTTCCTGGCTGTGAGTCCAGAAGAGAAAGAGTCCTGGATTAACGCCCTCAACTCTGCAATCACACGTGCTAAAAACCGCATCTTAGATGAGGTGAGCAGGACTCGGAGGGCTGGACCCGGGCTCCGTTGTCTCAATTTTAACCTTGGGTGAAGATTTTAGACTGCTGGTGACAGCAGCAGCCCCTCCTACCCTCTCCATTTCCGATTCAAAAGGAGTGCAGAGCCATCGGGGCGTCACGGAGCGCACTCCAACACAGCCCCCGGCACCTGTCGAGTGAGCTGTTCGGGAGCTCTGGGATAGTTTGATCCTCCCCGCCTCGGGACGAACACGCGGCACCGGCTGCAAAGCAATGGCAAGGGAAAGCTGCCGAGGCTCTGTCCCCTGCCGGGCACTCCCGGCCCCAGTGAGACGCCCTCACTTCGGAGCCCAGCTTTGCCTCGCACAGGGATGGTGGGACTGTGTTGGGAATGGTTTCCCGGGGCTTTGGAGAGTCTTTCCTCCCGCCCGCCGCTCCTGGGTGAACATGCAGAGCGCTCACGTTCACGCAAAGCAAAGGAGCTTTAAGTAGTGGAACTGAATTAAGGAATTAACTGGAAACCAATCTAGTCCCAGGCTATCTTCAGAGCACCATCTGTCAACCCACCTCAGTCTGTCTCCGTCCCACCTACCCCTCCCCTCCCAGTCACCAGCTTCACGATACGGCCCGTTTCCACTCCTTCGGCTGAAGGAATGGGACTTACTGGGCATTTAAACTTTGCAGATCCTTTCCTACTGTCCCAGGGTCAAACCGGGAATGTTTAATCCCACCTTCCCAGCGCTGTGTGGCATATCTATTTCTGACAAGACAAGTCAGGCTCTCCATTTAGTGAAAAAAGAAGGGACAAGCAGAGAGGTGAGGCACCAGCGCGGTCTGGGAGGGCCCCGGAACGGCGCAGCCCTGCCTACTCGAGCACACATCCACACAAAGCGTAGCTAGCGTAGCTCCTGCCGCTTCCAAAGCGGCGGCGTTATTGCTGCAAGAAACTCCCAAAGTAACTACCACAATTATGCAAAGCAGCTTCTCCTCGAAAAAAGAACAAAGCAACATCAGTTCAGCCTCCTCCGGGAGACAAAGCGTGCGCTCACGGCCACAGCTGAGCCGACAGAGGCCGGGTTTAGATCCCTGTGAGCATTCCCACATAGTTCATTCCAGTGCGAACGACAACTACCTTAAGACGGCCGCGCTCCTCGCTGCCGGGGCTGCGGTTTGAGAGAGCGTTTCGACGCTGTCTCACATTAATGCTTCATGACAACTACTCTTCGGCGGAGACGTGGCTCAGCTCTCTCTCGCCCACACCCAGCTCGGCGCAGTACAGGCGGCCGCGATGCTGCTGCTTCTCACGGGTGGCAACACAAAACCCTGTCGTGAAGGAAAAACCGAGGTCAGACCCTGAGAAAAGCTGTAGAGCAGAAAGCAGCACAGCAAACAATGGTACGGATTGCTCCAAGGTCACTGAAATCTTTAGAGATTCAACAGGTAACTGCCAGGAATGACTTAAATAGAGCTGATCCCCTCGAGGGACAGAGGGGAGAGACCAGGGAAAGACCCTACGACTCTCCTAAGGCTGCGTCCCCACAGCCCGTTCCCTGCAACTCTCCTTTTGTGCGTCCTTGCGAGCACACAGATCAGCCAGTCCCACCTACAGGTCTTGGACCAGTGGTGGCCCTTGGGACCAGTAGGTTTTTGACACCGTGCAGGCCGGTTTTACAAACCCATGAGTCCGTGTGGGGCTGGGCACACTCCCTAGGGAGTGACACCATCCCGGCACGGCTCGGCAGCCCGAGGAGTCCCGCGGGTGAGCACATAGGGAACGCGTTATCGCCTTCCTCGTTCCTGCTCAGCACCAGGTTTGCTCCAGGCAGTGCTGACAGCAAAGATTCGCGCTACGGAACTGCAAACTCTGTATTGGGGTTCAGGACCCCCTTTTGCAACCCCAGGTTCTGCTGAGCAGCCCCTAGCGAAGGGTCCGGGCCCAGAGCTATGTGGGACAAGTTCACCCTCAGCACGTGGCCGGGTCACAAGATAAAGGGAATTCTGGAGGAATAACTGATCCGCCACAGCGCATCTGGCTGGTTACAGCTGCAGAAACTGGGAACGGCTCGTATTTACTGTGCTCCCAGACACTCACTAGCCTTTGTCACCACTTTAGGTTACTGTCGAAGAGGACAGCTACCTCGCCCACCCAACACGTGACAGAGCAAAAATACAGCACTCCCGACGCCCTCCCACACGGGGACATTTGATGGCCGTGGTACGTACAACAAACCCCAGACACCCGCTTAGGTAAAACTCCCTCGCAGCTATTTCATTTGTAATTAAATGCAGGAAGACCTGGTGTCTGAGCTCTGGCCTCAACTAAAAATTGTCCTAAGACCCAGGGCTGTCCCGGGTCACCAGATCTAGCCCTCCGTTCTTGACCACGGCATCCTACAGACCCTTTTGCAGAGCAGTAGCTTGCCATCACCGACATCCATCTTCCTGACGCTGAAATTGAAATTGCTCCTTCCAGTTCCCGATGGAGAACCACCAGCCGTACAGCTGGGGAACTCGCTCAGGGGTTAGCACAGGTGGCTTCTCCGGGGCTGTTCCGGGGATCTGCATCTCGGCTACGAACCCAGCGTCGCTGGGCTCTGTCATTGGGTCACACTTGCTGGTTTTCCTGGTCCCTCTCTGCATCCCATAGCTGGGCTTTGTCACTGGGTCACACTTGCTGGTTTTCCTGGTCCCTCTCTGCATCCCATAGCTGGGCTTTGTCACTGGGTCACACTTGCTGGTTTTCCCGGTCCCTCTCTGCATCCCGGCATGGGCAATGCGTATCTTGGATCTGAGGGACGCTCAGGAGTAGCGTGCAGCCACAATGACACGGCTCTTCTTTGTCTGCTTCTTCAGGCATCTACCTCAACCTCTGACGGCATGCTGACACTCGACCTGATCCAGGAGGAAGACGCCTCTCCCGAGGATCACAGCACCTGCGAAGAGAGTTTCCGGGTGGATCTGGATAAGTCAGTGGCACATCTTACTGCTGGCCGGCGCCGGTCGGATTCAGAGAACGTCAAGTCGTCAGAGAAAGGCCGGACCGGGAGCCTCCCAAGACGGGAGGTGACCTCATGGGACAGATCCGGGCAGCGCAATGACTCCTTTGACAAAGGGACCATGTACACACCACAGGTCCCCAAAAAGCTCTCGCACTCAGAAAAGAATAAATGTGCCTCCATGGAAGAAATTCTGTCCCGACGGGACTCTTCCACGCACCGGGCGGTGCTGAGGAGGGGGCTGGAGGCTCAGTTTGCCTCGGCAGAACCGGAGCAGCTCTCCCGGATACAAGAACTGGTTGCACTGAAACTGGAAAAAACTCAGGAACTGCTGACGGAGGTGAAGGGCTACGGGGAAGGCAAGAGAAAGACCAAGGATTCCAACACCAGCACCACCACCACCACCTCTTCTTCCTCATCATCTTCCAAGTCGGACTCTGAAAGGATCCTGCAGGAATCGGAGAGGTTGCTGGGGGAGGCTTCCTCCACCTGGAGCCAAGCCAAGAGGGTGCTGCAGGAGATCAAGGAGCTGAGGGACCTGTACAAACAGTTTGAACTGCAGCAGTCGGACTCGAAGCCCAGACAGAGCTCACAGTCTCAGTACAGGAAGAGCATGATGTGAAGGCAAGCCTTGGGATTGGGAGGGAGGGACAGGGGAGGGCGGCCACTTGGTCTTTTTTTTTTTAATTATTATTATTTACAGTGTTCAAAAGAGTGAAAAGGTGCCTGTTCTCACCCAAGTTTGCTTCTCAAAGCTTGAACCCTTCCTTTCCTCCAGCACATCCCCTGACGAAACAACCCCGCGTTCCAATAAATTCAGTTACAGTTTATACCTCTTTTTAAAGAGCACCCTTTGCACCGCAGGCCCCCAACTTCTGTCACGCCCGGAGGACGGAAGAAAGCACCGGTTCCTAGAAAATGCCCCTGCATGCCTGGAGCAGCACGTGCATAACGATGGGGACAGATGCTCTTGCTCTGTATAAGCCCTGGCTTTGCTGCTCTAACGTCTGAGCTGTAGCCTGCGTTACAGCTCCCCGACCAAGAGTCTCGTCTTGTTTCCCTCACTGTCCTCTTGGAAATAAATGACAAAAAAAAGGCGTCCGTCCCAGCCAACGCCTGGAAGCCCCCCCGCGATCTGGGAACTGTCTTGAAGATGCTTGGAAGTCCAGGCTGACCTCGAGATTCGTGCGAGTCGCTGGCGGCACTCGCTGGACTGCAGCTAGCGGGGCTCCGTCCTGGCACGGGCCCTTTGTGAACTCCTGGGGTCGGCGGCTGTTGTTCTTGTGGTACATATACAGCCCCCCGGAGGGGGGCAACAGGTATGCAATCCGTGTTCCAACCAGTCCGTCCGTCCGTCCCGTGACGCTTTACAGAACCCCCTTGGCCCTGTGCGACGGGAGTTAGCACCTAAATGTCTTCCTTTCTGTGCAAATAGAGGATCAAAGCCTTGAATCTAACAGACAGCCCATAGGGGTTGTTTGAGGGGGTTGTTTTCTGGCTTTTCCACTTTCATTTCATCTTTTTTTTTTTTTTTTTCTTTTTTTTTCTTTTCCCCTTTTCTTTGAGCTGAGGGGAAATGGAAAAATCAGGGTTGTGTACAGGCAGCTGCCGGAAACCAAGAGCCAAAAGTAGTTTTGGTCAGTTCGATTCTGTTCTCGCAGACTTCCTGCCCGTCGGACTGCAACCGCCTGTCCGTGTCGCTCCCCCGGGATCAGAATCCGGGCTGCTGAAAGGAAAGCTGAGCCTCCAAGAGAGCTCACCTACCCTCATCCTGGTGATGCCAAGCACTTTGCTAAATAGGTGGCTCAGTTTTCACGCCTTTATGCAGAAAGACAAGAAAGGAGGATGTTAAGATGTCTCACAGGGCTTAAAGTACCCCGATGCGGTAACACCCAACTGTTCCTTTTTTTATTTAAAAAAAAAAAGAGGAAACCTAATTCCCTTACCTACATTGCAAATAATCCATGAAAATATTAAAACCAACAGAGTTATCTCCTGGTGGCAGTCGGTGTTGTCTATTTTCTTTCAATGGTTGACCTCCCTTGGAAAGGAGATTGGTTACTTCCACCTGCGCCTGGTCAGTGTCGCTATTCAGGCTCATGTTGCCAGCGCTGCAAAGAAAGCCTTTCTGTTTTGCTTTAATTAGTCCTTCTCCCACTCTCCTGTCAGAATTACTGGCGGATTTATTACCGTTGGCACCAGGTTCCCGAAGATCTGATTATTTACAAACGTTAGATCTGGCCCTTGCAGCAATCTTTTCCGTGTGACTCCGGCACAGCTCTTCACCCGCTCTTAAAGGACAGTTTTGAAGAGGCGTCGCTCACCCACCTACACTCTCGTCACAGAGCTGCGTGTGACAAGTGGCCGCGCTTGTACGTGTCACCCTTCCAGCATTTTTGTTCCTTTCAGTGTTTTTTCTTACCTTTGCCATCACTTGAAGGATCTGTCTGGATGTGCCAGAGGAAAAAACGTGATCCCTAAAAGAGAGAAAAACAAGAATGCATGTGAGCCACTCTGATAAAACCCTTCCCGCTCAGCTCTTTGCCTGAGAGAACAAGAAAAATATGCAAATATTTTCCAGATGTGACATTCAGCATTAAAATTAGACTTGTTTTCAAAGTAAGAAAGCTCGCCTAAAACCCTGGAGGTTTGAACTGCGCTTGACTGGGATGGATGTGTGCTGTGACTGGCCTCCTGGAGTGGTGTCAAAACGTCAGCGTGAAAATACACCCGGTCCCGGCTGTGCAGGGGTCGTTAAACGCGCCCAAGGCTTCCCTGGGCACCGAGGCAGCACAGAAACTGGCTGCTTAACAGGGTCAAAACTGTGCTGGGGGCAGGGATGGGGCATTGAGCAAAAATCACCCAAAACAGGTGACTTTTCTTGTTGGGCAGGTAACCGAGGGCATCTTTATTCCACTGCTGCCCCCCCAGGATTAGGGAACTGAATCGCCTCGGGTCAGACCCGGAGCTCTGGGCACAGCGTTGCCGTCCGTAGAGTTTGTCAGAGGTGGGCAGAAATACGGGACCTTTTCTGCTCTTTGGACCAAGCTTTGCCAGCCTCTTTTTTTTGGTAACTAGAACAAGATTTGGAGGAAGTGGTGGAGCTGACCCGGGAAGTTAGGAAGAAACTAATTCCAGCCTGGGAAGAATTGCAGTTCTCATCCTGCCAAAACCCAGGAGGCAATTTCCTAGTTCCAGCCCAAAAGCCTGAAGGGCCAAGCTTGCCGCAGCTCCAGGTGCAGCATGTCCCTGTGGACAGCGGGGTCTGGGGGCTGAGCCACGGCGCAGCAGCAGGAGCCGCAGCTTTTCTGCTCCCAGTGCCATGTCCCAGAAGGTGTCCAGCTCTCCCAGTGCCCGTGTCTTCCCCTCGGCTCTTCTCCTCCGCTCCACGGGGAACAGAGCGTGTCGGGCTCGCACACGCACGACGTGCGAATTAGGACAATTTCTCAAACCGTGCGACGCAAGGTCCCGGATCTGATCCATACGTCGGCTTCTCCCTCCTTTCTCTCCACCTCAGCTCAGGGCTGCTGAGTGGGATCTTGTGGAGATTTACTATTCCCAAAATTGGTTGGAAACTTTCTTTTAGGATACGTTCCCTGTTAGAAAGCACCATTTTTGACGGGGTCCAGGGCAAAGGAATAACTTAGGAAGGAGAAAACCTATGAGTTTTCAGAGCAGAAAACATTTATTTTTCATTTGGGAATATTTTTGTATCATACAAAATATGAATTTTTCCTTAAAAATCTCTCCAAGTCAAAATAAAACATTTTGTTTTACCAACTGCCCCCCCTTCAAGAAGCCGGACGCTTTTTTCCACCGGCAATTTTTACATTGTTTTCATTCAAAACCAAATTAAACTCAAATTGCGGAATTCTTCTCAAGGCAGAAATTCCAGCCTCCAACCGGCTCCGATTTCCAAGCTGTGAAAACTCCGACCCTGGGCTCAGCGGCTGCGCTGCCGGGCACCGCCTGTCCCTGCGGCGTGGCTAAGGAGAGGGTTCTTCGCGTTGTTGTAGGATTAGATGCTTCACAAGAACATCTACAAACTCACTGCTGCGTTAGGAGCCTCTGACACTGCTCAGATTGAAAGGCTCAAAATCTCTCTCTCCTCTTCTCCCACACGGGCTGTAATTCTGCCCTCTTTTTATTCTTTTTTTTTATTATTATTTATTCTAAATTGTGCAAAGTCATCCCCTCTGTCAATCCCGCTGCTGGGATTAGAGACAAAAAGCCCATTATGAGCGAGAATGGCATGTGTATGGCAAACCTGCCAGTCACGGCAGTGCTGCTGCTTCCTCCCTTCCTTAGCACAGCTTCCTGAGAGGAGAACCCCCAGGAAGCCATGGATCGCTGGGGGGGAACCCCCCCGAGGGCAGGGAGAGGTGGGCTGAGCCCGTTTCCTCCCACCCAACGGGTACCGTTCGTTACCAGATCACAGTCAGCGAGATTTATTCTCTATTTAGCCATACAAAGGGCTAAGGCAGGCACTGAACACACAGCGATTCTCACCCGGATTTTCTCTAACCGAACCGCGTTCGAAAGGACTGAGTAGAAATTTTGCTCCCCCCCCCCCAGAAAAACCCCCCTTCAAATTGCAATAATAAAAATGATTCGGCTGCAATGGCAGTGATTCTCTGCAGTCTCTTCTCAGCTCGCCTACACCGAGGAAGCCCTTCACGCCAGGGAGGGGGGGTGCAGTGGGAACCTGCTCCCAGCCCAGCGCGTTGCTGCTCCCGGGGGGGTCCTTGCACCGGGGAATGGGGAGGAATTTATGACGCTGTGATAAACAGGGATCTTCCATGGGAATGGATTTGCAGTCCCTGTAACACCCCTAGGTCATCGAGGAAGGGAATTGTCCTTGAGTTGCCACTGGAAGCTCTGGAAAGGCCCTGAAATGAGGAGCGGCTGAGGGAGTTGGGATTGTTCCGCCTGGAGAAGAGAAGGGTGAGGGGAGACCTTCTCACTCTCTACAGCTCCCTGAAAGGAGGTTGTAGCCAGGTGGGGTCAATCTCTTCTCCCAAGGAACAAGCAATGGGACAAGAGGAAACGGCCTCAAGTTGTGCCAGGGGAAGTTTAGGTTGGAGATTAGGAAAAACTTCTTTACAGAAAGGGTTATCCAGCATTGGAACAGGCTGCCCAGGGAGGTGGTGGAATCGCCGTCCCTGGAGGTATTTAAAAGCCGGGCAGACGTGGTGCTGAGGGACATGGGTTAGGGGTGGCTTTGGCACAGGTTTATGGTTGGACTCGATGATCTCGAAGGTCTCTTCCAACCCAAGTGATTCTGTGATTCTGTGATTCTATGAAAAGGATTCCAGCAGATTTTATATTTTTTTTTGCAATTTAGAATCATAGAATCACCCGGGTTGGAAGAGACATTTAGGATCACTGGGGGCAACCATAAAGAACCTCACAACCTATTTGAGAGGGTTCAGGAGCCTGCTTGAGTTCTATCATGGAAGTCACTCCAGCTGAAGACGTGCCTGAACACGGAACTGATCACAACAGCCAAGAACAAGGGTTTGCTGTTCTCCTGTGGCCACCTCCTCCCCAGCGCCTCCGACATCAGTCAGACGGTCCCGAGGGCAGCAATTCCCCCTCACTTCCACCGCGGCCCCGCAAACCAAGCACGGAAAATCAGAGCTTCAGTCCAGTAGGCCTGTGGGAAGACGGTGCTTTGCAACTGGAGACAACCTCCCGGCCAGCTCCAAGACATGAAACTCAAGAGCTGGAGCAGAAATCTCAGCTTCCAAACTCGCTGGGAGCGTCACTGTTCTTGTCAAAAAGCCCCTAAGAATTGCTCTGGGCACTGGGCAGCAGCTTTTCAGGAAGATCAGATGTTAACGTGTGAATAAAACACAGTTGAAGATGAAGAGTTTATTTATACCTGGTCTTTACACCACAGGATGCCGGGCAGAGTCCACCTGGAAGCCGAGAGATTTTATATTTTGCTTTCATGCCTGTCTGGCGGTTAAACCTTTCCCTCCTGCCTCCTCTCCTCTCCTCTCCTCCCTGCCCCGGGCTCTCCACAGGGGCAATGTCCCCACGGATGGCCGTGGCTATGCCGAGGATAAACCAGTTGGCATGGCACACCCCATGGGAGCCTGCGCCTGGGATGCTTCACGGCACCGCGAGGGGAACAGGCGGTGTCAAGCGCCAGCAAATGGTTTTTATAAAAGCAGTTCAAGAACTGGAAGAGCAAGGTCCCTTTCTGCTCCGCACGCCACATGCCTGAGCCCGGGAGGGCACTCAAAGCTGAGGAAAGGCTGTGCTCCGAGGAGAGCACCGGACACAGCCCGGCGAAGGGCAGGCAGATGGCCCCGACGTGCTGAGCACAGCGCTGCGGCGACCACGGGGGCTGCCGGGATGGCTCTCGAGGGAACGGGCATCTGCGACGGCGAGGGGGGGGTCAGGGCTTACTGACCACGCCTATTCGCAGCCCCCGTGTTCGGTGTCATTGAAAGGATGAGAATGAAAAGCCTCAATTCTCCGTGTGTTGAAGAGCTGAGACATAAATCAGCGTGAGCCAAATGCCTGGAGTAGTTGGTGCAAGAGCAGCTATAAATGTAAAAGGGGAATTGGTATCGTAGAAGTGCTGACTGGGCTTTGACTTGTGCGTGTGCCTGGGGGAGGCGGGGGCTGCACTGTCTGCCGAAAACAGAAGTCAGGGATTAAGGTGTTGAGCTGTGTAGAGAATTGAAACGCCCTTTCACAAAGGAAATTTCCAGACTGCTTTTATTCCAGAAAATCATTCCCAACTTCTCCTTCAGGGGCATCTCCAAAAGCCTTTCATTTTGATTTCTGACTTTCTTCCCTTTCAGCTGTCATCTACAGCATTATGCAAACGTTTACAATGAAAAACATTAACAATCAAACGGCAAATCCACTTGGAGCCCTGAGCACTTCAGCGCTCTCCCAACTGCTCCGTTCCTCCTCCTCAGTCTCCCCCTGTGACATCCACCAGCCGAGCGGCACATCCGGGTCTCGGAGGAACCCTGGATTCTCGCGGAACTGAGCCCCTGAACCACCTCCCAGGGCTCCAGTGAAAAGGACGACGACTGCTTTTTGCTCCTCTCCTTCCCACTCCCCGCCGCTTCCATCTCAGTTTGCCTCCGCAGTTCAGCAGCTCCCGGTTTCCAAAGCTCCTCCAGGCTCATTCTCTGCTCGGAAGGGTGACGGGTGATGAACCAGGGGCTCTCGCTTCGCCCGACTGCAAGGTGCTTGGCCAGGTCAGGTTTCGCCGAACACCCCTTACGGCCCCTACGCACACGCGTGTGCCCTCACCCCGGGCTCATCCCCAAGATCCGTGGGGCTTCACCCAGCGGGGAGCGCAGGGCGACGCTGTGCAGAGACCTCGGCGGCGCCGAAGGCAGGGCGACGGCACCCGCAGCTCCGCAGCCCCACGCGCTGCCGGGTGAGGCGGCTCCCGGGCCAGCTCAGAGCCACGCGGGGCCAGTTTAGAGAAAGCTGGGACACGGGACGCGCCAGCTGGGACAGAGCCACAGGACCTTCGCCACCTGCCAGTTCGGAGCGCGACAAAAGCTGGACAGGTCAGGACCCTCGCGTGGGCGCTGCCAGCGTGCCCAGGGTTCAAGCGTCACGGGTCCAGCGAGGGATCCGTAAGCCGAGCAACAACGTCCCCTTGGCGTTGTGCCCAAGGGTTTCCCTCAGCGCAGAGCACGGCACGGAGCGGAAGCTGTTCCCTGCCGCAGCCCTGCCGCACATTCGCTTCTTGGGTGTTAAAACTTGGAGCATTATTTAAGACTTGCCACATCCCCCTCCCTGAATCCATCTTTCTGCACAGCGTTAGGTACTACGGAACCTGCCCTTGATGCGGCTGTGGAATATTTTTAAACAAGCTTGTACCTGCTTACTTGCTTTTTCAATAGGAAACAGCTTTCCTTGATTCCACTGTAGGGAAACAGCTCACAGCTCCCCCGACCCTCCAAAAAAAAAAGACAGAAAGCCCCTTTGAAGGGCTTCCTCCCAATTTAGCTTCCGTAATTATCACTTTGTAAGCAGCAGAGATTCGCTGAGGACAGGGGACCCTCGCGAGCCCCTCGTTAGAGACTCCCAGCAGAGCTCTGCTCCCAGGGATTTGCATCCCGAGCTCCCGGCTGCCAGCCTATACACCACCCGGCCCCGCGGGGAGGAGCGTGCCGACAGCGGGCAGGCAGCAAACGCGGCATCGGCCTCTCTCCCCCTCTCCCTCAGGGCCCCCGTCCGACTGTTTCAGCCACATACCCCTAGGAAACTCGAAGGCTGCACATTTCTGGGAATTTCACCTGGCCTCCACATCTGGGCACCAAGAGCAGCAGAGATGGCCCACTCGTTCCCTCTCCCCACCAAACCGGCACTGGATTTTAGTCGGCACAGCTGGGAAGAAGCCTAGGGCCCCCCACGGCCCCCTCAGAATAATTAACGAGTGGTTTCCAGAGGACTGGGAGAGCTGCAAGAACCCCCAGTGAAGAAGAGGCCCCGGGAAGAGCCAAACGGTGGCTGTGACATAAATGGAGCAAAGCTGGGGGCGACGGGGTGGAAAGAGAGAGGGTTTAGAGACAATGACATGAGTCTTTAAAAAAAACCCTGGAGAAGCGTGCTCTAGGAGACTGTGCTGAGCGTGCTTTAGGAGCACAGGTACCAGTTGAAGGAAGGATGGGAGAGGGAAGGCAGGAATGCTGCTCCTGCCATCATCGCGTCTCTTTTCTGCTAAAGAAAGCGAGCGGAGCGCAGGAGGAGCAGAAAAGCCAGCTGGGGGCTGAGAGGCTGCTCGAAGTGTCCTGGGGCCCGTGCACGGATCAGTTCAGGCTGCTTCTGCTCCGTGGAGCTCCCGGGCTGTCACCTCCTTCACTGGTTCCAGAGCTCTGGGCACGTGCTCAGGCGCCGGACTCCAGCAGAGCCTCCCGTCGGCTCTCCGAGCGGCGACAGGGTGGGCACCAGGGCTCTGCATCACAGCCCAGCCCGCCCAGTAACCCAGGGCAATTCCCAGCCTTCCGGCAAAAGCAGAGGATCTCAGGGACTCAAAGAGTTTTAGTTATTTGCTGGAAGGTTTGTTCGGGACACGATGGTTGATCTGCCAACCCCGTCCTCACCTAAACACCAAAAGCTCCAGCCTGTACGAAGCAGCTCGGCCAGGTGATTAACGGCCACGACCGTCGCACCAGCTTCCATGGAACCGCGTTAACTCGTACCAGCCGTGAAACTCGTAGGAACACGTGCACGAGGACCTGAGCCGCACCGCCGGAGAGCGCTGATGCTGGGATCAGGCAGCTGTACGCGGGAGCCATCCGAAGGATGCTATGACACTGGGAATCCACGTGGAAAAGCTGGCCAGGCTGGAGCAGCCCTGTCCGTCCGTCTCCAATTTTCCTTGGAAATCCAAAGATCCTCTACATTGAGCTTCGATTCATCACCCAGCAACGACCAGCGCCAGGAGTGACTGATCAGAACTTCAAAGCACAAGCAAGCGTGGATATTAGAGAACGGCTCAAAATCCATTTAATCAGAATTCCCCAAGATTAACCTTTCTGTCTGCTTTGCCCCGTGAGAAAGGAACATTCTCCGCTTTCACTTTGCTGTATCCAATAATCGACGGAATCGAATTGATCACAAACCAAGACAGCGAACGGAGATCTGCCCCTCAACTTTATGAACACGCGTGTCTAACGAGCCACGTGGGGTTTATCCGCTAACGAGTCACGGCTCGGAGCAAAACCAGAGTTTTCAAAAAGCTAGGAGGGAACGTAAGGGCGTGGGTCCCTCCTGTCTCTGGGAATGCCCACATGGTTTGGGAACACAAATGCCATTGCAAGTCAATGGGGAAGGGATTAATTTTGTCTGCCTTTAGTCCCTCAGCTTCCTGCCGCTGAAATGGTGTCTCCAGCAGATCTAAACTATTTTAGGTGCTTATCTTGGGATGAAGAAATCACCTTTGACAGGTATTGATTTCTTTCCATTTACTGTGCACAAGCCCAAACAGTTAAAAGACAGAGGAGATGATTCTTGTCCATAAGCAAAACACCATGTCCCGGCTCTGACTCATTTAAACTCCTGGGAAAGCCTTGGTTTCCACACGTGTCGTACAAAGGGGCTTGGAAGGTGCTATTTTTTTGCTGCAACAGCTCAAAATCATATTTAAAAACACGATACTGATTTTATTGTTGCTTGATCTATCAGTTCTTCTCCTCTTGGACTTGTACTTCAGGTTCTCCTTTCCTCTTCTTATAAAGGGGATTTGGGGGGGGGGAGGGGGGAGGGGTGGAATGGATTGTTGCTTTTGGAAAAAGATCTGCACTGATTTTTATGTAAATTAAACCTTCCATATGTACAGACTCTGGGATATTGTTCCAGTCTGCTGCAGCTCTGTTTATTTTGATTGATTTTAAGGCTGTGATGAAAAGAATTTTTTAAATTAAAGGAAAATTTAAAGGAAAAAAAAAAAGAGAGAAGTCTTTCTTAATGGGTTTTGCATAACTAGAAGCAAGTGATGTTTCCAGGGCTAACGTCAAGCACTTTTTCACGCGGACGAACGGGATTGCTCCATAAAAAGCCTTTTGAAACGGAAGGGCTACGCTCCCGTCCCAGGAGCCACTGGGTGTCACCGCTCACAGTGACAGGTAAGGGCAGTGATCCACGTCCCCTTAATCCTGCAACGGCCCTCGCTAGGGGACAGTCACCACTGCCAGCAAGCACAAGCAGGTCACCACCTTACGGCTGTATTAAAGCAAGGGTTCAGGTGGGAAAGGCATTTAGCTGCCACTTGAACAGCACCGAACGGCTCGAGAACCGCGGGTGATCTCCTGCGACCCCGGCAGCACCGCCAGGGTGCTGCTCGCCCCGGTCTCAGGGAGCCTCTCGCAGCGCTGCCGAGTTGGAACCTTTAAAAACGCCCGCAACAAGCTCTGTTCCACGCTGAAAACCAGCAGAACAGCTGAAAGGTCACAAACAACATCTGGCGACGCTGCGGTACCTGGGAGGCTCAAGCTGCCCCGCCCAGCTTTCCAGGCAGGATTCAGGAAGTCCCTGAAGAGCCCACGGACCACGTTTTGGGGAGTGGGAGAAGAGAGGCAGATGATGAGGGAGGTTACGAGAGGGCAGAGGCAGCTAACAGCTCAGCTGGGACTCGGGATATTTCCTTTGCCATTAACTGAAAGCTGGTTTAGGCTGGAAGAAGGGAGTGAGTTCCTGCACTTCCAGGTCACCGTCAAAGCCTCCTCTGATGAGGAGTAAGGAGGGAGAGCTCTTAAATTGGGTAAATCTAGGGCTTTCTGCAGCTGCTTTAGCCAGCACCTACCGCAGCAGCGCGGCCCCGTCGGCACCGGGCACCAGCCTGAACTCCCGGCAGCCCATTTCTTTCCCCCGCGCCACCAGGGAGCCATCGGATCCCGCAGCACCACCGCCTTCATCCTCTGCACCGCAAGCTCAAGCCCGGGATGTTTTACAGCTCTTAGAATTACAGTTCCCTCCTACGTGTTCCCTCGCAGTACGCAGTAACACACCGCACCTGGCCGTACGAGAATCAAGGCAATTTTTTGTTTGTTTTATTACTATGACCTACCGCAGTGTCTGCTCTCACCAGACCAGTGTCACAGAGGCATCTAATGCTGTCAAAAAGACCCTTCTTCAGGCTCACGGGGGGTTTAAATAACACTGGGCCGTGTCCTGGCCAGGCTGGCCGGGGGCAGGGAAGGGGCAGGATGGGAGGCAGGAGGCACCACGAGCTCAGCGAGAGCAGAGCTGGCGCCTGGGTGTCACGCGCGCCGCGGCTGGGAGCAGAGCGCTCTGCCTGGATCTGCCAGGTATTTTCACCCAGCAACTCCTCTATCAGGTTTAATAACCTGGGCTTGAGGCTGAGCTTGGTGCCGTAGCATCATTCTGGGGGAGGCTATTTCTCTTTACGGCCGTTAATAAAATCGCTCTGTTGGTAACAAAGGACAAGGCTTGTTCTCTGTCACCTCTTCAGCAGTAACTGGTAGTTTGCAGAAAGCAAGTGCTCAGGCTGGTTTTACAGTAACAGTGATCCAAGAGGAGACAGGAAGAACAGGTTGGAAAAATAGATTTAAAACACACAAAAATGCATTAAACTCTTCCATGGTCTCCACAATTTCTAGGCTTGCCCTTAAAGCCTAAGAAACATCCTCTTTCTCGGTTCATATTTCAACACCCTCACCTGCACGTGCCAAGTCCTACAGACCGGTTTCAAAAAACCACTCTTTTAAAGATCAGATGGAGAATAAAAACATTCAACAGCTGTAGGAGTTGGCCTATAGGATTTCCACCCCCACTGACGGATTTGCAAACCCTACTCTCAATTTATAAGTCTCAAATAATTTATTTACTACTTTTATTAACCCTGCTGCAGATTCACAGATCCTATTAGAGATTTACAAATCACACCAATCTACCCGAAAGGAAAAGTCCTGATTTATGAACCTGCGTGTTCTGCTTAGGCAACAAGGCCACGTCACACTAAATAACCGGCGGTACAAACTTGTGCCCTTTTTTTTTTTTGATCTCAGCCGCGCGCAGTCCGAGCTGTCTCTTGTGATGATGCAGAGTCTGATGAAGAAGGAGCTCTCCACAGGGAATTTTTTCTCCCTGGAGAAGTCCAGCTATTGCAAAAATATCTGATAGACAGACAGACGCATACATACACACGTACGTAGATTTATTCACCACTCTCGGTGTCGCATCGGGTCCTCCCCACTCACGTCCCGAGCTGGCAGACCCCAGCAGCGAGTTTGTCACCTGGGGTGGCAGCAGGAGCCGCGCTGCATGACACAGACTGCCAGGCCCTTTTTCAACACCCATAATCTGTGGGCCAAAACTAACCACAGAAAATGCGTCTGCAACCGGGCCGTTGCCAGTCAGTTGCCTGCTGCTTTGCGATAGGAAAACCTTAAAAAGTGCCGTGTTCGGGACTCCTTTGGGTAATGCCTCAGAAATTCAAACGTTGTTCCAAAATATAAGTCTGAAAAAGAGGCTGGACAGATTTTCCTGTACTTCCTGCATCCAGATAGTCTAGGAAGACCTGAAGAAACAGCTCTTGTTTTCCAAGGCTCTGTGTTGAGTCTCATGCAGAACTTAGAAAAGCAGAAGCAGTAACCTGAAAAACAGCCGACAACTGTCTCTGCTGGACTAGTGAAGCAAGAGAAGTTACAAACCCTCTGAGATGAGATCGGCTTAAGGGAAGAGTTTTCGAGAGTCGCCAAGGAATTCTTTTCGCCTGCTGATGTCTCTAGCTTTTTGGGACTCTCACTTAGTTACATGACTCCAGGAACCTGACAATTTGAGAAAAACACCAAAAATGAAGGTTGTTGGCAAAGCGGAATATCACTGCAACCACTTTTCTCTAGTTTCTAATCTTCACTTCTGACTACTCCTTTTTTTTTTTTTTTTTTTTTTNTTTTTTTTTTTTTTTTTTTTTTTTTTCTCCTGAATCCCGTTCCTCAAACCTCTGCTTTCCCTCATCTTGCCCTGTAAATCGTTTAGCTTCCCAAAGGATCTGTTTGTGGACATTTATTCTGGTCTTTACTTCCAAGATGAACTCACCGTTCCGGTATGAGCCTCAGCTCCCCTTCTTGCCCTCGTTCTTGCATCTGATCACCCCTCCTTACCCCTAGTTTCGCCGCTAGTTTTTTCCACCCATTTCTCTGCTCCTTCCTTGCCAGCCCCTTAGACGGTCCCCTGCCTTTGATGGCGTTTCCCAATAGACGGTCCCCTGCCTTTGATGGCGTTTCCCAAAACACTGGCACTTTGCAGTGAACCCTAATGGAGCTTCAAAGCCAAAGGGAGCACAGACGTCGCTTTGTGCGGGGCACACCGGGTTTGTGGGTCTAGCCATGCGGGAATAACGCTGCACAAAGAGGGCATGCTTGGCCAAGGGAGGAGCAACAAGTCTGCTCTTCCCAGAAAGGGCTGGCTCTATTGTCCGGTGTGTCAATTAATGTCAGCTCCGGAGACAAAATATTGTATCATTATAAGAATAAAGAGCACCCCGGCCCAACAGCGCAGAGAAGAACAATTTTGAAGCCTGTTAATGGCCAAGAAATCTTGCTTATGCACAACTCGGCGCTATTGTGCCTCGGAAACACGTGCCGGCTGGGGAGAAGGGGGGGCTGAGAAGAGGGATTTCTCATTGCACTTCAGGGAGAGCAGCTCAGGCCCCGGATTCTTAGTTAAGATGTAGGCAAAGTGTCTCCTATAAAAATAGCTGCAATTTGCTTGACAAATGCCGACAAGCGGGTGAGTGTTGTTTTGCTTTCCTTGTCAGCTGCCACTCCGCGGCGGTGAGCTCGCTTCCTTCGCCCTCTCTGCCTGCTTCTGCTTCTCCTTCTCCAGCTCCGCTGCCTGCTCCCACTCCGCCAATCCCCGGCCCGCTCCAGCTCCCAGCCAAATAAGGAGACGCAGCGCCAGGAACCCCGGGTGCGTGCAGGCACCCATGCACCCACCCAGCTGAGCAGCTGAGCCAAAGCAGCTTTTTTTGGGTTAGTTCCCCCTCCCTAGCTCAGACAGGCAAACCCCCTTCTCCCTCCCTCTTCTGCCTTTCTGAAGGAATAACGGAGAGACGCCTGGGAAATGCCCGGAGCATTATCAGCACAAAACAGCCTGGGAAAAGAGGTTTGAAAACCAGACAAAAACCCCCAGTAACACCAGAGGGCCATGCAGCCGCCTGCAGCTGAACCAATTTGGGAAACAGGGGCTGAGAAAAGCCACCACAGCGCCCAGCAAACCTGCCCGCAGCGTGCAGAGTCCAGTGCCACCGAGGCTGCCGTCTGCAAGCAACGGGGACCTGTGTGGTGTCCTTAAGTCTTGCCTGTTCCGTGCTTTAATCACAACATCAGTGTCTCTTGGCTGTGAATCACAGAATGGTTTGGGTTAAAGGGACATTAAAGCTCACCCAGTGCCACCCCCTGCCCTGAGCAGGGACACAGGGACTCCTCCTGCCGGACCAGGTCGCTCCCAGCCCTGTCCAACCTGGCCTTGAACCTCCAGGGATGGGGCAGCCACAGCTGCTCTGGGCAACCCCGGCCAGGGGCTGCCCACCCTCACAGCCAGGAATTTCTCCCCAACATCTCACCCAAATCTCCCCTCTTTCAGCTTAAAACCGTCCTCCCTCGTGCTATGGCTCCACTCCCTGATCCAGAGTCCCTCCCAGCTTTCCTGTAGGTGCTTTAGACAATATTTTAGGAATCCTTGAAGACATTTCATTAACCAGCCCCCCATCGCACAGAGAATCAGTCCACCTCCTCCACCAGCCTTGCCCTGCCCTCTGAAGTCCGTTGCATTTAAAGCTGCAAAGTGACTCAGTTTCAGCAGCAACCGTCTCCTCTGGCCCCACCGCAGCTGTACAGGGACGTGCTGCTCCACATCCAGCGACACCCTTCTGGCTTTAAAAAATGCATTTCAAAGCAGAGACCCAGGCAGAACGAGGGGGAGAACAGCAAGGTAGGACGGTGGCTTTTCAGCCCTGCAGTGCTGAGACCAGCAGCGAGTGGAAACTGCCTTCAGCTGTGACTCCTTCCGCCACCACCAACACCGGGGGTGGGGTACAAATTGAAGATTTTCCACAGGCGCTTTTGATGAAAGCAATGACAAAATGGATATTATCGGTGGATTTTTCCGCAGAAAAAGTCGGGCCTTTTGTCAAATGAGGCAAAACCAAAATATTTCAGTTTTTAAATTCTTCTGCAGCGCCTCAAGGGAGCTGTAGCTAATTTGCTTTGCACTCCCCTCTGCATCGTGGTGGGCCTTTTTTGGAGATGGGAAGACAGCCTCGGAGCTGGGGCCCACAGATTGTTTTCACACTGTCTGCAGTTTTTTTTGGAGACAAACAGAGAAAACAAAACGGCATATCCCAAAGTCTGAGGGTGGTTTTTCTATCAGGATCCTCTTCCAGCACACGCAGGGCTTCCTCTTGCCGCTTAGCAAGACAGAAGAAACGTGCCAAGGTGCGAAATGGTGACGGTTCTGGCAAGAAGCGGTGACAGCCCAGTGGCCGCAGGGCATCGGGGAGACGGGGATCCCTGCAGTCCCATATCCCTGGTCTTTAGTGGTCATTTAGCCGAGGATAAACGAACCGAGGAATTCTGGTTGCACCCATTGTGGCCTGTGTGGCACACGTAGCGCGGGCTGCCGGCACCAGGAGCAGGAGCTGCTGCGGTTGTCACGGCCCCAGGCAGGTCGGGCTCCTACCAGCCTCGCCCCAGGAATCTCAAGCCGGAGGGAAAACGAGGAATGTGACGATCTTGCTTGTGCTGCGGATGTTGAGACTGGCTCGCTGTTGGTGACAGGGCTGTGGTGGCTGCCACCTTGTGTGACGCTGATGAGCAAACACTCCCGTCTCCACGCGGAGTTACATGAAGCCAGCGCTGCTCAGGGGGTGCTGTGACACACTCGTACCCTCCGTGGAACCCACAGCCTGTCCCGTGCCCTGTTGTCACAGGCTGCTAACGCCCTGCAGAAGCAGTAACTCAGAGCTAGAGTAACAGGCCAGATAAAGAGCAACATTTCTGAATTACTGCAAGGCCTCTTTAAAGCAGAAGATGGCTATTAAGATGCTTTTGGTGGCTATAAATAGAATTTACACACACTTAGAGGCAACTTTCACACTGCTGGAGTGAGGTAAAGGACTTTGGTAGAAAGAAGAAATAGGCCTGGGCTATTTAAATAGCAGTGGTTCCCATCCTGGAATTACATCTTACAAAAGCAGTTCACAGTAATAAAATTATGGCAGATAAAGTCATGTTTCTCCAGCAGTTTCCACTCTTGGAGCCTTCCGCTGCATTAAAGGGAAAAAAACCCAAAAGCCCCCAAACCCTAGAACGGAGCATAAACGATTGTGACTCATACCAGAGGGTTCTCAGTCTGCTGAGGTGGGTGGATAAATACAGTTTTCTGATACAGCTGATAGTTCCTGCTGCGCAGAAGCATTTCTTAGAGTTACTGATGAAGGAAACTGCACAAGTTCTTGTTGCTTCCCTCCCCCCCCCGCCGCTAATAAGGCAAATGCCTTAAAAAGACAAGGCGAGATCTATTTCTGGAGGTCTGCAGAAGGTGGAAAGCTAGAGGCCCTCCGATATCCCAACTGTGATGGTAAAATAGTTGAATAACGTGTTCAGTGCACGCTTAGAATAAAAATCAGCGGGGTTCAAACGCACTCCGTTATGTTATCGGAGCCGGGTGAATTTTTTTCTGGAGGTTTCTATCAGGGGGTGTAGGTGAAGGTGAGCAGAGGGTGGCCTGGAGCTACGACGAGGTTTGCTGGCGCGGCTCTGTATTTACCAGTTCTACCCCCATGGGGCACCCAGTTTGATGTGAGCCGCTGAACTTTTGAAATAACCCGTTCCTCTGGAGGTGCCCAGCTTTGCCTTGATGATAGAGGAGCTGTTGACAACTAGTTACTAGTGTGGAGATCCTGTAAATTACCTGCTGGGAGAAGTGCCAGGGATTTACTGCCCGTTAAGCGCGTGTAAATGGGGAGCTCTCTGCCGCGGAGGAAAGCTCTCAACAGAAGGGAATGCACTTACGCTGAACTCACTTATCATAATGCTCCATTTTTCAGTGCATTTTGGGAAAATCTTAGACTGTTCTGAAAACTGCAGCGTATGGAGGAGACAGTTTTATTTCTGCAAATTTCGTACTTGGAGGGAAGTTGCTCTATACGAAAACCTACTTAAGCATATAAGAGTATATTTATCTTGAATCCCTCAAGTCTTTCTGCTTTGTTATTGAGAGTTGTCTCTTACTAATGTAAAACACGGTGCTTCTATCCTTGGAGCACTGGAGGACTGAAATCCTCTTCCCAGCCCCAAGAGGGAGAGGAAAAAATAGAAAACAGTTTGACCTACATTCGCAAGAATAATTATTGACTTAACAAGTTCCAACCAGTTTTTCAAATTAAAGCTCAGCAAGAACAGACCCACTTCCCTAAAAAAAAAAATAAAAAAAAAAGGAAGAAACTCAGTTTCATTATATGTCAGATGTGCATGTGTCCGTTGATCACATGTAAATGTAGCCCTGGAATATGCACGTGTGAATATTTGTGTGTGCTTGTGCCTCTGTAGGAAGGAATCCTGTTCTGCGGCACCTTGCACGGTGCTTTGCAGTGCAGGGCTCTGGTCTTGGACCAGCAATTTCTCTGGGTGCAGGAAGAGGTGTGGTGGGCTACGTCCAGCCGAGCAGGCTGCAGCCCTTCCTCAGATCCTCCGTGAGTGGCGCTGGGAATGCCGCTGTGAGCCCATCACAAAACCTGCCCTCCGAGGGCGCCTTTAGCCCTTCCCTCTCGCCACCACGTTGCACCAACGGAAGCCAGAAATCCAGCAGCTGTGGATTCACGAGCTCCAGGGTTAGACCTACAAACAACCGGCGTCAGAGACATTTCTTGTCCCTGGGATTAACATCTGAGAAAGAAAGAAAGAAGAAAAGGCCTTCAAATAGCAATACTTGAGACTGGAGTTAAAAAGAAAATCGCAAGGAAAAGTTGAAAAAGTAATGATTAGCATTTCTGCTCTGGGAACTCTTTCCTGTATCCTACTGGAAACTCTCAATGACATCAACATCTCCATTAGTGCCCCGAGTCCACAGAAATGTACCGGTTTGAAGGTACTTTCTCATTAAGGCTCCTTTCTGACTTCCAAGATTCTACTTGGAAGGAAACAGTATCACAGGCAAAGCCGAACTAATTAATCTCTTGATTATTTTGCCAATAGCGGGCTCAGTTTGTAGCAGTGAGCTTGGGTGTTTCATCACATCGCAGGTGACTGAAAGTGGCAGTGATTGGGTTAGGAGCCACATTTTTACTAATATTTTGATGTGCAAACGCAGGCAGGTTCATTTCTCCAGCTCAGAACAATGCTGCAGTCCTGTTTTTTTTTTATACAGTGCCTGCCACGCAAAGAAAGAGAGTGGAGACACAACTTCATACAGCAGCTGGCAGCCAGGACAGCCCGCAAACGCGTGTCCATAGGGAACAGCTACCGTGAAGAGCTATTACCCAGTGCCCGGGGAAGGAAAGCCACAAAAGCTGAGAGAACCACTGAACATTTTAAATCCAGCTTCCTCTCAAAAAATAGTCTCATGCTCAGAAAAGGTTTTTGAATGATAATGAGAATTTACTCTAAGATTTTACTATAATTACTCTAATTCTACTAAAATTAATGGCAAAGAAAGGGCTCAAGACCTGAGTTTTAGGCAAGTGACCACACCATGGTCAAAGAAAACCTCCCGTGTAAGTAACGGCAAAGCAAACCTCATTCGCAACCCTTTTTTATCCATAATCTCAACACTGCCCTAAAACCAGATGGGACACTGGAGGTTGAAACGCAATGGTGTTACCAACGGACCTGCCCTCTCTCCAGTCTCTCTCCATTTCCAAACGAGCAATCAGTCAGCCAGACCATCCACAAGATGTTTAATCCCTTTTTAAGCTATAATGAGCCTGGTCTGAATTAATTCTGCAGGTAAAAGTCATTATGCAGCCTCCGCTCTCCTCAGGCAGAGCACCCCTCGTTTGAGCGCAAGTTATAGAGCTAATTAATAGGAGTGCAGGAATTGCCAGTCTGGATGAGACCCAAAGCCCATTAGTTCAGTGTCTTATATCCAAACCAGCCCAGGACTACGTGCTTTAGAGGAAAGGGTGAGGCTCTGTTTCCCAAATTTGGCCACCTTAAGAGACCAGCTTAGAACCCTCACACACCGGTTCGTTCAAAGACTCACTGCTTGCCTGGCCTGGCTTATTCCACTTGGTCTTTTTTGACTATTAGGGCAGAACACGTGTTTTTCATTCTAAACATTTCCACAAATCCACATATTTAACCGTTTATATTAGCTGGCCAAAGGTGTCCTCAGTGAGCTCTTTGAGGACACCGCGTAAGCTGTATAGACTGGATGGCTTAAACAATTTTTCCTACTTGCCATGATCTGTTACTAATGAACTGGAAAATAGCGGATCATCATTGTATGATTCTGGCACATAATTCTTGCTTGCTTCTGAACGCCAATGAGAAGTATTTATTAAAAATTTCTGGCTTTTTCTGCATAATTATGAACCGTGTTAGTGTTTTCATCTATTAAAAGTCCTGGACTATTACTAGGGTTTCTTTTCTCTAAATACAATTTTAAATATACCTTATTTTGTCCTTAAAACTGACAGCCAGGAATTTCTGTCTTAAGTTGCCTATTTCCTTCTGTATTTCATGCACTTCATAAAACTAATTCATATTAATTGCTCTCAATCCCTCCATCTCCTCATTTCTATTTGTTACATATTGCTTTTTTTGTTCTAATTGCTGTCTTTGCACTGAGTCTGTGCCAGATGGACTCTCTTGAAGGAGAAATTATGGCTCTTTGGCAACTTAATGCAGTCTTTTTACAGACGCATCCACATTAATTTGTGCCTTTGCATGTGAAATCTCTTGCTGTCAGTTTTGACTCACAGTTTCCTCCATCTTTGGGAGATCAGTCCTGCAGGAGGACATCACACGGGGCCATGTCACTGGCTGGGACAGTCCTCTGTTTGTCTGAACGCAATGTCACCAGGTCACAACCGCTGAGCATCCCTGGCTGAACAGCCTGCTGGGGTTGGCAGTGCCGCTAGTGGTGGCCTTGCCACCACCCTGTCACTCTGCTGAAGGCTCCACGCCCTCAGGTACCATCTCTCAGGTCTGCCAAACGAGGGGTACGCAAGCACGCCATCATATTTCTCCCCAAATCCTCTTAAGCAGATGCTAATCTTTCCTCTCCCTCCGGCGAGCCGAGACTTCCAGCCCATCTCTGTCCCCATTCCTGTCCCCTCCAGGCACCTGGGTCCCACCAAAGGCCTTGTTGGGTTTGAACTTCCCTCCTGTGTCGCAGGAGGTGCTGGGCGGGTGGAGAGGAACCCCCAGGCACAGGCAGAGGCAGCAGAACCTCAGGGGCAACACCACTGAGCACGGAGTCCCTCGCTCCACTAACGTCACCTTTGGCCACCTCCAGGTGCCAAAGCTGTGGGAGACACGTGTCCTGTGTGAGTTTTGGTGGAGGCACAGGATCGCGGGGTGCTGAAGCCAGCTGTGGGCAGCTCCTGGGCTTGGGTTTTGACTTCTGGATGCTTGACATCCAGGTCACATCTCAGACTTCCCTGTCTCACCGCGCTTCCCATTCTCAGTTTCCTTCTCTTCCTTTATTCCCTGGAGGGCATCTGGGAGAATCCTGGGTTTTCTTGCACCTCCTTTCCAAATTTGTTTTGGAGCACAAGCCAAAGTGGATCTCTTCTGACTGCCAGGAAATGGCAGCTGGCATAAATGATGATATGAAGGAAAGCAAACTGATGAAAAAGCATATATATATATATATATATACACACATATATAAGCACGCATATATTTTATATGTATACTTTTATAGAGATACATTCCCAAGTGATTTGGGAATAGCAGACGCTAAAATGGCTAATGGAAACTGTAATAAGAGATGCACTGAGGAGCCTGGAAGCACGTCTCCTGCCATCCAGTGTTTGTTTTCAGGAACTAGAACGCACGGTGCGAACTGTGCGGCGAGAATTCAGCACGAAGCAGTCGGCATTTCAAAACCACTTCCGGTCCACTGGGGTGGGACCAAGCTCCAGAGCACAGCTCGGAGCCGGCAGCTTCGCAGTCGTTAATTCCTTGGCAACTTTGCCCAAGAAATTTGATCTCCGTGTCCCAGTTTCCCCAGTCTGTGGGAAGATAATAATCCCTCATCCACCTATAAAAGGGTGCGGCGGGATTGATTAAGCAGCACTCGATGCACAACACGTTCGTTTTCAAGGCACAGCCCGTTAACTTCAAGAGCTGCTCACGGGAGTTACTAATAAGTCTCAGAGCATCCCTCCAGGCCAGCACTAGTTCCCCAGACCAGCACCGGTTCTCCAGACCAGCACTGGTTCTCCAGACCAGCACTGGTTCTCCAGACCAGCACTGGTTCTCCAGACCAGCACTAGTTCCCCAGACCAGCACTGGTTCTCCAGACCAGCACTAGTTCTCCAGACCAGCACTAGTTCTCCAGACCAGCACTAGTACTCTTTCCCTTCGTGCGAGGTCAGAGGGGGTGTTTTGACACTTGTGCAGTTTAAGATGGCATCTGGTAGAGAAAAGGTTGAAAACTGGAGCTGCACGTTGTACTTTTTGGAAAGGTTTCCATCAGCCCGGCACAACAATGGCAAATCATCTGCTGTATTTTCAGACCTGTCGATTTTGTTTGACGTTATAAAATGTCCCCAAGGGACCAAAAAACTATAGTGAGCCTTCCACTGCATTCATTTTTAATTTTTTAAACAACTTTTTTGCTCTGTTTTCCTCTGTTTTGAAACAACTCTTTCCTGCTCAGAGAGAAGACAATTTCAAAAAAAAAAGAAAAAATCTTTCTAACTCTTCTGAATGTTTGGGAGAGGTCAGACAAGCCAGAGTTCAAAGTGCTGGAGATCAGGCCCTCATGACACTAGTGGCTTGGGAGTTATGCATATGAATGATTATTGCTTCTTCCAAAACCCTTCCCTTCAGGCTGACAGCAAGGAGACATTTCCGAGCTCTGTGGTTAGAATAAAGAGTTCATAGACGCCTGATGGGCAGACAGAGGGTATTATTCAGAGCTGTAAGAATTAGTGGCTTAGAGTCTGATATTGAACAGTACGCAAAGGCCTGGCATTAACTGCAACGATCCAGCAGAGATGTGGACAGAACTATTTAAAGGAATAATTCTCAACAGATGCACTTAGTCATGGCAAACACATAGCTCAACCATCTAAAGAGGGAAAATGCAAATGCCCTAGAAGGGAATTATTATTTTGAAGTATGCGGGCAGCCTTTGGCTATCAGGTGGCAGAATGATTCTTTCCACTCATGGAGAGCCTCGAGAGTACTATCTTTAACAGTTTTTCTTCAAAAATCAGCTCACCTTGCGCTCTGTGCCTGCCAACCTCACAAGCCTAAGGGAAGCAGCGAGGGGTGTGGAGTGACTGGAGGAAAAGCAGCGGGATGGCGACGATGGGTGCTGGGAATGCCAGCCACGGGGCGGTGGCTTCCCTTGAGATTCCTTGTGAGGCGGCTTGTGGGTGGCCGAGGGACACGATGAGCAGACATCAGAGAGGCGGTGACACAGACACCACTGGGGACGTGGGGGTTTGCCTAATGGTCCTCCTGTTCTTGACAGCCACGTGATCACACGGCGTCACCCTCAGGATACTCCTCTTGGCCACCAGATCAGGCCACTTAAATCCAGTGGGATGGGGAAAGTGCCAGTGGGGAGAGAAGGAGCAGAGACAGCCAGAGAGTCACAGCTGAGAGGTGCTTCAGGGAAAGGTGGTACTTCACCTCTCCTAAATCCCTCTGTGTTCCCAGTATTCGTAAACGGGCTGAGGAAATCACGATTTCCATTCAAAAGCTTTTCATCACCAGCTGAAGTCCTGTAGCCAGCGACAAAAAGGAAGGACAGTTTTATAACCAAGAATATCTTCCTTTCCTCATTAAGTTGCTGATCGTTAAGCAAAATCGTGTAATTTTGGTTGCAGCTAGTTCCCCAGCCTCCCAACTTTCAGTGTGAATTGCTGGAGTCCCTCTTTACAATGGGCTACTCATGGACAGGGATTACTCCATGACAAGAGCAGCCCTGCAGCCCCTGTGCCTTCTGGGTGCTCTGGTTTGGCCTCAGCCCTCCAGAACGTGTGGGATCCCGCACATCTCCGTGTGCGTGGCGAGTTCGTTTCCTCCCCAAGGGCCGGATCTTGGATGCGAGTAGGGAAGAAGACGGAGCAAGGAATCAAATGGAATACACCAAACCTAACCCGAGCGGGGGCGCCCCTCATCTGTCTCACCAGTACTTCTTTAGTGCCTGTTTTTGCAAGACCCAAACAAGCCTCAGCAGGGAGAAAAACGCTGGTGATGTTGAACGTTGAGAGAGCCTGGATGCACGAGACAGAGAAGCAGCAGTGCCTAACGGTCAGAGCGAGCAGCGGGAGGCAGGCCTGGTTCCCCACTGCTCACGCTGTAACATAAGTCACTTGATTTCTTCAGAACAGCCTCCCACTTCCCGTGAGCCAAGTGTTCTTCCTTCCAACCCACTTGCTGCTATATATAATCTCAGCACCATCTACCTTTTTTTGCAGTCCAATCTGGGAGTCATGCTTCCCAGAAATCATGAGATGATACTCAAGATCACGCAGGTTCTTGGAAAAGCACGGTTGGAATGCCTACTCTTGGCCGCTTGCTTTCTGATCCTTTATAGGCCATGGGGTCACTTTTTAAGGTTTATGTCTGTTGGCAGGAAAGCAAAATGGTAAAGTTCTGTAAACAAGAAGCCTGGCTCATAAAAATAACATTTGGCCTCTGTATGCCAAATGTATCATTAGGAAAATCAGTTTATCCGTCTCCTCGTTCAAGTCAGCTAAGCAAATTTGCCTTCTGCCATCTGCTTCCTCCCTCCTTTCAGTGAAGAGTTAACCTACCAGCCAGCCAGGCAGAGGCAAAATCACAGACAGAGCTGACTGTACGCTGTCGGGAAAATTATGGTTCATAGCAGCGGCCTCCTCATCTATTATGTAATAGTAAAGTTAATTTCTCTAGAAATCCAGTCTTGAACAGAGATCTGTCATCAGGTACAAAGTCCGTTTGTCGATCGCTGCAGGGACTGCAGCCACTTCCGAAACGGAACCAGGCAGCTTCTCAACACCACGCAGTGCATCACACGCCAGCGATGGACAGACGCTGCCTCTCTTTAGCAAACTGGGGTGTGACTGGGATTCAGGGAACCGCAGCAACTAGTTGATTTGTCCTATTTCCCGGGCCAAACCAGGAACACCAATCCCTTGCTTCCCAGGACAGGAACCAAAAAGAACAACGTGATCAGCTGGAACGGGAGGAGGATGTGAGGTGCGCAGAGTCAGCAGCTTGCTCCAGGACACAGCGCCTCTGTGTGCACCTTGGCATCACACTGGCTTTTGTGGACACCCAGATTAATTACAAACAGCTTCTGATTCACTCTCAACTACTGCTGGCGTATCTTTCCCTTTCCCACAATCCCTGCTTATTTCTTCACGGGTATATCTCTAGAATTATTCCTACCTGCATCTATTGACCTGCCCACCTTGTTCTGGTGGCCTCCATTACACCATATCTGACCCTTTGCACTTTTCATACGAAAGTCTTGTTTTCTTATTATCCACCTTTTTAACCAAAGACAGTATTATCTTCCGCTGTGTGTGGGTAATTCTACAGAGTTTGCCAACTAGAATCTGCTTCACAGAACCAAAGAATCCATCACAGCAGATCCCGGTAGCTGTCACCTGAGCACTACTACTACTATTAATAATAATAATATTAATGATAACATTAATGATAACAATAATAATAATAGAGTGCACTACGACTGAAAAAAGTGGCAAAGAACATGAAAGTGTAGACGACCCAGTATAATTCCTCGTAAGATGTCAGCATACGATGTTGTATTTATCTAGGATTTTCATATGAATTATGTGATTAAACATTGACTTTTTTATGAGCAAAAAAGTAGAAAAGATTGTCTTTTACTATGGGGGAAACTGCGTTGTGGAGCTGGGGAATGTCCTACTTGGAATCATTAGCAATCATTAGCAAAGCAGGGCAGAAGGAGCACCGTGGGTGCCCATTCATAAATGCGGGCATGAGCTCCTGCTGAAAGGGTTAGACTTGAACTCTTCAGAAGAACCAAACGAACTCCAGCACGCTCGAGGTGGAACCAAACAGCTTGGAGAGCAAGGGCCAGAGTCTCCCACTCTGCAGCAAACTGGAGCATCTGCTGCATGGAACGGAGTTGATAATGCCTTGTTATACAAAATGTGGGTGAGAGCTCAAATGGATGCTTTGAAAAATCTAAAAAAAAAATAAATGTATGTGTCATCTCTCAACAGTTTTCCCCTGACAATTCAGTCACCCTTCTAGTGACCCAAAATTTTTTTGCTGTTGCAGCTTTCCTCGCTCTCAGACAGCTTGTGACTTTGTTTATTCTTTAGTTTTTAGAAACATCACTGTCTGTATTTTAAGATGCTTAAAAACAACTTCCCCTTTGACAGTGCCTTCGATACAGTTTTCCGTCCTTTCCTTATTGCTTAGTAGTTTAGAAATGTTCCCATTACAAAGAAAAACCACCTCCCTTAAATCCCAGTATGTTTGGTTTTAAGAACCATATTCACGAATTTAGAGGCAAAAAAGAAGATATTTGGGTAGATGAAACTCTCACCACACAGAAATTCTTGTCGTTTCAGCTGAACCCTAATAAATATCTGCTACTAAAGCTTCTGCTCAGTGGCATGTGAAGTAGCCCCTGAGCAGGTCTGTGCTCGTGCAGTGGGACGCAGCGCTGGGGCCAGCTCCAGGAAAGGCCGTCCCTTGTGCAAGCGGGGCGGTACGAGGCACAAAGCAGGAGGCCCCAGTTCTGCTCCCTGGGAAGCCCACCCTGAACTAGTTTCCAGGGGTAAGCTTGGCTCTGGCCTCCCGAGCTGCAGGGGAAGGCAGCTCCACAGTGCTGGCCTCTCCTCTGCCTGGCACTGGCCCCACTCTGCTGGTTCCAGCCCAGCTCTGGTGGGGCTGAGCAAGGTGACTGGTGTGACCTACGGTCCCCAGGTGGGCTCGCTCCTCATCCAGCTTCACTGGGCTGCCCGGAGTCTTGGGTCCCCTTCAAGGTCGGCTCTGCACAGGCTGAACTCCCTGCGACTCCTGCCATGCAGTGGGATGACAACTGCAGAAAGTGATACAGGACCAGCTGACCTTTCAGGATGGTGAGTTTGGCTCCTTTGGATAACACAGGGATAACGCAGCCCTCTCAGATGTCTCCCCTCGCTCCGTAAGAAACCCCCAACATCCACTGGCCATCTGTTAGGACGCTACAGAACGGCAGCGAAGCACCAGCGCAGGGCTATGAAGTGAGCGATCCATGGGGAGAATAAACGGGAAGGGAAGTCATTTTATGGGCTCAGACCCCCCAGTCCCGAGCTATACAAGAACAGGATCACAGCTACTTCCCACCACAAAAGTGCAGTTCGGTGGTGACCATGGGGAGCAGAGGCAGGGAAGAGAGGGACCGGTGCCCGTAAGCCAAAACTGTTGTTGGAACGCTGACTCTGCCAGCTCCTGAGGGCATGACTTGGGATGAATCACCTTGTCCTGTGCCATCTACCCCTCTGCAAAGGGCAAGCATGAGATCTCGCTGCTCAAAATAGGAAGAAGCTGCTACGCCCTTGTGATTCTCTGCAGGTGATCCGTATCTTCATATGCTCCATGACAGTAATTCCCGCATAAAGGAAGTCGATGTTTATATACTAGGACAGCTACAGGACGGTAGTGGGCACATTATTAATTAACCGACGGTGAAAGTGATTGTGAGGAAGTGTCACCTGGCACAAAACAGTCCCAAAGAACTTTGTGTTTCGTTTAAAGGGAAAATAAAAACTAGAGGTGCCAATTGAGATCAAAAGAGTGGCAGGGAGACTCTTCAAATCGGAACAGACCAGGTGCTTGCTACAGGGTAGAGCAATGAGGGTGCCAGATAGAAGGGAACTGGATAAGAAGGATTGTGAACATATTTACAGCCATCTGGCACCCTCTAATTATCCAAATGACGAGGCTGCCTGAGCGCTCACCAAAATGTGGAGAGTGAGGGAAGGGAGGAGTTTGTTTGGGCAGAGGATCTCGAGTGCTTCATGCTTTCAACGTATGTTTTTTGGAAATGTTTTATATCACTTCCAAGATTATTTATATTACTGGCGATGTAGGAAAATGATACCAGAAGGAAATGGAAGGGCTACTCCTTCTGAAGTTTTCCTTCCAGGTTTCTAAAAACCAAGCCATAGGAAAGAAAAGATACAGTTTCTTGGGAGGCAGCATCGGGGATCAGGAACGAATCAGAAAAGCTGGATTCCTTCTCATCTACACCACTGATACGCTGGTAGTATTGTCTGAAGTCTCACAATCGTTAGTGGGAAACCTGCAACAGCTGGAATCATGGAATCGTAGAACCATCTAGGTTGGAAGGGACCTTTAAGGTCATCGAGTCCAACCCTCAGCCTGACGCTGCCAAACTCACCTTTATCCCGTGTCCCTCAGCACCTCCAGGGATCACGGCGCTTACTCAGAAAGTAAGAAGGAAAGTTACAAGTTTATGTTTTTAAGCACCAGTATTATGCTTTTATTGGCTTTATTCGTGACTTTTTCATGTCTGGATTCGCCAACATTACAGTTGTGTTATCTTTAAATTACTCTGCTCTGTTGCGCATTCTTTCTGTGAATCAGGAGTTTTGTTTTCTTGTTTTTATCAGTGTCCAGCTGTGAGGACGCCAACAAGAGCTTTCAGCTCCTTCTGCTTTAGAATGATACCAACCTTTCCTTCCTACCTCTTGAGAGTTTTAACTTTAATGCTCCAAAGAAATGCAAGCAGCAGTACAATTCCTGCATTGCAATTACGGTATATTTACATCACTTCACCTGACGGGATTGAATAATAAAACCCAATTATTTAATGTGAAATCTTGGGGATGTTTTTCTCTTCTTTTGGTCCGGGCGATATCACAGAGTCAAATACTGCGGTGCGATATTTTTAAAGGTTGGGTAATTTTATGACCACTAATAACATCTGCTGTTACGCCTTTTAAGAGAAGGGTAATCAAATTTCATGCTCCAGGGTATTAACTGATCACAGCAAGTGTCAAAATTAGCTCTGTATTTTGTTCTTTCGTCAAGAGCTAGACAGCACTGGGCTGCCTGCTCTCCTAGTCTCATCCAATTGGGAGCTAGACTTTAGTGACAAATTTGTCCCAGCGTGGTAAAAAGCAAGGTACTGGATTTAAAACTTGGCATTGGCCGTTGCTGACGTACCACAGCAGATACCCAAGCAGAAGCCATGCCCTCGGAACAACCTGAGGTTTCTTTCTTGATGGGGAGACGAGTGCACCCAACGTACAGCACAGCGCCAGCGACAGGAACTGGCGCAGCGGTTTCCCTGCCAGCAGCACGTTGTTGTCGTGGGATCTAATCGCGAAAGGCTCCGGCCTCTGCTCCCTGGAGTAACAGTCATGAAATGAACACGACTGTGGTTTTAGCCATGTGCAAACAAGCGCTGCAGAAACAAGAATTTAATCCAAATTCCATACCCAGCACAGAAGCCAAAGATGATCATCAGCTAAACGGTGCTCGACAAATCCCACAGGGAAGAGCGGCTCTGGGGATGGCATGTTACACTGAGGGAAGAAAGTCATGTACTTTGGCAAGAAAACAAGAGATCGCCGTGGTCAAACGTTCCGAATGAGACGTCAAACCAAGGTTTCGCTGTGCGTGCGATCACGAACCTTTCCGTGGCACCTAGTGTAAGAACAGACACAAAACCACCATGCTCTGCCAGATTCAAACCACTGATTTCTCGCATCTTCTATCTTTGATTTCTTCCTATACTTAGCGAAATTGCTTTTCACTTTTCTGCCTACATGCTCTTAATATTCCTAATGAGCCATAACCTCTATAGAGCATTTCACATCTCACAGTGTACTCCTTGTCTTTATATCCTTTTGTGCTCCATTTCTCATTTTTAAGTACATTTGCAGAGTTTGAATAAGTTCTTGGGTGTCGCAATGTAGGAATGCTGTTTTGTTTCCTCCCTTTTCTGTTACAGTTCCTTTCTTGCCTTCTGGCAAGTTTGCCTTCTCTTTTTTTTTGGTCATTTATGGGATGCTGCCAGAAATGCTCAGGCAAAGCATTTCCATTTCCTCAATTTCGACTTGGGGTTTTTTTGACTCATTTTTTTTTAAAAAAATAAAAATCCTTTTCATTTTTCATTCGTTTGATTTGATTAATTCTTCGTTCATTCAATCTTTATGCCCAGGTGGTAGGTTTTGGTATCATACTTCAAACAAACAAAAAAAAATCAGATATAATTAGATGGCGTCACAGTTGTATTACCCTCTTTTGCTGTGATGCCTCCAAAGAAATTGGTTGTCATTAAGCTGATAATGTACCAACATTTCCAGTTAACCAGCTGATCTGAGGATTCCTGTTCGGTTCCCTGCTGCTGATACGTCCGTCTCCGTGTGTGGCCTCTGCTGTTACACTCACATCAAGACTTTGCATTCTGTGTCTACATGGTACTGCCCAAAGAGGCCCCGGTTGACAGCCCTCGCTGCCCAGCGCTGCGGTAATACAGAGAAAATAAGAATTTGGCGTAGTGACGAATTGTGGTTCAGTCAAAACAGAATTTGGGGGAGCCCTGGATTAAAGGCGTCTTATCTAGAGGGAAATAATCTGTGTGTTCCGCGTCCAATCCCGCGTGCAGTCTGTTACAGAGGAAGAGAATTCATGGAAAGTGAAGCCGCGTTTCACATGCCCAAGGTCCATACCCAAACGACTGAGCTATTTTCCTCAATCGGCAGACAAAGTTATTTCAGGCTAAAAACTCGCTCGGTCTGAAGTTCGCCCTTTGCCTTCTGGGGGAGTCACATGCGTGTAATTCAGCGTGGAAAAGTGCCACCAACCTGCCTTCGCTCTGCCCTCCCTGCGTGAAGTTTATTGGAAGGTGAAGGAAAAGTTGTCTTGCTCTGCCCTCTTACGATGGCATCACGCTTCCAGCCGGTTTTTATGAGGTGTGTCCTGTCTGCAGCTCCCAGACAGGCTTGTAAGTGAAAATATACGATCGCTATGCAGATCCTAAGGTCTGAGTAACTACATTTAACAGTATTGATTTTAAATATTGTGATACGCATTTTTGTGTCACCCATTTTTTTTCTTCTCTAGACAAGATGGCGCAACACCTTGTCCAGCTGAATCTTAAAAGTGCCCAATGTTGGGGAATCCACCACTTCCCTGGGGACATTATTCCAATGGCTCATTGTTCTCACTGTGAAACATTTTCCTCTAGTGTCCAGCGGGAATCTCCCCTGGAGTAACTTGTACCCATCACCCCTCATCTTTTCCATGCAACTCCTTGTAAAAAGGGAGTCCCCGTCTTCTTTGTAGCCAGCCCTTAAACACTGGAGCGTGGTGATAAGGTCTCCCCTCAGCCTTCTGTCCTCATGCCGGAACAATCCCAGTTTTCTCAGCCTTCCCTCATACATCCAAGGCTTCCCAGGCCTTGGATCATCCCGGTGGCTCTTCTCTGGCCCCTCTCCAGCCCGTCCACACCTTTTTTGTGTAGCAGGGACCAAAACTGAGTGCAGTGTTCCAGGTATGGCGTGACGAGCGCCGAGCAGAGTGGGATAACGACGTCTTTATCTCGCCTCGGTGATGCAATCCAGCATCAACCGAAAGTCACGCCCAGTACATACATTCCTCAGTTCCAAAAACTGGTATAAAAAAGGGCGGCCCGTGATGTTGTTGAAGAGTCAGAATGCTTCTTGCCTCGTGCATTTAAGAGCACCCTAGAATCATCCTTTCCTTTAAAGCTTAAAGGGGTTTGATGGACGTGTTTCTCAAACGGTACCAAAAATCCTCCCACATTCACATGACTCCAGCTGCTGCGATTTTAAAATGTATTAGTACAATATTGGTAACAAAATTGTGAAAGCTGACAATTCTCATTCCGATACGCCACCTTCCCAAAAGCCCATAGAAAACAGATGGACTTTGTGACATGCCTGGAAAACTAATTAAATCCGGACACTGGTGGACAGAGGAGAAAGGAAGAGGCAGGTTCAAGGACACGTGAAAAATGTTTCTTCCTGCGCACAACGGACGCCGGGCTGGGGACGCACAGGCCACACTACGGGACAGAGTATCTCCCGGGTGCGTTTGCTGCTCTTAAAGATAGAGCGAATGAAAATGTGTTTGTTTACGGTCACAGAGTGCGGAGAGAACTGTTGGCACTGTTGGATATGTGCTAACTTCAGCCTTGAACTTGAAGGAATTGGTATATTCGTGAACCTCAAGTTTACACTCACAAGTTTTGCAGCGGCTGACTACAACCAGCACCACTGCTGGGTGTTTACACGCGCGTGCTTTTGCTTCGCCAGCAAACACGACAGCTATGGGAGAAGAGGGGAGGAAGAGGAGGAGGAGGAGGAGGGGGGTGACAGACAGTTTGGGAAACGCAGCAGGATTCTACAAGAAGTTCACCACATACCCCCAAACCAGACCCTTTCTGGCCCAGTTGCTGGGATGCCATTTGCACGCTCCTTTCCTGCACAAACACTTCGTTATTCTTGTACTTGTACAAATGCCACTGTCCCGGGGTCAGGACTGCGTGAGAAAGCAAGGAAATTCAATGACAAGGCAGGAGACGAGAACAAGACAGTCATGGCCTGCAGCCATACAACCCCAAACTGGGATCTCATTAGAGTTTATGAAATAAGCATCGTAAGTCCTGATTGGGGGGAGAACGAGAAGCTGCCAAGAAACTCCCAGGTATGAGAGGACATAGTGTTGATGCTCAACGCCCCGGCTGCCTAGAGAGACAGATTGATAACTCAGCGTGTGGCACTTCTCAACAGAGGCCAATAGTTAATGCTGGCACTTCAGTTGTGTTAGAGATCAGTACGCGCAGCTGCGGTTAGAGATGGGTACGATCAATATGCCTTTTGATAAAAGAGAAAAATTCTCATTATCGCATTCAGTTATCGTTCAGCATCCAGTCTAGCATCCTGCTTCCAGAGCCAGTTATTGCTCAATGCTCCGAAGTAACACGCAGCTCACTAGATGCATTATTTCTTGTAATGCTGTTCACAGACGTGGGAGAGGAGAAATACCTCCCAGAAACCAGCAGTCCCCAAGAGTAAGATTTGATTATCTTATTTTAGCATGCGCATTATGGCCCAGATTTTGAGCTGCAGCTGTGTTGTGCCATGGGGACTGGCTCCTGTCTAATTTAGAGCAATGGCAGATTAGGAATTGCTGCAATTACTGTGGTACAATGTTACTCCAGCCACAGCTCCATTTTCCCAATAATTAGCCCCTGCGCCAGACAGCGGAGAAGGAAGATGATAGGAAAGTGGCTGTGTGTCTCCTGGGGAGACTCCATGGCAGGTAGGAATATACCAGTGACTGAATCTGTTGAGAGCACAGCGGCTTTATGTAATTAGAGAAACATAAAGCAGTTAGCTATAGGACCAGACCCTCCACTGCAACCTACAGAGGTTACTCTGGCCCAAAGGATGTAATTAATTACTATTATTGCTTGTATATTTAGGAAATCATCCTCTATATTTAGTAAATGTAATAGGATAATAAGAGCGTTGGCCAGAAAATACGCTAAGGACAACTGTCCTTCATGGATGATGGTAAGACACATCATGATAAACAAACTTTAAAGAAACTGTGAGAAATCCAGAACATTTTGGTTTGGGAAAGAAAACTCAAAACAAAGTCCCAAACTCAAGAATCTCAGCACCGGAGCCCACAAGACCAGGTCTTTTTTCCTGTGGGTATGTAAGACCAGGAGACAAAGACCTGGGGATTTTATGGGGTCCCCTTCAATACAGAAGGACTGTGCTACCAATAAAGCATCCCCAAACCGCTGGCACCGGAGTAATGACCTGCATGATGCCAAGAAGAGCTTTTGTCCTTTCAAGGGCAAGTTAAATTAAAAAGCAGTGCAGTAATTACAGTATTTTGCAGGTGGGCTTTTTTTTTCTTCTTAGGCTATGAAGTGCCGAGGTTAAATGATATATAATATGGCCACCTTAAATGTTTTATGAGAGAACAGAAAAAGCAATATTGTTTACAGTAGATTCTTCCTTCTCCTTTTCAGGGAGACTGAATTTTCTTTACCCGAGAGGCAAATTCTGACGTAGCATTATATTTTTACTAGACTATCAACAATATACTCCCCAAAATGTTGTGCCGGTGGCGTTAGTAGCGTGCGGGGCCTAAACGTGACAGACCCGCAACTTAATCCTTTGGACAGTTCATTTAGAAGACTGAGTGTAGAAGAGAAGGCAAACCTACTTCTTTTTTTTTTTTTATTTGGTAAGAAATTTGGAGTACTAATTTCACAAAGCTAATGCATACCAGACAATGTAGTACAAGCTCCTCCAGGCTGTTAGATGAATAAGGTCTTTCAGGCGCCGCACACTGCTCCGCTTGTTCCCGAAAGTAGCGCTTTCTGGTGGCGACCCTCCCAGCTGGCAGGAAGGCAGGACGCTGCACCAAGTGCCATTTGTCTGCCAGCTTCAAAAAAGCAGAACCACCCTCACAGCTGTTCCACCCTGCACCTCCTCTGACACACTCTCCTTGCATCTGACACCATAGAAGAAGACACACGATAGTCTTTAAATTAAAAACTCCCCAGCTTGATGAGCTCAGCTGTCAGAATCCTGCTGAACGTCACGTCTGACCAGCTCAGAGTTCGCAGAATCTCTCTCGCCTCTGAGAAATCCGCACTCTGGAAATCCGGACACGCAGAGTCAGTCTGTAACTTCTCATCCTCAACAAATGCTCCTGAAGTGAATCAGGAAGCAATAAATAATTTTTTAGAATGCAGCCCTCTGTCATGGTTCCCTAATGAAGGGGGGGGAAAAATCACCTGCTATTTAAACCTCCTGAATGCCGTAAAGGCAGGGGTTATAGATGAAGCGCTGTGGAAACGATGCATATTTCACTATGTGAAACCAAATAATTTTTTACATCACCTTGCATTCTTCGTGCATTGTTACAGACAGAAGCCCATGCTACTTATTTTGCTGCGTTTTCGTCCTTGCCATACCAAGCTTTATGAAATGAATGGAGCCGATGAGTCCAGAACCTTGCAAAACATGACATTTTGAAGAGTTATTTTGATTCCCTTACAGCGAGAAGATAGCTCCAAGAGAACCCGCCTGGGATTCTCCCCCCCGGGGACCGCAGAGCGCGTCACGGGTGGGACTGTCGTGCAGAGGGTGCCCTCTAGTGCCCATTCTTCCTAAAACAGGGCCCTTTGGAACAATTTCCCCTTCCTCTTCCCTCGGTCTCCCCTCCCTGTGCACCCAGCGGCAAACGAGGCACTAATACCGGTATTGCAACAGCATCTGGCGCCCTGTACGGAGCTGTGTGTGCGCATATTAACTGAAAAAAAAAAAAAATACAAATAAGAAGAGCGAAAGCACAGGAGGATCAGAGTCAGCAGCCTCAGCGGCCCCAGGCCCAGCACCATTCCAGGCACCTGCCAGACGAGGTCACTCCGCCACAAGAGAAAGCAGAGTCTCCCATCGCGCCTTCCCTGGCCTTTTCGCAGCCTGAAAGAGACATTTCCTGATGTAGTTTCAAGTGTCTCAGGACAAACCCAAAGTTTCCGTCCCGCCCTTGCGGAGCTCGGAACCGCTGTGTGTTTTTTCGCCGCTGTTATTTCCCCTGGAGCGTGATGCAGTGTCTGCAGGTGACACCTACGAGCCACCAGCGTGGGGTATAACCGCATCTGAGCGGGGAATTTCCACGTGCAACTCTTTGTGTAGTTTCTAGGCATTCTGCTGGTTTTATTGCTGCTTTCTATCACCTGGAGCGTGCACGACAACTGGAGCTGCTCTTGGTCCTTGCCCATCCATGCAAGCTTTGCGTTCACTTACTCCGGCCAGAACAAAACCGTCCGGCTCTGGGCGCTGCCGCGGTCACACTTTGCGATTTGCCGCTGGTATTTGTGGAGCCCCTACTTGTTATCACAAAGAACTGGGGAAACGAAGCAAAAATGCTGTAGCTGAGTGACTGTACCTTGTGTGTTAAGTTCCTTTTTTTTTTTTTAATTACACCATACTGGAAACATCTGCGAGACAGCAGGTTTTGCATACATTTTAAACTATCTTCTAAATAGTAAATCCAGATAAATAGGATTGCTTGTAAAGGCAAGTTGAGTTTTAAACAAACGTATCTTCTTTCGCTTTCTTAATTATGTCACTTTCCTTCATCATGCTTAGCCATTTCTGAAGTATCGTGGTTAATTCAGAATATCTGTGAGTAATTCCACTGCCTCAACTTTAAGCGTGTGGCCAACACGTACGGAGATTAAAGATCAATAACGAAGAGGACCGTTGCTCTAAGTACTACCAACTGCTGCTTAATTCCCAACATTCAGGAGGAGATTCAGCAAAGGACTTACACAGGTTTTTAGCACTTCAGACCCGAGTACTAAGGCCACTGCTATTTGAGGAGCATGAACTGCACTTGAACCGCACGTGGGCCGTCACAGGGACTCCCCAGGGCAGCTCCTTCCTCGCAGCGCACAGAGAACTTGTCCTGCTCTCCAGTTCTGCCTCACTCCCTCTTCCCTCTTTCTGAACTGCTTCTTTCCCTTCTACCCAGCAAACGACCCTCGCTCTAACCTCGCACGCAGAACTGATGCTCGATTCCTAGCAAAAGCGCATTTTCTCCAGCATTAGAAATCCAGGCGCGCTAGAGAAAGAAAAAACAGACCTATTTGGGGGATTTGCAAAAGCTGCGACTGAAGCACTTCAAAAAGACTTGCAGTAAAAGACACACAGCGAGAATTTCCAAATGTAAGCGGTTGTTCTCAGTGGGTGTTTCATATTACTATATCTTCTTCATGATTCCTCACTTTGTTCTAGGAAATATTTGTGCTTTTCAACAGTACGATGTTCCTGGAATCTTCTTTGTAGTGAAAATGCTTAACCGCAATGTAGAAATTATGCAGAAATTTAAGCCTACAGCTATTCAGAAATTCAGAGCAGAGATACATTAATATTCTTCCTCCTTCCATCCCTCCTCATTGTACCAAGCGTACAACTCGTCTGTTCAGACCTGTGATTTGACTGAGGAACTCTACATGTCTCTGTGAAAAAAAAAAAAAGGAGGCTCTCCCAGGGAAAGCCTCTCTTATTAATTTGTGTAACGTGTTAATGTCAGAGATTTCACTCCCAACCAACCTCACTACCCCCGGCGATATACATCACTTGAGATGGAAATACCCCTCATTATATCACAAGATAAAACGTTTTCATCTCAAGAAGTCTGTGCTTCAAAGAAAGCGAGCCCCAAACACACGCATTTCACTTCAACACCAAAAGCTTTAAGCATTTCACGAGGTACAGTCTCAGCTTTCAGAGCGCTCTCAGCTTCAGCAGGATACGGGACGGATGTGCACAGGAGGTGTGATGGCACCCGATATGCAGCATTAAAAAGTCGTAGCTTGATTAGATACGGCAAAGATTTACAGACTTGGACCATCCTGCGTGGCCCAGGACTCAAAACAGACCCCGTTCGTACACTGGCAAGATGCTGCTTCAGCCCAAGGGGCCGCGGGACAAGGCGGAGGGGGCCAGAGGCCGGAGCGGTGGGATCAGCTCCTTCAAACCTTCGCCTGGTTCCCAACAGCCTCTTACAAACTTGCTGTCGGATCCGGGCCTTTCCTACCGCTTTGTGCCGACCACCTGAGCTCTCCCTCCCGTGGTGGGTCTGGTTTGCAGCGTTCTCTGTGCCTCGGGTCCAGAACTTTAAGAACGCCACGAATTCTTTCCAGGTTTTACGGCACAGGACCACAGTTGGGTAACCACCATTTTGAGCCCCGGAGGCTCCCGCTGCTCCAGGAGCTCCCAGAACCACAGCCACCTCTCCTTTTCCACATCTCCACAAAGCATTTGTTGTTGGTTTCACCACATCTCTGTCTTCAGTCTCTTGGAGGAAGTTTCCTTAATCGTTTGAAATTGGCTCTGGTTTTGGCTGTTCTGTGATTGACCTCACCTTTGAGCCCTGGGACACTGTGCAGAGTTTACAGAATCCGACAGAGCAGAATTAGGCGTCTATTCTCCATTTAGAGAAAGTCAGGTGCCTGTTTGCTTGCAAGTGCTTAATAAAAATATATTATACATATAAAAGAAACACATCAATACATCTTTGTGTGTGTTTTTGTTTGGTTTTTTTTTTTAAAGGAACCACACTTACTCTACGCTGGTAACAATTAGCAGGACTTTCCTAAGCTATTGCTGTCTTTAAAATGGAAGGAGAACAGTAGCAGACATTATGCAAAATGCTTTCTTGTAATTGGAGAAAATGACTTTGCAATGCACAATTAAAAATATTTAAGAGTACCTAAACTGTAAATCGCTGCCTTGAAACAAGAGCACTGAGACTGAAGTTGATTTTCTATCGTTCGAACTCTTATTTAGAGGAACGGATACATCTTGTTGATGTTTGATTCTTGCTGTGTAGCGTGTACTGGCTTGGGGTGAGGAAAATTTCATTTTGCCTTTTCGTAAGATTTTTCCTCAAGTGAAAAAATCATGATTGGGCCTTTAATAATAGCAAGGCAGCTGATCATGCAGTGTAGTTTAGTAATTTCCCCATCAACAATTCCTTCCTGACAACTGTTTCTTCTGTGGTCTCATCATCCATTTTGGCAAGTCCACTTGATATTCCTCCCCTAGAAAACATGCGTTAAGATATTTACTAACCCACACGCTGCGCAGATTAAGAATTCTATATTGGAGACATCACAAGTGCTGCTTAGCCAGACACTACGCTGCAGAGCCATTGACTTGTTTGCAGGGCTCCTGGTAGCGGTGGCCTTCGCAAAAAAGAGCCACCAGCTGCTTCTTGGGTGTAAGGGCTCATTTAGGTGACTGACGCTTGGCTTTGTGACTAAAATGTTGATAAGGTGGCTGACGAAAATCAAATTGCAATCCAGAAAATGCGATAGAACGGGTAGCACATCATCTCTAATTTTTTTCAATTGGTCAGTCCACAATTCGTTCTTGATTTGAAGAATTATTATTACGCGTGTGTGATTTTATACCCTGACTTAATCAAGTTTTAATTACTTTACTCGTGTTAGTATTAGTAATGTTTCGGTTTTTCCCTTGGAATTTTGGCACTGAGGGCCCCTGCGTACTGGCTGACACTAACCACTGCTCCTTTATATTAAATACTGTGCCTTTATATTAAACACTGCTCCTTTGTATGAAATACTGCTCCTTTGCATTAAATACGGCTCCTTTATATTAAATACTGCTCCTTTATATTAAATACTGTTCCTTTATATTAAATACCGCTCCTTTATATTTACTAGCAATGGGAATTTGCTGCATAGAGCCTATGGCATCGGTGAGCAGGGCAGGACGTGTTCACCTGCACCGCGCTCGGGCTACGACAGCTCACCCGAATGCAGCTGCTGGCGGGGAAGGGCTGTACGGCAACCACTTTACACAGGAAATGTCACCCTTTTGCTCTCGTTACCAGTGTGTGTTTATTCCCCAGTGACAATATCTGAGTGAGAAAGCCATATAAAAGCTACAGAGCTGTAAAGGAGATCAAAGGTACGTCCGTTAACGAATGAAGCGGAGCCATAAGACCTAGGACCTTTTTAAGAACACGGTCTTGAAACATTTTTAAACGGGACTGTTCAGTTTAGGCAAGTTCAACTACTGTAATATTTATTAAGTCCATAAGGGTGAATGCAGAGAAGGATGAGAAATATATATATACATGTGAAAATTAACTGTAAAAGTAAACAAAACTGTGTTTCAGTAATACTTAAAGTACATTAAACAGTAAGAAAGTTCAAATATTTTACTTTAATGGCGTGGAACTTGATGTCGCTTGGATGACCAACAGTAGCTGGCTGAATACTGATTCTTAATAAACAAACTAATGATTTAGTTTCCTGGAAATTAAACAGTAAGTTTCCTTTTCTTCTTTGCTAGATAGAGGCTGAAATGGAGATGAAGGTACCTTTGTAAAGCGTAACTTTTTTCCCTTCAAGTTTGAGAATTTCTTTCAACTTAATGTTTTTAGATTATTGTAACTTATGTGCAATGAAAAATTGAAATACTTAAATTTTAAAATACATCCAGGGTACTTTTTAACTTGCTCAGTCCTCATGTTCTTACTTTCACTGACACTTTTAATGAGTTGATAGCTAATAAGCATGCTACCGATGAGTTGAGAGGTAATGAGTACGCTACCTATGAGTGCGTGTACGTGTATACATGCATTTTTATTAAACAGAAGGTATTTCTTTTCTTTTTAGAAGCAAAAAGTTTAGCTGGTTTTGTGGAATTTTTAAATACTCTTTGTTCTTGCTAACTTCTTGCGCAAAATAGGGCACAAATGACTTGAATTTTCAAGTCTGATCCTACTACTTTTAGATCCTCTAACGGTGACACTGATGAAAGAGTGAAGAAAATATTACTGTTAGTTTTGAGAAATACAGATTACCAGAGTCATTCATTTCAGTACTAATAATAGCTTTTTGCTGTGATATGGGAGCTCACTGGTAACAAACGGTAGCAGAAGAAATACCTCAGCATAGTTTTAAGTAGAAAAACAATTATGAGTCATCACTGTGACGACGCTGGGAGAAAAAACTGGGATTGTAAAATGTATTTGGAAAGACACTTGCTGCAAAGACATGTTAACAGCAACATGATTTTAGCCAGGAGCTCCCTTCCAATTCTGGCTTCTGAATTAAACATTATTTCTACACATCCCCAATATTCCCATGAAAGATAGGTTCCCAAGGGAGAAGGATGGAACAAAATTGTCCCATTTTCTTTGTGTCCCCCATGTCTTCAACCACTCTTTCCTTCGAGACTCGCTCTAAGCCCTTACACGGGCGTATCAGAGGAAACACACATCACACATGTTTATCATAAAGTTGCCACCCAGCTTCAAACAAACACACAAATGTAATAAAATGTGTCAACTGATACTGACAAAACTAACAGAATCTTTCATCCCGGGGAAAAAAAAAACCCAAAAACATCAACTAAACAAACAAACAAACAGAGATTTTGAGTTTATGTTAACCAAGTTCCCAAAAGGGGCGAGCTCAAACACATTTCTTCACTCCTCCACCGGAAGAGACCAAGAGGTCTGACCCTTTTTGTGGGAATGCTTCCCGGTAGAAGCCACCTCCCTAAGCCGGCTGCACGCCACGGGGGCTTCTCTGTTTCACAGGTTTCTCACCCAAATTTATACCTGACCCCACGCTCGTGGGCACCGGAACGCAGGCCAGAATTCCATGCTTGTTCCACGCTGCGGAACGGCCGCCCTTCGTTTTGTGTTTGGGAACCGCATCGAACGGTGAATTCTCTTACCTTCAAGGGTAACTGTCTTCTACACATTACAGCGACGGTTTGAGCTCTCTAGGGGTCTCCAGCATCATCACGCTAAATTCTTTATTGGTCTGGAGGTTACGTGATGCCACAGTTCTTCTGCCAAAATAAGTTACTATTAAAACAACACCGTACATCAAATATCCCAAAAAAACCCAACCCAAACAACCAAGCCAAAAAACAAACCCTCAGCCAAGATTTTGAGATAAATTCTTCTTTGGCAGTTATTTGGTAAAACCATTGCATAAAAAGCATATGAGTATTTTATGTTTTCCTGCACGCTCTTTATCATGCTTTCACTAATAAAAAGCACAGTATCAAGGAAACGTAGAAGTAACAGCACAACAGAATTTTACTCTGAAATGGCGAGCAATTGTCTGAAATGTCTGAAATTGGACAACAAAAATCTCTTTTAACATACAAAGCAGCCACTTCGCAGGACTACTTAGCGAGGGTCGCTTTATTCCGCGGGGAATTCTCCGGAAGGAGAGAGGCTCTCCCGGGCAGCGGCGACACGAAGCGCTGCTGGCTGGCGGAGCTGCTCCCGCTCCACTGACTGTGCAGAGGGGTCATCGGGGTGAGACTGGGACCCTTTTCTATTTTTGCTTTCCTTTTCCCTTATCTCGCACCATCTGAGCTGGGTGATGCCCGTTACACCTCTGCTAGAGAGTCTCTGTCCCCTCCTGTCCTGCGGGCAAGCGGTGACATGGCACTGCAGGTTCTAGGCGTGAAAAGGGCACGCAGGGACTGCCCAGTGCGGCAGAACTGGAACCAGCTAATTCCAGGGTGCTGAGCAGGTCGGGATAAATCCACCCCGTGTACCCGCAGTCGTGCTTCAACAACCCCCCCAGGGACTCAGTAGAGGCTATTTGCACAGCTTTGTTTTAACGGACAGAACCTATTAACGCTGCAGCCAGGAGGAGCTGAGGAACTCCCATTTGCTACTCATCAATACGATTATTTTATTTGAATTGACTTTGCCATAGAAGAAAATGCACCTCAAACAGCCCGTGCTAACATATTGTATTAATATAGGGGAAAGATCTTTTTTTCCCCACACAAAACCAAATATGAAGTCCGGGGGTCATTTTTTTCCTAGAACAGAATCCTTTTCCTCCGTGCCAAGAGCTCCCAGCCTTTATGCATGCTGCGGTTTTCTTTTGGCTTGTCGTTGTGGCCGTACATTTATTTTTGGATTCTCCCTCATTTGGGGGGAGTTAAATTAGAAGCATGAGGAAAGGGTTTCCTCAGTTATTTTGGGGGCTGGTGTTTGGGGTTTTGTTGGTTGTTGTGTTGTGTTCTTCTTTTTTAAACGAGACGCACACAAAGCAGAAACTGAAGCGCACTGTGAAGTTTAAAAACCAGAGGAGTGTTCCCCACAAGATAAAGCTGTAACTCCGGTGAAAAATCTCCCAACAGGAGTAGCACCAGAAATTTCTCTGCCCCAGGCGGTGCTCTGCAGAAACCAATTTTCTGCCATCCTGCTCAAAGCAGCTGCCGTCCCCGGCTTTTTCTGTTCCCATCCTGTGTGTTTTGCCACCCCGGGGGCAGCTGCTTGTCCCGACTCCCCGTTTGCGCCAGCCCTGCTGACGGACGAGCGACCAACGGAGCGCACGAGCGCGAACTTACAGCACGGCATAATCTCAGCCCAGGCTGCAACCCCAAGCACAGCGAAGAGACTCCGAAATCAGAAGAGAAGCAAAAATAATTTTAAGAATTATTTTTATCTCCTAACGTCTATAGACTGAGCTCATCCTTTGGTTCAGACATTCGCAGTTGTTTACGATCAAAACGGTGCGTGGTTTTTTTAGCACGCGGCAACAACTCTTGCTGCCAAAATCGACAGGGCTCTGTTTACTGCTGAATGTGGCAGTTTTCATTTGGATCATTCTCATTACTTCATCAGGCAGCTCGCAGTGTTTTACACTTTTCTCCAAGCCCAAATTCCTGAATTGGTGTGATTACACAAGCGCAGCGGCTTCCCCTTTATCACATGCAAATGCAGAGGAGGAAATTTGAAAGCAGACTCTCTGAAGGCCAGACGTGGAGAGACCCTCGTGGTTTTATATCCTCAACGGGAGGATTTTTTTTAAAATTGATTTTATTTGGGGGGGGAGGGAGGGAGTAAAGGGCAAAACCTCATCCTATGGGAATGTGTGGGAATGGCAAGGGATAAGTCGGTTAGTTCTTGGTTGCGTTACTGATGAAAGATAAGCCCTTTTGTGCAATCTTACCTGCACTAGGGTTAAAATAGCGGCTAAGAGAAACCCAGGTGGGTCTAGAGCCGGTGCACGAGCGTGACCAGGAAGGTTGTGACCGTGCCATCTGCTACTAGACAGGCGTCACGCGGCGTCTTCGCCTGACGGGACCTGCCAAGGCAAGAACAGCGGAGGAGTCGCCTCCTGAGAAAACACAACCGGCCAAACCGGATTCCCAGAGTCCCGCATTCAAATCCGTGCCCTGCTGCCTGCGGAAGAGCAAGTTTATCACCCTGTTTCCCTCCACCAGAGCGGCTGCCCCACCGCTCCCCTTCGCCCGGGCACCCGCTCACGCAAAGCGGGTCCCCCAAATCCTGTTTGGGGCTGTGAGGGGAGCAGAATTCCTTGGAATTCCTTGGAATGAGTAGGGGGAAGGCAAGAAAAGGGGCAGTTTGGCTGGTAACGCCGCACGCGCCACGCTCCCCTGGACAGGCCACGTTTGGGGAAGAGACACACAAACTATGTCGCAGCACGAGCTGCCTGAAAATACACACTTTTAGAGTTCTCTAGCTAGGGGAAGATTTTCTTTACGTTTTCTTTCATGTTTCTTCACAGTTGGACTCGATGAAGGTCTCTTCTAACCCGATGGTCTCTTCTAACCCCAGTGATTCTGTTTTCACGCTGAGCATTTGTAGCTCAGCCCAGCTAAACTCGCCCTTCCTCATGTGCAACTTCCAGAAACACCTTTGCGACTAGAGTTTATGTTTGTGGCTTTTTTTTCTCCCCCCACCTCTGTTTGGGCTCGGAACCACCCACCACCAACACAAATCTCACCTCAACCGAGAGGAAAAGCCTCCCTTGAACGGCGGGGGTGGGGGGGGACGGGGACACTGAGGCGGACAGAGGCTCTTTTGGGCTGGAAATGAGGCGTTTCGCGGGAAGCTTCGCTCCCCTCACCTCCCCTCCCCGCACCTCACCGGGCGATCCTCCCTGCCCGCACTCAACGCCTGCCCGCCATGAGGGGACGAGTCCGCGGGGGTGGGGAAGGCGAGAGCAGCCGTGAGGAGCCGTTGGGGGAGGAAGGAACCGTTGCGGAACGACCGTTAAGCAGCGACTGTTGCGGACCGTCCGTTGCGGGGGGGGTAAGATGGTGGCGCCGAGTCGCTTCATAGAGGCGTCCCTGCCTCTGAGGAAGGAAGGGGAGGGGAAGCAGCGCAACTGGAAGGGGGAGATAAGGGCTGGGAAAGAGACAGAAGGGGCAACAAAAGACAAAAGCTCCGAGAGGAGGAGGAGGAAGGAGCAGGAGGGAGGAAGCCGCGCGGCCGCCCGCCAGCAAGGGCTTCCCCTGACTGCGACAAAATGGAGGACGGCAGAGCCCCCGGGATTCCGCTGGAGACAGCAGCCGGTTGCGCTGTTAGCCTTTGGAGGGGGGTAGGCTTCCCTCCGTCCCCGGGCAGGGTGGGCAGCGAGCGGAGCCGCTGGGCCCCGGGAGCCGGAGAGAGGATCCGCGTTCAGCCGGGCTGTGGCAGTGAGGAAAGTGGTTTGTGGCAGGTCACGACAAGCCGCTCACCTCCCGACAGAAGGGAGCCCACGCCTCAAGTTTTTCCTGATTTGGAAGACGTGCCCGCGCAGCACTGAGCTTTTTTCTCTCTGCTCCTTTGCCCCACACTTAGGGGAATGGAACAGCCCGGCTTTTCTTTAACCTTCTTTTACCAGTATCCACAAAAGGTAGGCCGAACTGCTGTTAAAAACAATCCTGAAGCGCAGGTTCCCCCTTTGGTCTCACTCCAGTGCGCAAATAGGTGCGTAGGGAGCAAGCGGACATATGGGGCTGTAGGTGGAACGGCAATTCCTCCCCATACTTAAAAAAAAAAAGGAAAAAAAATCCCAGAAAAGCACCACCCATTTCTTGGCTAATCGCTCATCTAGTACAAGAAAAGCCTGTTTAGTTACTAGCTTTCTCAAGCGCATCCAGGAGCTTTTTTGCCAAGAATGCTGGACTAATCCCAAAATTAAAACAATGCTGTGTCTAGCAGTATAGGAGAATCAGCTTTTCTTTTTTTTTTTTTTTAAAAAAAAACCCCAAACCCATTGTTCTCGAGCGAGGAGTAATCCACACAGAGCGAGGCAGCTACTTTGAAAGGACAGCATGAGACTTGCAGCTCAGGCTGTTGTCAGCCTTTATGAAAAGCAAAATAAAACCAGGCTCTTGATTTTTCATTTTTGGTTCTTAAGACAGAGACAGACTGGCAGAGCTCAGCTATATCCCAAGGGTGTTGATTTCTACAGTACGCAAAAGCCCCGGCAGCTCCAACACTGTTCCTACATTAAACTCATCTGGAAATCCAGACATCCCTTCAGGTTTTCCATAGCATCCTGCCTCCGCTGTGACAACGTGAGCAAGAACTGGAGTATCACAAAGTCCAAGTTCCAGCCCCAGAAAGATGCACAATTCTGCAGGTTCTGCCAATAATGAAAAGATAACAGGGAAGAACAATTACCTCTTCCTCGCTTCCTTAAGAAATAACCACATTCTCCACAGCTGCACACACGAAAAGAAGTAATCCAATACAATAGTCTCAATTTATTTGAAATAATTCGGTTTGAAAACTTTTTTAATTTAAAATTTACAGCACACGTGGGGAGGAAACATGTTTTGTTACAACTAAAAATTATCAGAAGAGTGCTGCAGGGTTGTCGTCTTTAATTTAACACTGTCATGGCTTTATTCAAAACACAGTTGCACAAAATCAGTTACTCCAAAGTTTAAGGAAAGAGTTTGATAAGGAACCAAAACACACTATATACATACTGCCATACAAAGAGCATTAAAATAGGACAAAACCTCTACAAAATATAAAACCCACCCTTACATATTTGCATGAAAAGACCACCCACCAAGCAAAAAAGTTTCAAAAGTTATCTGGAGGCTCTGTATTACTTTTTTTTTAAAAAAAAAAAATGCTCTGCTGTTTAATTGCATGCCAAGCTGACAAATATGAAAACTATACTTAGATGGTGACACCGAGGAAAAAGACAAAGTTACTTGGGAAGTTTTGCGTGAGGCTCAGATTTTTTAGACGTAGCGGCTGATGCACGACCCTGCAGGTTGTTTTTGGGAAGCGTGAAACCTGCCTGTCTTTGGGCAGGTCTGATACGCCCCTTGGACTTTATTCTCTTTTATCCCATCCAACGTCAAAGCTGGACTCGCTCGCTGAAACGAGACCAGTACTCAAATAATTGTAATCCATCAAAATAGTCTCCCCCTCCCCCTCATTTATAAGTCATTTTATATGCATCAGTAAGACAAGGAAAACCCTGACAATGAGGTACTTGAAAGTACGCACTTATAAATAAGAGGTTTCAGTCATTCGCCGAGACTTAAAAAAAAAAATAAAGCAAAAAGATGGGGAAAAACCACACTTTTCTACCTCAAAGCTGAGCACAAAGCAACTGCCTTGAACACAGAGCCTCCACGACAAGATAGGATGTGCACTTACCTAAGGTTTCTAGTCATTCAGTATTCATACACAAACACAGGAAACTTAAAAGATTGTGGTTGCAAATGTAGTTTTACCACTACTTTTCTAGTGTCTTTACAGATAATTCATTAAAAAATGCAAACCCCATTTAAGTCAGTTCATTTTTCCACGTATATTGCCATCTGCCTGACTCATGGCATTCCGGTGCCTTCAAGGGCTGGCTACGCTTTACAGCTACATGAGAAACTAGGATTTAAGGCTCTATTTCGGGGCGGGGGG
>VZSF01007916.1:0-11773 GCA_013398295.1 Chionis minor | reverse complement strand
AACCCACACACACAAGAAATTGGGCTCCGCAGAACTTCAACCCTGCAGTATCTAAACTTGATTTAAGAGCTGGAAGTCGCATTTAAAGTCTGCTAGTGTGTGAAATACCTATTAAATATTCACAGGTAACCGAGCTCCGGGTGACTGATGCTTATTTAGGTCCAGGAATCTCCCTCTTCCCCACCCTTGGTGTCTCCCCCAGTTTAATGGCAGCTATTGTCAGCCAAGACAGATATAAAAATAAGTCTCTTGAATAAAGCTGTGTGTGATATTTGGTTCAGTACCTACGTGAAACAATGTAAATTAGTTTTATATCAAGACTACCGTTTCTTGAAGTCCGAATCGGGACTGCAAGAGGAACGCTCTGCGTCTGAACTCGTTTCGCAGCGGCTCAAATAGAAAACACGAATCCGTTGGGGCAGAATTATCAAGACCTGCTGGTCACGATCGGGCTGCTAGGACAAAAAAAAAAAGCTCGTCTGCGCGTCTGCTGTACTTCTTGCCACCGACCGTACGCAATGGGACAAGTTTCCGCAGCCGTTCGATATAAAACCCCTAAACTATTAACTAGTATTATACACAAAACTTGAATGTTTTGCTTACAACCAGATTTGAAAAGTTTAAAAGGTGACCTGCGAAGAAAGAGCAACTTATGTTCATCCTTCCCCCGTCAATGATTCTATAAAAGTGGGGGGTTTGCTTGAAAAAAAAAAAAAACCAAAAAAGAAAAATTAATGTGCTTGAAGGAGTTACCCGTTAACTTCTGCATTAGAAATGCATATATTTTATATATTTTATAGCCAAACACCATGATTGTTGCAGAAATCCCGAAATGACAATGCAAGAGCGAAGTGAGTGGAAGTTTAACAAAGACTTCTAGCGAAATGGTTCACAACTACATGTTATTTGCTTTCGTTAACACCTGCAATGACTATGTGTTTTGGAGAAATTTTACAGCTTACAACCCTTTCACTTTGCCGAGATACGTTCTTGAAGGGATCTAGTGAATACTCCAGCAAACACTGAACATCTGCACAAGCAGGGAAATATTAAAAAAAAAAATCTTCCGAGACCCACTTCGGCTTTACGACGTAACGCACAAAATGGATAGAAGTCTTAAAAAAAATATTACAGGAGTCACCTTTTAAAAAGCTGAAATAAAGGTGTAATCTAGTTGTCAATTTCAAATAGAATCCCTGGTAAACTCAGACTACAGTCCACATCTCATTTAAGACAGACTAGGATTTGCCATATAGCATTTTTGAGTTCAGCTTTTTAAGTATAAAAACTTTAAAATCTTGAAGGAAATTCACAAGATTAAACCCATGTGAAAAGGGCGTTTTAACTCTGGGCTAATGATGACCAACACAGCAAGCTTGTATGAAATTAAAGAGCTCCAAATAAAAGTCTAGGGGGGGAAAAAACTTGACAATGGCTTCAGTAATTATAGGGCTGAAAATTGTTTTCTACGTATGGGATCACTAACAGGCTATTATATCTTATTTGGAATGATAAAAAGGGCAAGAATAGTAAAACCACACTTCTATAAAAAGTTAACGTATTATCTTCTGTAGGGACATCTATGGTACATGGAGACATACAGATCTGCATAATCACTATTGCGTATTCGGTAACTGAAGAGTCTGGTCCTACTTGTTGTCTATAACAAATTAATCCTCCTCTTCCTCGCCTTCGTCTTCAGGCTCTCGTTTCCTCTTCTCCCCTCGAACGCCCTCCGCTAAGGAAGAGAAGCACGCAGAAGACATCTTGTTAGGTTCTGCTCAGACATCATAAACGTAACCTTACACTTGTGGAAAAGGTAATTGGAATGGATTGCCGTTCGTTTGGAGTTAATGCGTCCTCCGCTACAACATCCCTGGGTCGCTTATGGCTCTCAAAAAAAGATCAGTTTCCATCACGCTGAATAATTCATGCGGGCCGTATTAAACTCCGTTGAAGCTAAGCATGCGGTATCGGTACGCAAATCATTGATATGAAGTAGATTGATTTAAAAAAAAAAGGCGTTTCTGTTAACATATACTTGAGAACTAAAATGCAAGCGACATTCTTCTATCTCCCTAACTTTAGTTCTCGGAAGTTTGCGCACACCCTGCCCAAAACCCAGCGGCTTCTGCAGATACCAAGTGCAACCCACTCCCTTCTCTCTCCAGTGGCAAACTGGGACGAGCATCTTGCATAAACATCTTTGAGCTTATTCTTGAGAAATATGCTTAATTCAGTCAGTGGACTGTGCGCTCTTGTGGTGAAATCATGAAATGCAATTTTGTCAAATCTAATAGATTTATTTTCCAGCAGTCATTTCCTGGCTAATTAGCCATCCTGACCGCCTGCTTTGTTGTCTTAATAGATTCAGAGGCTGCATTTGTAAGGAGTGAAGAATTTGCATTGCTACTTCAGAATTTCACTTTTTTCAAGCGCAGGACACATCTCCCAAAACTGCTCCATTAAGCCAAGCGCTGAGACGAGATGGGGACCAGGCTGGTGAGAAATTCGAGTATTTATCTACAGTTTACACAGGATCAACACAGAACTTTGCTGCTAGGGATACTTTAGGACAGCGTTCCTGACCATTAGGAAGTGACTTTCTGGGAGATCCTCGTTGCAAGAAAAGTACAGAGGAAAAAGCCAGCTAATTTTAAGGTTAAGCTTGATAATTTGGTTTTTTGAATGCCATTTAGCAGCCATTGCCTGGCAGTGACAGGGGACTCCTATCCGGTGTCGTCACCTCGCTGCTCGGAACACGGAGATGGATACAACTCACCACCCACCCACAAATGGGAGTACACCGGTACCTGCACAAGAACCAAGAATAAACCTTGTGCCAAGAGAGCAACTTGTGGCCCAGAACAGAGTAGGAGCATCGAACTTAAGGCTGGTCCCTACCCTGAAGGCCTGGAAACCTCAAAAAAAGGTGCAAGAAAGAATGAGCGATATGTTTGCCCTGTTTAACTTCTTGCAGGTCCTTTTTAAAATATCCAAAAAATTAAAGTTATTCCATGAAAAAGGTAACCCGCTTCTTGCAAACAGAACTTTACGTTCTGAAAAATACCAAAGGAACAGCGTCAGCCCACAAAAATGCCGCTTCTTCCCCACCAGCTACAGGCGCTGGATGCACCGTACCCTCGTACGGCAGCATGAACCACACGCACCAGCTGCTTTTTTGTTTGTTTTTGCAAGCTTTTGACTATTATCCGTGTGTCTGACATTAAAAAGAGTAATTTACGAAATTAAGAAGTTCCAACCATTGATAAAAAGACTAGATAGAAAAAAATATGATTAGGCTCACTAGCTAAGCCGACAGGCAGGACACAGGGTCGAGTTTGCCTCTGGAGAAGAAAGGTTTAGTGGAGAAGCCACTTTCAGCTGGATAAAGAGAGAAGATCCAGCAGCTACTGCATCTTTTACCTACTGGCTTTGCCAATGGAGCCTCTGGTGCATGAAACAAGGTATTTTAAATGTATAAATGACATTTGCAAGGTGTACAGGAGAGTCCCTCTCCTCTTCCTGTTGGAAAATTCAAATTTCTAACCGAGTAGGAGATGCAGCATTTTAGACAACCGCTTCACCAAGAGCCTTTGAAAACTCATTTCTTCTTTATTTTACAAGTGAGCAGACACACACGCAAAAAAAAAATCAAATACTGCTCAGCTACTACTGCTCGAGCGCTTGCTTAAACTGGTCCTAAAATACCTCACATACCTTCAGAAACAGAGCAGCCAAACAGTGATTTCTGCCACTAAAGTACACATCCCAAACTTGCAAAGTCGGAGAATTGTAAGGAAATCAATTGTTTTAGTCACGACTTCAGAACTTACCTTCTTCCTCCTCGTCACCGCCTTCTTCAACGTAGTCATCATCATCATCTTCATCCTTTACAAAAAAGTGTGAAATACTTTTAAAATTGGCCATTTATCTAAGTTTTGCTTACGCGCTGATCCTGAGCAGAAATTCAGACAATCCCACTTACTCTGTTTGGAGGTCACATCCCACAGTTACTTTTTTGGAACTTTTGGACATCTGTACGAGGACAGGCAGCCAAAAGGGACACTTAATCCCCCGAGCCCAGTATTATCTGGTCCCATATTCTCATTTCTTTGGTTTTGCCACTTATCACCACCTTACACCAGCGCAAGAGTTAAGTTATTGCAAAATTAACTGAAGAGGCCACGACAGCAGAGAGAGACGACAAACCGCATTAGTTTTCCTTTTAACCCACTGTCGTTAAAGGACACGGCAGAGGAGAGAGCAGAACAGTTAATTTCTTTGCAAAATGATTGTTTCTGTGTCAAATGAATTAAGTTGCTGGTGGGTTTTTTTCTTTTTTTTTTTTTTTAAAGCTGATAGCTGAAAAATGTAAACCTATTAACAATCAGCAGCCCCAGAAAATTAAACAGCGGTGCGAGATCTCTGCCCTACTGGCACCACGTCAAGCCTTGAAGACAAACTGAAGTCTTATTTTTATACCCATCTGCTGAATCAAATTTTACACACAGGCTAATGTAACAAGTGCAAATGCGGAACCCTCCGCGAGCACATCTGACATTTCCCCTTAGATCATGGGTATTAAAAAAACTCTGGATTAATCCATTGCCATTGGAATGGTGCATAAGATAATCTTCCGAAATACAGGGGAAAGCTAAGAGACTAGAACTCTTGAAAAGCTTTACGTACTTCACCCTGACCACCACCTGCTCTTTACCTAAATGAAGGCAAAATACAGACCCAGGAGCTGGTTTTGTTGCACCGTCACCGGAAGGGCCACGGTTCCCACCTCCCCCAATATTGTCACGGCTGCGAGCGCTCATTTCTAGCCACCCAACGTGCAGAGCATATGCATAAACTAACGACCGCACACCATTCCTGATGTTCTTCTTAGTCACACATTGCTCATTTTCCAAAGAACTCTCTCTAAGGTCTTGGCTTCAAACCAGATTTACTTATTTAGTTTTAGCTTCATTAATTGCATTACAGCCATTACCTCTTCGGAGTATTACGGCAGGAACCAAGTTACGTTTCTAAGCAAATCACGCGAGTGCTAGTTACAAGAACAAACCTAAGAACACCAAGAGGTTTAGCTCCAGATTTTCTGCGCCCCCTGTGAAACGCAGCCGATAGGACGTAGACCCTTATCGAAGGTAACAGCAATGGAAGCTTCATCGGTGACGCGCGAGTTCCCTGCGCAGCCTCGCACACAAAACCTGGGCCAGGCTCATTCCCCCTCCCGAAACCCCCGGAGCTGACGAAGGGGAGGACTATGTCAGGATTCCTGGGTTTTACTTCTATCCAGTAAGTGTTTACGCATGGCCACTTTGCAAGAATCTATTCATAACCTACAGACAAGACACTATAGAGAAAAATCTATACCTAACCTTCTAAAATGTGTGTATTTCCTTAATGCTCCTCTATTTGCTTTTTAGCCCAGTACTACCCGAAAGATCCTGCGGGCTGTTTTCCACAGCTCCTCACACCACCACTAAGACCGTTCTCAAGTGAGCGCATGGGAAAAAAACCCAGCATTTATTAGAGCAAAAACACAGACTTTTACTTTGTTTGTAGAGAAACAGGAGGGTCTGGAGAACAAGTCTGATGAGGAGCGGCTGAGGGAGTTGGGATTGTTCCGCCTGGAGAAGAGAAGGGTGAGGGGAGACCTTCTCACTCTCTACAACTCCCTGAAAGGAGGTTATAGCCAGGGGGGGTCAATCTCTTCTCCCAAGGAACAAGCGACGGGACAAGAGGAAACGGCCTCAAGTTGTGCCAGGGGTGGTTTAGGATGGATATGAGGAAAAACTTCTTTATGGAAAGGGTTGTCAAGCATTGGAACAGGCTGCCCAGGGAGGTGGTGGAATCGCCGTCCCTGGAGGTATTTAAAAGCCGGGCAGACGTGGTGCTGAGGGACATGGGTTAGGGGTGGCTTTGGCATAGGTTTATGGTTGGCCTCAATGATCTTGTAGGTCTCTTCCAACCCAAGTGATTCTGTGATTTTTCTTGAAGTACTGGTAACTTGTCGCTACTTCATCCTCCTCTTTCACAAGGCCGGGGTATTTTCTTCGGTTTTCCAAAAGCAATTCACTGATTCTACTTAAAATGTGCTTCTGTTCTGACAGTTTAATTGGTAGCAGGGCACGGTTTCAAAACGGAGGGGAGAGCGGCTTCTGCAGCCGACAGAGAATAAAGAGGCTCCACCATCCTGCAACGTTAAGGGGTGGGATAAAAGCGAACCAAGCCTTGGAAGTCAGCCAGGAGCATCTTCCCAGCTGACAGCCACCACTCACCTTCCAGTCAACACTCTGCATTTCAGCTACAGCAGCTCTAAAATCTTTTTTCTCTCTAAAATACCTCCCTGCGGCCACCCCGCACTTGTATATGCCACGGCTACGTGTTTAAGTAACAGGGGTCTGTAGGCAGTTTTTCGCCATTTCTTGGATTCGATAGAATTTACAAACTTTACCTGAATCTCTTCTTTCATCAGGTATGAAAGACCAACTTCCTCCTCCTCTTCACCTTCCCCCAAATCTGAACCTCCATCATCTTCATCATCTTCCTCTTCATATTCTCCTGGAGGACCGGCTTCATCCTCATCTTCATCGTCGTCATCTTCGTCTCCTTCTGAAATCAAGGATACACTTACACATATAGGCTAAAAGGTTCGTTAAGTCCTCCTCGTGCACGTTTGTATACGTCAGGGCAAGCTAGCTGCAACTTCTCTTCCAGAAGGGATTGGGAGTTTTTAAATTATTTTTTTTTTTTTTAACACCACCACTTGGGAAACAAGTACGATTTAAAGGAAGTTAAATCATTTATAGTGCGTTCCCCTGAAGAAAGGCTACCCACGTTTTTACATCACAAGTCTCAGGTAAAATTCTTGATGCCCGAGGCAGCTGCGTATGCAAACTCCTGCAAGGGGGCTGAAAATTTCACCCGTGGAAAGGGAAGAGGCTTCTCTATGGAATCAAACCCTAAAATGTTTAAAGGCAAAACCAGCTTAACGTGTATCTCTTATTCAATCACTTACTAGTAACTACGAAACACCTACAGTGTTTCAAAGAGATGATCTCTCATTTCATTTCTGTCTGGAGCATTGAATCACTTCCACAGTTTCCACTAAGCAAATTACAAGAAATGAGAAGGTGACGTAACGCTTAAATTCATTTTCAAGTTAATAACCTATTAATCTGTTTTCAAGTACTGGGTTTATTTTCACGTTCCGCGTATCAACTACGTGGCCTTCATCAGCTCTTTTAAGCCCGGGCTTCCAAACTTTGACACATCCGAGTGCTCATCAGCGGCCCCTCGACAGCCAGGACCCAGCACACCGCCGCCGCGGCTCCCAGCTCATCGTTTAAAGCACAAAGAAAACACCGAGAAACCTCTGTCGTAAACAGATACAGCCCAAATCTCGCTGGTTATTTGCGTGGATATTTAGAACGCAGACACGCATCAGATGCTGCATCACAACAACAGCCCATCATACTCGCTAACACCTTTTGGATGTGTTTTTTCTGAACAGCTTTGAGTGTGTCGGTCAGCTGTTAAGCCACGTACGTTTAAAGAAGAGCACGCGGACTGTTCCTGCAATCACGGCAACGGGGAATTTGCAGCCCCGCGCTGACAGACCTACACCTCCAGGCTTCGCTTTCCATCAGGTAACGACACAAAAAGACATAGGAACAGCCTCCTTCATGACTACAACTGAGGCCAGATCAAAAGGAACTATATACTTTTTTTTTTATGCGTTTGTCCCCTTGCTTTGTATCATTCAGTAGTGCCAAACTGCTTTACTACTGGCAACAACTTTTAAGACTAATTCTACCTTTGTCACATTATCTTTAGTCAAATTTCCTTCAACTTCGAAAGCTTGGGCAACACCACTCAAAGCCTCTGACAGGAGTTTTCCTTCTGTATCGCAGCGTGTTAATACCAACCAAATTCTACAAATCTGCGCTTCAAAAATAAGAGCGCAGAATCGTGCTCGGGCATTCAAGAAGTCACTGTGCCCCACGCCACGTTTATATCTTTATTACAGCACAGTGGTTCTCCGCGCAGTTTATTTCAGGAAGTTACCCTCATCATCATCATCTTCCGAGTCCGGTGCCTCGTTATCTTCCTGATCAAATCCATCTAGGTACGTGATTTGCTGAAGCAGCTCGAAAATGCTGTCTCTGTAATCCTCGAGGTTTGTAATCTCACAGTTGAACAGGTCAAGGCTCTTCAAGTTTTTGAGATTTTGCTGAAAATAAATGAAAAGAGGTTGGGTTTTTTTCCCCCCTCCCTATTTCTTGACTTCGAGTTACAGCGCCCAAACAGTTAACCATATAACCAGCTAAATTTGCCCCCATCCCTTCTTTTCTACTCAGTTATTTTGCTCCCCCTTAAACACAAACTCAGCTCAAGAGGTCGTTTGCAGTAGTTACAGCTCCTAACGAAGCGCTTTTGCACGCCCAGCCTGTCTGCAGCACGCCCAGCGCATCCTCGACGCGCTACATCACCCTGCAGCTGCCGCGTAACACGCACCCAGGTTTGCGTTGCGTTTGTGCAGCCCATTTCTGTTCAGGCAATCCCGGGCAAAAACTTAACGACTCGGGCAGCTTTCAGTAAACAGTTTGACTAATTTAATTACAACCATATCTCACGGGGAGCAAGCAAGAGGCACTTGGCAGGGTTTATAACCGCACCACAGAATTTGCTTTCCAAACAATAAAAACTAGACGACCGATGGCGATTTTTCCCACCTTTGGGACTTCACACACATACCGAAGGAGCCACCTGCGTGGCTGGGCAAGCACCTAAAATCTAAATAAAAGTGTTACTCCTGTAGAGCGTTCTAATGGCTCTACTTGCTCTACTAACTGCTGGCTTAAAGCACCGTTAAAGTAGACGAATCTTTACGAGCAGCTCTAAAAATATGCGGTCTATATCGAAGTCCTAAATAAATGTATAAATAAAATTAAAGTAATTGGCTAGAGAAATGGGTGCACAGATCAGGCAGTGACAGGCGCTGGCAGCTTCCTGCTCCACGAACGCGACCTGCTCCTGGTGCTTTCCAGGTTTGCTCCTGCCCGGCCGCCGCGTACACACATCCTAATCATTTCACTGTTTAATGAAAGATTAAGGCAGCTGCTTATTAGACAAACTGTACCTTAACAAAGGAACACACGAGGATTAGTGAGACACAACTCGGCTACTTTTCTTTCAAAGACAAAACAGAAGCTCAAAACTCTCTTATTGAGCCCATCCCACCGGGAACGCAGAAGGAATTTGACAGCGGTACGTTTCCAGGCGCTGTCTCTAATAACCAGGACATCGAGTTAATCGAGCCAGGACCAAGTGGAATATCGACAAACCTAAACCACCCCAGTATCCGTTTCACCTGAGCTGGCAGGAAAAAAAAAATACATATAGAACATATGACAGGCAAGAAAAGAAATTCCATTTTGGGTGCTTTTCAGCTGAAAAGGAATACAAGCAGCTAGAACGTATCACCTTTGTACTTGCTGATTTTCTTACATTTTACTAGTGTAAACCCCTGGTTTGCCCTTTCTATACTGTGCTTGGAAACAGTGCCCATACGCAGCCCTTACAGCTGCGTTTGTACCATTCCGTGGCAAAAAAACCCCTAATTTATTTTTGATTAAAAAAATAGTATTGATTAGCTTTTCCATCAGCCCCTCCCGCTTCATACTCACAAGAGCTTCCACAGTGCCAAGATCTTTGATTTTGTTGCCACTTAGATTTAGATACGTGAGATTTGGACACCTTTCCGCAAGGACCTCCAGGCCTCCTGAAATGATGTTGTCGCTCAACTCCAACTATCAGAGAGAAAAAAAATAATAAATTAAGTCATCAAGTCGTTGGCTTCCTACCGCTAGATTCAGAGTCGCATCCTTTCGAGTCCCTCTCCCTTTAACTGAACAGTTTCAGCACAAAGGCGAACACTTTTGAAGGGTCCCTCAAGTTAACGAGCACTTTTGAAGAGTCCCTCAAGTTAACGAGCGCTCGTTGTGTTACTGCTTTGCCTGTCAAAAAGCTCCTTTTGAGTTTTCTTGGAGAATTACAAAACACTTCTTCAGATCTCATGGGTTGGGATACCTAAATTTTAAGTGAAAATCCACAACGCCGGCACTCGCTGCAAGCCCCTACTCTGCCAGCAACGTGCAACTCTCAATCGCAGCATCGGTGAGATTGGAAGAGACCTTTAAGATCATCCAGTCCGACCATTAACCGGCCCTGCCAAGTCACCACTAAGCCATGGCCATCAACTTCGCCAGCCGGGCAACCCAACGATCGGTTACACCGACCTCCGGCGCTCCGCAAGACACGGCCAACCTTCACATTGGTAACAGCCGGGCGTTTATTGGCTTCAAGAGTCATTGACCAAGCTCAAGTTGGCCATAATTCACTGGAAATATCCCAAACGATCTCCCATCTTCAAGAAAAGGTAGCTGGGCCGTGGCACTGTTTTCCAGGCCGACCGGGAGCGCCGGAATGCACAACCACGGATCATCACCCACAACTTCAACTTCTCCAAGCGCCGGCGGGCGAGAGGTACGTACCTTCCGGAGCTTACTCAACGTGGGAAGCTTCGCCAGCGACGTCAGCTCGACGTTGGCCATGCTGAGGAACTCGAGTTCTTTAAACGAATCATTCAGGCCTTCGATTTCGCCGTTGCTGGATCGGCAGTTGTCGAGCACCAACTCCGTCACCTTGGAACGGGACAACGAGCCGCTCGTCAGCTTCACGCCCACCAAAAAAACCCGCGCGCCGCATCTAAACCGCAGCTTGGAGACCGTTAAGTATCTGTTGGGGTTTGCTTTAAATTTAGACTAGGCTTGCGGTCCCAAATCACTGACACCCACCGGTTTAAAAAAAAAAGTTAAAAAATGAAAGTATGCGCCTGTTTCCCTTCCTCCCGGCACGCTTCGAATTCTGCAAAACCCGCCATCTAACCCCAAACTTTATAACTTCCGATAGTGCCACCACAGCCCTTGGGCAAGAGCGAACGGCAAACTTGTTTCTGAACTCTAATAATTTCATTGTGCGTATTCAAACCTATTAAAAAAGCGTCCAATTTCTTCCTGAGCTAAACCTTCTGGCTCCGGATTATTTTCGCAGTGAGTTCTGCAGGTTAATCAAGCCCAATTAAACAATTTCCTCATGCCAAAGCCACTAAACCAACTAGATAATCGATACAGGTCATGTACTTTCAGGAGCCGTAACAAGGAGTAGCCAATTAATTTTAAATTATTTTATCTACAGCGGAACATACCGCTCATTAGAAAAGACATTAACGAGGTGACTCTTCCTTTCCCCTGTACACACTTTTAAATAATAACATTTTAAGAAACCTCCGAGCAGCGCAATTCCACTTCCCAGCCGAGTCTCCTCTGGCCGACTGCGCTCCGGGAGGAAAAACACCGTTAATTTCTGGGAGCGCAGTTAAAGACTTGACTGAAAAAGTAAAATCAGTGGGGTAGGGGGGGAAAAAAATAAATTTGGCTGTGTTTTACCTCAAACCAGGACAGCCAGCTTCACAGGAGGCCTCGCCATTGTTTATTGGTTTGGTTTTGGGGGGGGGTTTGGGGGTTTTTTGTGGTTTTTTGAGGTTTTTTTCCCCCCATCAGGNCTCCGAATTTTTCCAGCGGGCGGCCGGGGCAGGGGGGCCCTTCGCGCCTCCGCAGGTCCCCGCCGCTCCCGAACTCCAGGGAATTCTGTTCAACCATCCGTTTGAGACGCTTTTTTCCCCCAAAAATCCCCA
>VZSF01007915.1:105670-166383 GCA_013398295.1 Chionis minor | reverse complement strand
GCCAGCCAGCCAGCCAGCCAGCACCATTGCTTCAGTATTGGACAAGGGAAACCCAGACGTGGGACAAATGGAAGGAACCAGCCTCTCCTCCTCCCAACGGATCCTGCCATGGCAAAATCCCTTTCCCTGCACCTCTCCAAGCGCTGTGCTGGGAGCATCTTTGGGGAGCAAGGCAAGACGGGCCCCTGCCCCTGCAAGCCCTTGACTTACAGGCGTCGCACCCAGGCGCCAATGCCACCGTCCTGGGAGACCTCAATCAACTCCCCGAACACCCTGTGTCACTGGAGGGAACTGACACCACCTAACCCCCGATGCCGTCCTGCCATACAGGCAGAGACAGGTTCCCCAGGGGAAATTTAGTGCAGGTGACTAATGCAGCAGCCCTGAATCACCCACCAGGGACATGGGGGAGCTGAAAGACACTCTCCAGCGTAGCCGATGGCTCGAGTCAGGCTGTACAAATCCCCACCCAGCTCCCCGCCTGGGAAATGGGGCCAGCGAGCCCTTGTCTGGATTTGCGACTTGGCTGCTAAACATGGAGGAGTGACAGTCTCATCCTGCACATTTATGCCAACCAGTGCCCTGAGAGTAGCTGGGACCATCCCGTGCCGTCCCCAGAGATGTGACACCACCAGTCCCCACCTCCCCGCTCTGCTCCTAGCACTCCTGTGCCTTTGCCGGCAGAAAACCCACCACATCTGGCAAAACAGCCTCAGCAGTTTGCCTGACACCTGTTACGCTGCAAGAAACACTCTTCCTAACACCAGCCGGGGCGAGACAAACACCCACCGGCCGCCGACACCAAGCCGAGCCGCTTCCAGCATCGCCAGCAGGGCTAAATGCAGAAAGCAGCACCCTGGGCAATTTCTGCAGGAGTTCCCCGGTGAAAGCACTGTGCCCCACAGCTCCGAGCGCTTCGGCTCCACGCACACCTCTGCCCCTGAAGCCCAACTGCTCCCATTTCTATTGCTGGGATGAGCAAAGATGATCTAATAATTAGAGCAGCAAATAACCCAAATCCAGTTAAAGTCACTATTAACTGCCCAGCTGGGACAAACACAGATTAGTGGAGATGTTCTGCCTGGGAGCAGAGTGGCTCTCGCCTCCTCCAAAGAGAGTGTGACCCCAGCACTGGGATGGGGAGGGAATGAGGGAGTGTCAATTTGGGACTTGCAGCTGGAGCCCCAGCCTCTCCCAGTGCTGTAGCTGGTGGCCGGCAGGGAGAGAGGAGCACAGGGGTGGCCGTGCCACCTTGCAGCGAGCACAGCCCTTTGGGAAGCTCTCCCTGGGGTCACGCTCCGGGGTCTGGCATAGCTGGCAGCACCCCAGGCCAGCCCAGCGCCCGGCAGCAAGGGAGCAATGCCAAGGCAGGGCCGTGACATTTTTTGCAGCGAAAGCCACCGCCTGCCCGGTGCTGGGCCGTAAACAGCTCAGCGTCGTGAGAGCTCAGCCTCCCCCTTTCCCCAGGACGAGCACGCAGCACCGCTCAGCAGCACTGACTCCCTTCCTCGGCATCTTCTGCCTTCAAACTTTGTGCTCAGCCCCTCGCAGGATCTGGCCCCTAAAGGCTGGGCTGAACCGAGACCTTGGGTTTTCAGCGACCTCAAGGAAAGCAAGCCTATCCCAGCCACTGCGGCCGGCAGAGCCAGACAGCAGCTGCTGTGCAGCCTGCAAGCTCCACCGAGCCGGGTGGGAAGGACGTTTTGGGTGGGGAGGGGTTAAACCTCACTGCAAACACCTGCATCTACCAGATCTGAAACCTTCTGTTCAAAAGCCCCCCCTGGTCTCGTACCTCGTAAGGGGCTTTGTCTGCAGCTGGAGGGTGAGGAATGACACGCCAGAGTTTGCCGAGGGAGAGGGCAGAGATTTCCCGGGCGGATGTCATTCTGAACAAATCTCCCCAATCTGGAGCCGGGCAATGCCGGAGCGTATCGCCAGCTAATCAGCAGGGTGTCTGGAGCAGGCTGCACCACCCAGATGGATTAACCAAAGGGTCTGAGCCCAGCTGGCAGCCTTCGGAGGCGAGGAGCCCAGCAGGGACGAGGCAGAGAAGTGCATCAACCACAATGGCAAAGCACAGCAACTGGTGGCTCTTGGGAGACTTCCCTAGTTTGGGTTCAGCGGCCAGCCTGGCTGCAGCAGGGACACTCCCAGGGCCTCCCTCCACCCAGGGGCAGCGCCGGAGCAGCGCTGTGACAGCCTCCCTGTCTAGAGCCACGGGCTTCTCACTGCTGCAATGTAATCCCAGGGATGGATAGCATGGCCGGCAGCCGGGAGGGCACACAGCTCGGGCAGCAAGGTGGGGGCCCAGTCCCAAGACCCACCCTTGCCCTCACCACCCATCAAACTCCGAAGGAAACTTAGGAACTCACTGCAGTCGTCGGACTCGTAGCCCTCAGGGTCCACCACCTCCTCAGGTGCTTGGCACTTGGCCGGCTGCTCGGTGGGTGTCGTGCCATACGCCCCAAAAAGCTGGTCCACGTCCTCGTCCTCTTCACGGGGTGCCTCGGCGGGGCTGACGGAGGGCTGGCTGACGGCGGAGCGCAGGGTGCTGCTGCGGCCGACGGCGGCGGGGAGCCCGCGGGGGAAGCGGGGGAAGTAGTCAGAGATCTGCTTGATGGGTCTGATGGGGCCGGGGCAGACATCAATAGCCATGTGCTCCTGGATACTTATGGTCATTTTCTCTCCTTTTCGGAGTGTCATGCATGCGGCTGTCAGCACCAAGCCCTCCCGGAGAAGCCCGGACCGCGCGCGAGGGAGCCGCGAAGTTTCTGCCGGGGGAAGCCGAAGCAGGCGAGGTGGGAGGCTCCGGCGGGCACCTTACGTGGTTCTCGCGCCCTCAGCCTCAGACGCCACACGCATGCTGCTGCCGCCAGCCCTGGCTCTCGCACAGCCCCTGATCCTGCCAGCGCTGCCTGTGAATAAGTGAGCGAGACAGAGAGACGGATAAGAGGCAGGGGGTGGGCTCTCGGGTGATGTCACCAGCTAGCAACAAAGCGGTACCCAGCAGCGGAGGAATGAGGGCTGTGGCCGCCCTGGCCACACGGCCACCGGCGTGGGCAGCCAGCCCCCCGCCCCTTCCCCAGCAAAGCCCTACCGTGCCTGGGGGGAGCGAAGCAGAAGTTGGGTGGAAGCCCACCTCCCCGCATCCATCGCCCCACCGCCCTGCCCAAGCGGGCTCGGTCCGCGCCAAACCCCTCCGGAGCAGGGAAGGTCACCGTGCAGGGTCAGGGGCTGCCGTCCTGTTGCGGCACATCCTCGGCGCGCTGCGGAGAGGGAAGCAGGGCTGCCCCAGCCCCCGGGGACCTTGGCAGCCCCCGTGCTGCGGGGCCGTGCCAGGGAGGTGCTCTGCTGCATACTGAGCAGGGGCAGGGGCGGCACGCTGCCCGCTCCCAGCTCCAGCCGCACCGCTGCTGGCAGGGACAGCCCAGATTTGGTGCCCCGCTGATGTAGCCGGCCCCAGCCCGCAGCAATGCCCGCGCTGCTGGGCGAGCTGCCTGCAGCCTCTGGGGCTGGGAACGCATCAGGGACTGAAGCAACACATGGCACCTGCTTGGAGCCCAGCCGGCACTGTCTCTCCCTGCCGGCTTGCGGCTGCCAGCATAAAGTATCGCAGAGGAGCGAGCCGTGGGCTGGGGCCCACAACCAGCACAGCCACGCTCAGCACTCTTCCAGCCACCTTCCCGGGCAGGGATGGGGCGCCCTGTCACCAGCTGGGAAGGGGACAGACTCCCTGCAGCCTGTCATGGGCTCCCTGGTAAGTGCTGAGCTGTGGTTCGCTCAGTTGAGTTGGTCTCAAACTGGTGATCTTACCCAATCTCCTCCTGTGTTAAAAATCAATTAATCTGTGGTGCCACAAGCCACTGGAAGTGGACTTTTGAGCAAGGAGTGCCAGAAGAGAAACGCCGTGAGAACATGGTACGAAATGCTGCATAGAAACTCACCCTGCCCAAGAAAACGTGTCTGAAATATTTTATAAGGGCAACTCCCCCAGGGCAGACTTTCTGCTGGCTCCAATGTGGTGGGTCTGGCACGAAGCTGGGACACACTGTGTGCACTGGTCACCCACTACCACGTCAAGCCGACCACAGCCGGTACCACCAGGTAACCTGACAACACACAGATCCCGTATCAATGCACAGAGAACTGCAGTCTCCTGCAGGCTGGCATGCAGATGTCTATTAAAAATAAAGCTCCGTTCTTTGGAGAATTTTCCCCAAAACCCAGCAAAATGACACTCAACTTTTTTGTCTAATGAAGATTTCGGTTTTCATTCAGATTTTCATAAATGTTAATGAACGTCCCTGACTCATAACATACTGACACTACGCAAACTAACCTAATTTACTTCTCGCTGGGAAGCAAATATTTCTCTCCTGAAGCATCCAAACTTGTCATCGCTCTGTACCTAGACATGATGCACACGGATGCTCTAACGACCTGGGAGAACAGGAGACCGCTCAGCCGCTCCTTCCTCCCTCTGCCGTATTTTCGCTTCGAGGAGGCTCCCGCCCGTTGCGCAGAGGTGATCTGTGCTGCTCTGCCAGGAGACAAACTGCTCTCTTGCAGCAAGGTCCAACAGTGGATCCAGCCTGAGACAGTTGAACTCCCTTCCCACATCCAAGGACTCCCAGTATCTTAATTCAGATGGAAATGCCACCTGCTGTGCATTCGTGTGGTCAAGGCTGTAAACCACGTGGGTGGCAAGACAACGGGTGGGAACGTCACGGGAGGCATAAGGAGCTGCCTCCAGGTTTGGAGCAGCCTGGATGTGCTCATCCACTCAGACTCCATCTTTGGGTGCAGCATCCAGGATGCAGTGCGGACTCAGACAGAACGAAGCAAAAAATTGGGCCCGATGCCCAGAAAATAGCAGCAATTCCCTCTTAGAAAAGGGTAAATAAATAAATAAATAAAATTAAGTTCTATATGAGAACCTAATGTCATTATTGCCATTACAAAAGCATCATCATTTCAAATTTCTCCTCAAAGAGCAAAAGACCCAAATAGACAAGGATTGCTTCACAGGTCAGAAAATCAAAGCTCTGGGAATTAAAGTGAGCCCCCTCCAACACTGGGCAGCACCCTGAAAGCTGCCCCACATCGCTGACACCCCGCGGCTGGGATCAAGGCCCAGCAGCACCGACAGGAGATGCCAATGGGAGACGCTCAGCTCACCTAAGGATGCAGAAAGCAACCAGTGACACAAGGGGCAGGGTGCACCGGGGGACCAGATTAATGGAAAAGCAAAGACAGAGCTGAAGCAGGCAAACCCTGCTGTCAGGGCAGGACTGGACCCCACGGGAGACCCTGTCCCCAAACCTTCTAGACGGAAAGACACAAACACAAGACTTACTGCTAATAGCCCAGATGGGACTCTCTAGTCTCTGACTGATCCCAAGCCTACTGAAAGCAGCTGGAGCCTTTCCTTAGCTTTTAATGAGTCCCCAAGCAGCTTGGTTTTGAAAAACTACACATTTCCTACCATCTCACGCTGCCTGAATGCTTCCTCCTGGGCTGCACAGCCCAATATTTACTGAGGGCTCCCCGAACGTGGCTGGGGCTGGCTGCACCACCAGGCACCAAGCACTTGCATACATGACGCACGACAACACAGAAGGTAAAAGGGACAAAAATAGAGAGTTGGGCTGGGAGACAAAAGCAGGGCTTGGAGATACAAAGCCAGTTTCCAGGTAAAGCTTTTAATTCCCACCGTCTGTCTAATGCCCTGGAATGTGACTTGATTTGATCCCTCGCTCTGCCAGGGTGATTCAGAGCTACTGCAGTGCCCACGCACGTGGCCTTCATTTCCCTGAAAGCGAGAACGCTGGCTGCCTCGCCAGCCTAGCAAGAGGGGTGACAGTTTGAACATCACGCGGCTGCCTTCAGCAGCAGGACTCCACCAGCTCTGCCTGGCAGGGAGCAGAGCTGCTCTGCAGGGGGATACTCCACCCCTGGAGGAAGCAAGGACATCCTTTAGAGAAGGGGAAGATGGCCATCACAAAGTAAACATCCAAGCAGGATCAGTAGGATGGTGAAGAGCACATTGCCCCTGTCAACAGCCGTGTTTCCTCTCCATGGTGCTTGCAAGTCGTGACAACATCCTGAGCTCAGCACACGTGACATTGCACTTCAACAGCTTGTTCTGAGGTGCAACAGAGTGGTTCAGCTGCTCACATCAGACGAGGGCATGGGCTACTGAGCCAAAAGCATCCCATAAAGAGAGCTGGGATGTGGGATGCAGGAGTCATCTCTCTAGCTCCAGCCCAGGCTCAGAAAAGGATGCTGTCCTGGGACAGCTTAGACTTTAAATGTTGTTCTGAACAAGGAGCGTAAGCAGAGACTTAAGCACATTCCAATCAAAGCCTGTGCCTCTAACTCACCCTGTACCCTGAGCTTCCAGCCCTCACGTGGCTGGGGAGCCGTCCTCCTGATGCCGTGCAAGCAGGTGAATAGAAGGAGCATTCCTACAGGAAACAAAACAGTCACATGTAGATTAAACACATATCCAAAAATACAAGCTGTCCTCAGGACACACTTCAACCAAATTTGTTTCAAACACTAAGCATCAAATTCTGCTGTCAGTTATTCCAGGTTTAAATTGACAAGAACAAGGGCAAACTCCAGTTTAATCAATTCCTTTCCAAATGAAAAGTACAGCAGCAGGACTTCACATCCCCATCGCTTACCAGAGATTCAATGACTGACCCACTGCTTCGTTATTTAATACTTTGTCAGCTCAAACCCAAACAATCTCACAGAAACCCTCTGCTCTGCCGGTGCTGCTGGAGAAGACACGAGCCTGAAGAGTGCATGAAGAGCTGATGCTAAATTAAAGCCTCCATTTGGAGGAGCTACCTCTGGATCTCACACACCCTTGAGCTCTGGGGGACCCAGCGCAGGTTGGGAGCAGGGAGGTTTGACAGTCACCCAGGGAGGTGACACAAGGCAACACCAGCACCAGCTTGCAGAGCCCGAGGTTTCTTTTTTCTTTTTCCCAGCCATTGTTAAGCTTGTGTTAAGCCACAGCAAGTACCCGCAGCCTCAGGCGTGAGAGGGTGCCAGCAGGTAACGCCAGCTCAACCTGGCTGCAGGGGACACCCACGCTGCCAGCCCAGCTCCGCCAACGCTGCTGGAAGAGACCCCTCCATCCCTTTGGGGTGACTCGGGACCTATGTTGCCTTCAGTCCACCCCACTGGTAGGCACGAAACATTTCTTTCTTCATCAAATGGGCTTAGCTTCAGCATGGCTGTGTGCACGGGAAGGGGGTTAATTGAAAAGCAACATGTGCCTTGCTCCTTGGCTCACGCAAGGCCCCGTCTTCTGGCTGACGCACAGCTACTGGCAATGAGGTTGCTTCCCCTGAAAGCTCTCTGCCCTCGATTGCTGGGGAGGCTTGGCTGAGCCTGCCGAGTGCATGGCGGACCCTACCTGGTTAAACACCCTTTGCATTTGCTAAATAAAGCAATAATAATAATGATAACCAGGAAACTTGGCTAAATAATCCTAAGAGGCTTACTCCAGGCTGTGCCGATTAAGGCTCCCCAGCAGTGCCGACATCCCAGTGCACCCTGGCCCCCACTGCTCCTCTGCACGAATAATATCTGAGGTTATCTGTGCTCCAACAGGCCCTGCTAACAACCATCATTTGACCAGATTTAACCAACAATTACTAGCTGCGAACAAAATCACTGTGGTAAAATACAGCCCACACTCTATTACAAAGCAGACATAAACAAACCCTTTCAGAAAGCCAGGCAAAGGGCAAATGCCAGCAAGAGCCCTCTTCCCTCAAAATATTGTGTAAGGTTCCCAGAGACCTTCTGAACCACCCAACTTATGGCAAAGGGGGATGGCGTTTTTCTTACCGGCACTTTGCTACCCAGAGCTGGACCTGCAAGGGAGCTTCCAAGAGGACAGGAGAAGGTAGGGAGGCATCTGCTCTCTGTGCATCTTCAGCACCCTTCAGGATGGGCCCAGAATAGCTAAACTTTCGGTAGCGGCTGATGTTTAATGTGTAGCATATGTTGCCATTTCGATGTGAGTCCCAAAATAGTTGGTGTTTTGTTTTGTAATTTTAATGCACTGGTTTTTGGAGTCCTGTGAAATGTCTACCCTGCTGTTCGGGGAGGGAACATGCTGTGCATGTGCACCCTGACATACCATTTCCAACACATTATTCACCTGCAAATCAACCAGAGTAGATAATCAGTTGCTGTAAATATTAGCTATATGGAGCACATATTAAGTACGCACGAATTCACTAGGGGCGGATCCGTGCACAGTGAGAAGGGGAAGCTGCAGGAAGATCTGAGTGACCGGTGCACAAAGGGAGGAGGGTGTGCTCTCCCTGAGCGTTACTGGCCCCCACGTGTCTCAGCACAGAAGCTAAAGCCACGGGGCTGGGGAGCAGCAGAGCAGCCTGCAGGCAGGGCAGCCCCGCCACTGGGCAGCCCCGGCCGATGCTCCCCAAACCCAGGGCGAGAGCAGAGGCACCTCCATCCCATGCACCCATCTAACCTGCGCAGGCAAACCTGCCTCCCTGGGGCTGGTCCAGCTGCTTTCCGGAGCTTCCCAACAGCAGAGAGGGGTTGGGAAACCTCATCACCGTGAGGTCCTTGCGTTGGCAGGTGGCAGCACCCAGCTTACTCTGCTGGGTTAGAAACACAGGATGATTTAGGTTCAGCCCTCGACAGAATTGTGAGCCACAATCCCCACTCCAGTATGGCCACTGCATCGCGCTGTCTTGCAGCCAGCACCTACCAGAGAAAGCAAAACATGCAGGAGAGGGGCCAGGGCAGCCCTGGGCAAAGCAGGACCCCAAGCCCTGGCTGCCCCGAAGCGCCCTCCTCCTGCACAAACCCTTCCTCTAAATGCCTTTGTCCTGCTTCACACTTGCTGACATCCCACCTCGGGACACAGCACTGTCCAAGGTCAGTCCGAAGTGATATTTTCTCAGGAATGAGCCTTTTTTGACTTTTTCCTCTTACTTCCCCTCATGGTCCTTGGGTTCCCCCGAACTCCAGAGCCTTAGCAGGGGTTTGCCATCAGGAGGCCACGCAAAGCCACCTATTCGCATGGTGCTGGCTCTTTTTGTTACGTGCCTGAAAGCTAAATGCAGACCAAATCCCTTGCATTCAAGGGAGGGGAAGAGTTCTGTGTAGCATCAACTCTTATTAGGCTAATTTTATCTGCTCTCAGTGCCTTTCCGAGCTGGAGTCAATGTCCTGTGAGATTATCCAGCTGACTTGTCTTAGTAGTTTTACCCTGCTTTTACCTCTTCCCGACTGTCTCCCAGCTGCAGGAGGATGACAACATCACTTCTCAAGACTTTCCAGGCAGCCAGGAGCAAAGCCCAATGTTTATCCTGCAGCAGCACCTTATCCTACGGCAGCTGGGACATGCACCAGCACTGCTGCCTCTGGCACACCCAGCCCTTCAGGCTCCACGGATGTCCAGAAACAGAGTTAACATCAGCATTTAGGGCCTGGCCCTGTTGCCATGGAAATTGATAGACTTTCTGCTCACATTTTCATGGGAGGAGGCATTGCCGGAGTCACCACTAGCTTCCAGAGTTAACACAAGCGAAGCCAAGCGAGGGCAGAAAGCGGCCAGGCTTCGGGGAGGCAAGAGGAGGACTGCTCCCACCCCAAGCTCCGAGAATTTAGAGCTGGATGCAAGCAGAGGGAAAAGGCCACTGATAACCGGCAGCATCAAGACACTCCACAGCGAGCTCTGGGGATTCATGAAATAACATCTTGGTTTTGCAGAATTAAAGAGCAATTTGGCTGCATTAAGGGAGCATTATAGCTGCTCCTCTCCCACATACACATCAGGCTAACGACATCCTGTCAAAAGCAATCTAACCAAAGCCCCCGTTCGGTGCTGATACTTAGTGCAGTAAATGTACCTGTCACAGCCCTGCAATGGCTGGCAGAGCTCTGTCCTGGCTCCTGCTCCTCCCAGCTGCTGCCAGCGCGGCTCCGAGTTGTCCTGCCAGTCCCTGGATCCTGAGGTTCAACCAGCCTCAGCGGGCTGGGAGGGAATCGGTCGCTGGGGCTGCCAGGGCATTCTCCTGGCCCCATGCACAAATCCCAGTATCATGCCAACATTGCAACAAGCAACACAAATGAAAGAGCAAAACAAAAGGCCCCGGAGTCATGCAAGGAGAAGGGCAAATCTGTATCTGCTATGGGGTCAGGCTGCCAGAGGGGGAAAAACAGCCCCAGCTTCCCTGAACCGGGTAGCGCTGCTCATGTTTGCAACAGAGAGACCAACCTGCAGTTCTGAGGACTGCAAAAAACCCCGTGGACATACGCGCAGGAGGTACCTGAGGGAGCAATCCTGCCGGCTGGAGAGGCAGCGGGGTGATGTGCTGAGCCCTTCCCTGGGGCAGGCAGTTCTGAGCTCTGCGTGGCCGCCAGCCGGCACAAAGCTGCAGGAGCAGCCGGCGACGAGGAAGCCCCGCAGTGCCCCGGCAAGCGGCTACACTGGCACCTGCGGGTTAGCAGGGAAGAAATTGAGGCCACAGCCGAGACAAGCAGACTCCTGCCCAGAGAGCAGCTTTACCGGCGGCGCCGAGAAAGGCAAGCCAGCCTGCAGGATCCCTCTCCTCTCAGATCTACACGCTATTTAGCCATCTGACCTTATGTCACCCAACCCAAGGCGACACAGGACAAATTTCCATTCCACCATGGGGAAGCCCAAGCATTTTCCAGCACTGTAGTGAACCAGGGAAAACAAAACTGCAGGGCAAGGGATAACTACCAGCCAAAAAGAGGGGAGATGGAGGGAGAGGTGAACAGGTACAGGGGCACGGTTCAAAATACAAACATTAAAATTACATCCATCTAAGGGGGGCACCTCCCAGGTCATTAAGCAGCCAGAGGAGTCACTAGATGGCCCTGCTAGTCCTGTTCATTTGATCACAGCGATGGGTATTAAGAAATGCTAGTTTAGCTACTCTGCAGGCATTTGGGGACTGTGAAATCTGCTCCAAGGCTCCTTCTGGGAGGAAGGGCTTCCTGAGGAAAACATGGCGGCTGGGGGGTACCTTGGCCAGGCACATGGAGGGGACTCCCCAGGACATGTGGCACCTCTGGGCCTCACCAAGCAGACAAACAGTCCTTCCCGGTCCCACCGTGACCTGGGAGTCCTCTTCCCTCCCTGAGACAGGCTCCACTTGCTGGAGATGCTGCAAGCCTCTGCCTCAGTGTAATCATGTTGACAGTGATGGGTGTAAGAGCCAGAGAACCATATTAATGAACATCGTGTTGCCGGATAATCATGACATTAGCATTATTGGATTAGAACATTTGCATAATTTGGGCACGAGCCGCTACCTGCACCGAGACATATGTTTACATGAATTTACATCCATTTGCATCCCAATGAAGCTCATCCGACTGCATCCTTAGCAGCTTTCTGGGTGACCAGTCATGGCCATTGGCAGCTCAACCCCAGGGATCATCTCCTGCTGTCAGGCACAATCTCAGGCCACTCAGATGCCAACAAAACAGCAACATTTTTCCTCCTCAGGGTCTTACACAGGTTACGCCTCAGCTGGGATAGGCATGCTCCTTGCAGGAGTCAGGAGCAACACACTCCCACCCTCAACATCAGGGTCACCCAGGCTAAAACTCTCTCCTTCCCAGTCCCCACAGACTCCTGATGCCTCTTGAGAGCCCAGCTCCCAAGCCCCAGGATAACGGGCAGTTAAGTCCATCCTACTCACAGCTGCGAAAAGAGCTCCATAAAACACTCCCAGCAAGCTGCAAAGCTTGGAATTTAAGAGGCCAATAAAGGGAACCCAAGATGAACTCTTTTCTCCGGTTTTTTTTTGTTTTGTTTTGTTTTTTTTTAAATCACATGATCTTTGATTCAATTACTTGATTTTACAGGAAGGGGGAGAGAGATTCAATTACTTGATTCCTGATTTCTTAACATAGAAATATGGACTTTGTAACCGCGGACCACAGAAAGGCAAAAAACCTTTCAAAGCCGCACTGCAACAATTTGGTGGCAACATCAGATTTATAGGGCTGTAAGAAATAAGCAGTTTCCCCTCCTGGCCTCCTCAGCAGAACCTGCTCCAGCGCTAAAGTAGTGCAGTAATATCTGAGTCCTGCAGCCCACCCACAAAATTACAGGGCGAGAGGTGTTGAGCGGGCAGAGGAGCAGCTGCCTGGCTAAATGCCCCAAAGTGCCTTTCTAACGTAGAGCCGGACGGGGAGTTACGGAGCCCCTTTGCAGGCCTGGTAATTCCAAGTTGGGAGGGACCAGGAGGTGCACGCTCACTCCCCCAGCATCTCCAGCCCCAGAAATTGCTGCTGCGCTCCTTCCAAACGCTGACAAGAAAACAGACAAAAGGACCAGCCTGCCGGTGTCCAAACTGTTTCCATCAAGACTTGGAGCAACCACAAACCTCGGCAGCACTGAAAGCTTTGCAAATTACAGTGACTTATCTCCAAGTGCTGGCCTGCAAGATGCAGAGCTAAACCCCGAAGTGCCCTTGGGATTAAACATGCCTGAACCAATCAACAGCAACGAAAGCAGCAAATCCTGCAGGGAGCTCAGTGGAAAGTTTACTGGGATGAAGTGAGTGGGAGCTGCTCTCTCTCCCTTTAGCTGGTGCAGGTAATGGGGCTGCCATGTAAATAAAAGCTCTGCTCAGACAAGATCATCTGATATTTTTGGGGTTTGTTCATCCAAACCAACTCATATCCGCTTGGTTTATTGCCACTTCCTGCAGGTGAAGAAACTGCAAAGGAAAGAAGAAGCATTAGGCCGCTGCTCACCTGGGGAAATGCCCCATCCCTGGAAGTGCTCAAGGTTGGGCTGGATGGGGCTTGGAGTAATCTGGCCTAGTGGAAGGTGTCCCATGGCAGGGGAACTAGGGAACTAGATGATCTTTAAGGTCCCTTTCAACCCAACCCATTCTGTGCTTCTGGGGGACCCTGCTCTCAGCCTCACCCACCACCTCTGCTACCGCCTCATACAGCTGCAAAGCCTGGCATTTAGCCTATCTCTGCTTAAACCACCCAAGCTATTAAATGGGGGCATTTTAAGACTTTTAAAAACCATGTCAACACCCTTGGCTGGAAGGCAGATGAGAAGCTCTCCATGTCTTTAGTAAACTTTTATCTTTTAAGTAGTGTGCATTGTATTTCACTCCAAAGAGGTGCTAATTTCCCATATCTGGAACCTTTTTGGACTCACAAAGCACGTGAGAAATAGAAACAAACCTGGCAGAGGGACTCCATCTCAACAGGAGAGAGAGAACTAGAATTTCTGGCTGAGAAAATCCTGCTTGGAGGAAGAACACGTTTGCACGTGATTGTGTCATTAGGTGCCGATGCCAACTGCTAATGCCTAATGACTCGGTGTCACAAGCAATGAAGGCAGGAGCCCAACATCATGGCAACAGGAGGAGGGAACAGGCTGGCGCATTGCTGCCAGGATATGGGCTCAGGCAGGGGCAGGGCACTTACATTATTTATGACCACGTAGATGGGACACTGAGTCAAGGCTGCTCGAGTGTTTGATCAGCCCAGGGCTGTCAGTGTGGCTCACAGCTGGAGGCACCAGATAACAGCAGAAAATTAAACCCCTTCTCCTCCCTCCCCTTGCCTCTCTAGTGGGCCTCTCTCAGAAATGAGAAAGGAGGGAGGAAAGAAAGCCCAATAGATAGGTCCACTGCTGTACAACCTCTAGCCCTGTGCCTCCTCCTGCCATCGCTGGGGATGTCAGGCAGAGCCTGGGGGACACAGAGACGAAGATTCGGGAATGCAGCCCCCGGCACAGGAAGGGAGAGAGCCCAGGGAGCAAGGCGGCTGTGCTTTCCAACTAGGGAAGAGCAAGCACAGCCCAGCTCAGCCCCAACTTTTGCCCTGATATTCCCAGCCAAGGCCTACGCAGAGCCAAAGCAAGGCAGCAGCGCCAGAGCAGGGGCCATGCCGGGAGCAGGGAGCTGTGCGCTTATGGTGGCTGCCCAGGTGGAGATGCAGGACCAGCCCCACGCGCAGCCCTGGCTGTCCTTGCAAGGCGGTTTGCAGATCCTGCAGGTAGGGCTGAGCTCCCTTGGGATCCGTGCCCTGCTGCACAGCGGCTGTGCTTCCACGGGCTGCTCCCCCGACAAACCAACCCCCTTTCTCTGCCTTTCCCACACGCTGGCATCTCACCCACCTTCCAAACACATCACTGCGGGACTGAGCCCATGCTGTGAAAATCTGATTCCTGTGCGCTTCCCCCTCCACTGAGGCAAGGAAATGGGCTGCATCTGATTCCTTCCCTTCCTTTCCAGTCCTTTCACCCTCCTTTCCCTATCTTTGAGGAACAGATGCACCCATTCATAACCATGCAAAAGAAAGTGCGTATTTGCCTTTCCGACTGCAGTGCAGCTGGTAAAGCACAGGAGGGAAAATTATGTTTTGTATGAATACACAAATTATCTGCACTGATCTTATTACACTTGAATAGCAAACCGACAGAAAAAGAAAACATGAAAGAGAAAGGCATTGTTTGGGCTGCGCCGATGTAGCATCATTATTGTTTATCCTCTCCAACCACTCCATCACCCTAATCCCACTGTCTCCCACAGTGACAGGTCAGTAACGGTGATCTGCTAAATGGCATGATACACGGGCTGCCACGACGAATCCAGGCAGGATGCGAACCCAGCAAGGCAATGCCTGGGAGACAGCAGCACCTCCGGATGTCTCACCTGCAATTCCCAGGCAGGTCCAGGCCAAGCATCCAATAACTCACAAACATTATCGGTGTTAAAGAGATTCATGTTACAGTGGTACCAATTAGCGCCAGAGCGCTGGAATACACAGGGGTGATATATAAACAGAGGCTCAGTGACTCCCTAACCCAAATCCTCACAGAGATACTCTTACTCACCACACAAATAAACCTCCAAAGCCCATAGCAGAGCTGTGCAAGAGCAGACAAGAGGCAGAAGGCTCCTCCGTGCCCTGAGGATTGTCCCTTACACAGGACGAACCCATGTGGCTCTGTGCAGGCTCAGCACCTCGCGCCGGAGGTCCGGGCTCACCGGGGCAGCACTGGAAGCAGCGCAGAGAAGCGTGAGCAGCTCACTGCAACCTGCCACGAGGCAGCCCTCGCGTTCCGCCCCTGGAGAGGAGCTGGGTTGTACCCCAGCCACACGGCCAAGTCCTCTGCAGGGAACGGAGCTTGTCCTCCCTCCCCAGCCTCCCAACAACACAGCAGGGAGGACAGCCCTTCTTATAAAATTTCCACGTGGCGAGTGACCTCTGTGCTCTGGGAGGACAGCAACCAAAAAACATGATTAAATACATGAACCGCACCACACAATACTTTGTTGAAATAGCTTTGCAATCCCTTAGGCCTTAGATGCAAAGATGTCCACGACCGCAGAGGGCTCAGGCAGGACGGTGCAGGCAGCTCCTCCCTGGTGCAGTGGCATCTGATTAGCCCAGGTGACAGCAGCTAATTCCTCATGCTACAGACAACACAACAACTCCGACAAGTACAGGAAAACAATCACAAGGTGGAAATTCAAACAGAACACAAGTCACCTGCTATCAAAACAGGGAAAATTTGGCAAGTTTCCTACTTAGCACTTACTACATCAAGGCTGCTCAATGATGCTAATTAAACAGGTACCTCCCAGACATAGCCAGAAAGATTTATATCCCTAATTTGTGTTTCTCAGTTTATTTTTCTGTCCTCCCAGGCACCATTTTAACGGCCATGGTGTGATTACTTGGAGGACTTTAATTTTGCATGAGTGTCATTTGAAGATGAAGGTCTGTCCTGTCAGCGGCTTGATGATTGCTCACCCAGGGCCCAGATCCTGCCCCCTGCTCTCCCACAGCGGGGCTCAGCTGTTCACCGAGATTTCCTTGGTCTCTTGAGCTTGGCTTCACCAGCAGAAAAATAAATAATGCCAGACTCAGCCACTGTCAGTGATCCAGCTGCTGTCCTCGTCCAGGGGCCGGGTATGCATCAGTCTGGGGACTCTTTTGGGGGTGAACGAGCCTCAGAAATACCCAGCCCAGAGCCAGCGCTGAGCTGGGGGACGTTGTGCAGGGCTGTCACTAAAGCAGCGCAGCCTTTCAAAGCAAGGACCAGTCTTGGAGGTGTGAGCTCTGCACCCAGCTCCCAAATCCAGCCCCCAAAAACTGAGCCCAGAAGGCAGCTGCTCCAGGGCAGCTCCTACATGTGAGGGGTTGCTCCGATGGGATGTGACGGGACAGGACAGCCGGAGCAGAGGTACATAATTGCAAACAAATAAAAGCATCCACAGACCTGTGATAATTAGTCAGAGCTACCTCTGAAAGTAGAATTCAGTCATGGTCAGCAGGGGGAAGGTGTCTGCCAGCACCCCTTGCCCAGACAAGGTCCTGATTAGCAGGAAGTCTCCAGCCCCAGATAATAACTGCTTATAGTGATTAGGCTGGTAGGAGAGCTGATGAGAAAGGGAGGCAGTGACGCCTCTTTGCTGCATTTGGTCAACTACAGAGGAACAGGGAAGCACCTGGGAAGGAAACGGCATATAGCTGGGGGCTGAGAGAGGGCTCAGAGCATAACAGTTGCTGTTAGACTGATAGAGTCCACAACAAAAATACTTCAAAACCACAATCCATCCTTCCTGGCAAAATACGAATACATCATGCAGAGCCACTCATTCCAGAGAGGGAAAACAAGAGCAATAATCCCTCCAAGATTTTACAAACAGCTTCCAGTGCCAGACAGAAATCAGTGGAAGGAAAAAGAAACACAAGGGATGCCTTCAAACAAACCCACAGAAACGCTGCAAAGCACGGAGGTGAATGTGTACAGCCGTCCACCTCGAGGAGACTGGAATTCGTCCCTCAAAGGTGCAGCTCCCAAGCACCTACCAGGGCAGCGTCCCCGCGTGCTGCACAGACACCTCCAGGGACCGTTCAGCAGCAGGACACAGGCCAGCAGCAGCGTGTTACACCAGCCATGGGGCTGGCCTGGCTCCTTCCATGTTTTGCTCTGAAGATAACGAGAGGAAATACTTCTACAGGGAGAGGTGTGCAGGGCAGGGGTGCACGAGGATGTGCGCGGTTGCCCGTGTGCACTGCCACACGTCATGGGCAGGCAGCACCCGCCACGTTCCTGTCTCTGCACTGCCACGGAGCTGCACGGCAAGATCCTCATCTCCTGCCTCTCAAGCATTGCTGGCATTTCCAGCGCTACCTGAATACACTGCTAATAAGAGGCAACAGTCAGGAAGGAATGTGAATGAGCAGCTCAAGATAAAAGTTTTCCACAAGATGCTTACCTGTCACCTGCCAGCTTGCACCTGCTGAAAGTCTTGTTATTTAGTCACAGCATCGGCCCTTCAAAAAAAATTCCCTGAACTCTCCTTGAATCACATGCAGGAAACAAGGAGGAGGAAACAAGGCATTATGAACGGAAGAGCTGTCTCCATCGCAGGGAGGAACAAAGCCATGAGAGTGGTAGCAGGAAAAAATGGGAGAGGTGGGCGGGTGAGACATTGCTGCCACCAGCCCTCTCCCTTGGAAGGAAACATCTCTTGGGGGGGAATGGGGAGGAGGAAAGAAGAGCAACTGGTGCTAAGTTTTATTTTACAAATGAATTTCAGCATCTGCAGAGATCATCTGCCATTTCGTGTCACTGTTCAGGCACTCCAGCTGATAGTCCAGGGCCTTCCCTGTCCGATTCAGTAACAGCCCGACACACCTTGTCTGAACACCAGCTGGTAGCCCATTTGTTTCAGCTACGTTGAACTAATACGCATGGTTCCCACCAGGAAAGCATCCGCTTTCCCCTCAAACTGTAACTGTAAAAAGCAAACATGGAAACTTGGCAATTCATGGCCAGTGTTTCTGATTCAGAGATCCCGCAGTTGACTTTCCCGTATATTGGTTGTTGTCATGGCAAGCGGAGGGGGGAAGGAACAACGTAAGAGGTGGTTAGTCCTTGACACGCTCCATCCTTGGACTAATGGCAGCTCCCCAGCAAAACAATCCCAACAGCAATTACCAAGGCGCTTTTAAAATGGGAAAAGCAAAAACAGATTAAAAAGCCATTTGAAACCTTGAAGCTGAATGCCGAGTGGAAGGAAACACAGAGCAGCCAGGGCTGCACGCGCTCGGCGAACAATGCGGAGACGCTTCTCTGTAGGCAAAGCTAAATGGACCCCGATTGTCAGACCAGAGCGAGTGGCAAGCCTAGGGGGGCTGGGGGGACAGCACTTGACAGAATGACAAGCAGTGCTGCTTTATGCTTAGCAGTTACAACGTGGAAAACCTTCCATAGAAGGGCTGAGGAGCAGACCCGTGCCCCCTGCCATCGCCGGCACAAGGTACCAAACAGGGGCAAGACAAAAGACGAGGTTCAAGTGCAGAATTGAATTACGCTCCAGCCGAGTGAATCACCGTTCCACTGGCTGGATTATTTTCTTTCCTCGCTGGACCCAGCCCAAGGATTTGGAGAGGATCTGCAACCTGGGAATGGAAAAAAAACTTTTTACTGTTTCAAGAATGGCAAGCATTTGTTACAGAGCCAAAGCTTTATTGTTTCCAGTAGTAAAACACTACATAAAAGTTGTAAGTGATGGAGACGAGAACAACAAAATAATAAAAGAAACACAAACAACCACAGCAGACTGAGCACTACTCACTGAGCTCTTCTTGCCCACCTTAAGCCAAGAAGAAAGGCAGTCAGCTGGTACAGGTTTCAGATAATATTCTAACCAGAGCTACAAAACACAACCAAGAGAGATGCAACAAAGAGAAAAGTGGTCTTCAATAGAATATGTGCACAGAGCTGTGGATGTTCCTCTATCACATTCATATGCGGGAGATCACATTCTCCTGGGCTAGATCCTCCCCTCGACCCAAGAGAAATCTTTCCATAGATGACTGAATGGTTCTGGTTCAAACTTGGGTGGAATTACTCCAGGGAGGTAAAATACAGAGGTAAGAAAGAAAGGTTTCCAGTCTCACTGGTACAAGAGCAGTCCAAAATTTATCTCTGAGAGTATTTTATAAAACCCAGACTCAGCTAAAAATCAAACTCATGCCTCAAAGCAGCACAGGAAGCCAGCAAGGATCACCAGGTTCCTATGCGGACCGCAGCGTGGTAAACGGTCCTAAGAAGCGAGATTGGGGGTGAAAACATGACTGACCTGCCTGCACTGCCCAGCAATGACGCACAAGAAACACAAGAAGAGTTAGAAATGACATGCTCCATTTTAAAAACTCTTTCCAACTCAGTGTAGAGTTTTTGATGAGAAAGTAACAGGTTGAAAGAAAATGGAATCAATTTTTAAATGTCTTTTTCCTTCTCCTCCTCCTATGGAATTAACTTAGGCTGGCAGGCCAGGCTGTCTGAGGCACTGCGGTAATGACAGCGCGAGCAAGACAGCCTCAGTAGGACTGTCAAAAGCTCCAAGGCAAAACAGGACTTTTTTTGGTGGCAAAACACTGCTGAAATCGAAGACTCTGCATGTCTCAGAAGAAAACAGCATGACTTCAGCTCTGAAATGATACCGGCATTTCAGCAAAAGCTGACTTTTGGATTTACTTTTTCAGAAACAGCTAACAATTTTGGCACTACCCCTTTCAGAGATGCAGGTGGTTGAATCACAATGGCCAGGTTTAAATAACACAGACCACGACATAAAGCAACCCTCAGTGGAGAACAACCTCATCCCTTGCTCTCTTCAACACCGACGTTGGAAAGCCCACGTTCAGTGGTTTCTCTTTATGCCACCTCAAAGAGCCCACATAATCCAAAGGTTTTGTTTTCATTTTTGAAAGGGCAGAAACAGATCACAGAGGAAGAGCTGGAAGGATTTTCCCAGCAACTTGCCATAGCGCATTAGCTAGAACCGCAGTAAGGGAACGGTCCTCTGTTGGGCCGTGTTCATTTAAAAAGAAAGTCAAGGATTGATTTCCAATCTCCTGGTAGAGCGTTCCAGCACCCAATCTCATTTATCTTCATACTGCAGCCATTTGTAAGACCATATACTACATGCGCACAAAGCACCCAGCAGCAAAGCAGAACAGAATGAAAGAGTAATAATAACCAAGGGAAAAAGCTGACATTAACAGGCACAAACTGCCTTTAAACCCATTAATTCAGAGGGAACTTTTTGGTATATTTTGTTTTTTCAGCAAAAGACAGATCAGATCCAACACATTTAATAAAAATCCACAGACTTGCCTACTGTGGGTTTTGTTCAGGCCTTCAAAGACCTAATTGCTCTAGAGATGTCAGGTAATTTGATTTTTCTCATCTGTCAGTCCTTGGAGGGAAGTTGTCCATCCCAGAGAATATGCAGGAACGGGGCACGCAGCTTTCTACAGCCTGACTCATGATGACACCATCACAGTCAGCCAGATGCTCAAGACTCAGAGGAAAAAGGTAAAACAAAGGCTCCTGCTCATGCAAGAGCTGACAAGGTGTGCACATGGGAGGAGAACCTGCACAGCTTAACAAGTAGTACGAAAGCTTTTATCCGATTTGGATATGCGAAGGCAGCCAGCTGGGCCACAGGGTCGTGGGCATTCTCCCACTCGGAACTGCAGCCAGGAGGACCGAAAAATTCATAGCAAACTTCTCTGAGTGTTTCTTAACTAACTAAAGGTTCTCCCAGAGCAGACAGCCCTATCGCAGAGAGAGACCTCAGTGGAAGTGAACAGGAGCCTAACTTCACCAGCTGATTCAGGATGCCCCCATCAAACTCATGCCAACTCAAACCAGAACAATGATGACAAATACAAGGGGTGACACCCTGGGCCCATGGGAATCAAGTGCAAATGGGAGCCCTGCTCTTATCCTTGGAGTTCACAGAGGGAAATCCACCCCTGGGCTGCAGTAGAAGGGCTACAGTCTCCTCACATCCCATTTCAGGGACATAGTGGTGAACTTCCCTTTCTCCTGAAGACTGCAAAGGCAGGAGCCAGGAATGGCGGAAGGTGACACGCATTTCTTCAGCTCCAGTGAGCACTTTGTGTGCCCTGTCCAACAAACGTGGGTCTGGACCCCACGGCAGTGCCACACAGCACGGCACCCCGCTCTGAGCAGCACCCCAAAGTGTGTGTCAGTCAGCAGAAGGTGAAACCAGACCAAACTAGAAACGAGGTCAGTGAGGCAGGGAGGACAGGCAGACACTTCCCCAGGTTCCACTGCGTTGCTAATGGCCGTGCAAGAGCTGGTATCATAAATTCACCACTGGCAGCAGTTGTTGTCTGGAGTGAGGTCTACAAGGAGTGGGCAAGGGGCGAGTGTTGGATCCAGCCAAAGCAGTTCCATCCTCACCTCCGTCAGCATCGCGTTCTGGTATGGACACACCGTTTGCCTTCAAAATATACAAAGACAAAAGTTTTGTTTGGAAAGAAGTGAAGGGGAGAGACTTGACAAAGTTATTTTACATTGCTTTTACATGCTCAGTGCCATTTTAAGAGCTTCCTAAAAATAATAATGAAGAGAACGTCTGTGCATCATTACTCCATACTCTGTCAGCAGTCAGGGCCCATTAAACTTTATTAAAGAAAGAAGAGACAGGGGAAAGAAAGAGAGAAAGAAGGAGAAAGGAGGAGTTGTACTGCTAGAACTGGTCCTCTGATACATGCTTCCCTTAAAGGGCCAAGCCAGAAAAGAAGCCAAGCCTCAGCCCCCAGAGGTTTCCAGACCAGGTGACAGCATCCACATGCCACAGAGCAGGTCCTCCACGTGACGCTCCTGCCCTCCGTGTGCCTGGGCTGTGGACAGGAGCCACGGTAGAACGTAGCCCTTGCCCATGGCTGGAGATGGGTGCAGGACAACAATGCTCTGCTGCAGGAGGCACTCTGGCTCACGATGACTAAACGAATCTGAGCTAATCACTTCAGCAGCCACTAGAGAAACTCGGGGTCTGCTGGGACACACTGGTTCCAGTGCCTGGGGTGAAACACAGGGCTGGAAAAATGCGGAGAGCTCTAAGGCAGCAGCCAGTCAGCACTAACTTCCTTCCCTTTCTCTGAATTGAAGGGGGCACAAATCACGTTGACACGTGGAGAAAGGACAGGGGATGTTTCCAGTCACTGATGTTGAAGGCATGGGGAGCCCTGCAAATTCCTCCCACCAGCTACTGACTGATGTTCATGTTGAAAGATAGTCTCCCAAGCCATAAAACCTCTCAATGTGTTTACAAAGACTGCAAAATCCAGACTTTTAACTTCTATATTACTGAGTTCCCATGCTCTTTCCTTTATGCTTTGTTTTGAAAGACTACATCAACTATTGCCCCCAGTGCTTTGTGCAAAATGCTGAATAGAAAGTTGGAAGCGCAAGGAGTAAACGTATTGCAAAGGGCAGAGAATAAGTCTAAGGATGTGGGGGCAGGAGGCCAGACAGGTTTTTTGATCAAAGACCAAAGCACAGACCTCTGCCAATGTGAAAGAAGGCACAAAAATAGGAGTTTCATCTTCAGCAGCAGACTTGTTTCCAGATATATTGAGTGAAAGAGGGAAGAGAATAAGTCTTTGTCATTCCTCTATTTTCAAGGAAAAAGTCTTCAATTTAAAACTCCATAAAGAATTACAGAAATAGTAAAAGTAATTTATTCTTTAGGTACTCGAGCCTTTTTTCACTTAATTTCAAGGCGGACTCAAAAGAGCTGAAAATGTTTTGGTTCTACCAATTGAGGACGAAAATATTTTAATTTCTTAAACATGGAATGGGGCATATGCTTCTCCTAAAGTTCATATTTACAAATGCATTGTATCTAGAATGCAAACCTTGAATCATTTCCTAATGCTGTCACTACCTGAAGACATGTTTTATTTATAAATACAGCAGGACAATTTGGTCCTCTGCAGTACTATAAGAGGAGGCAGAGATGGCTCAAAACTTCTCAGCCATGAAGGTACAATTCAATTTTTTCACTTTGTGGAAGAGGGACGACAAATCCTCCTTGGAAGCAGGAAAACTCAATGCCATGGCAGTGGCAGCAAGCTTTGAGCAAAGAAGGGCAAAGAGCGGTGCCCAAGGGTTGATGAGGCAGCCGGTGCAGGAGGCAGAGGCTTGGAGGGGAGAGGCTGGGTGTGGGTGTGGGTCTGTCCTCCACATCTGACCCCCCCTTCCTTCTTAACCTGTGCCCTTAGCGCAGGCAGAGGCCAAAGGCGGAGGTAAGAAGAGCCAGGGTTGCGAGCATGGTTCCCTTGTGTGGTTGCCCACCTACTCTGCCCCACCGCAACACCAGCCCTGGAAGACTACGCTGTTTGGCCGTAGCTCACACGGATGAGGGAACAAGCAGCCAGAAAACATTTAAGGAACTTTCTCACCAACCACAGGAAAACAAAAGTCACCTCCCCAAAGACTGCCGTGAAGAAAGTCATTAAAGAAATTACTATCCCATTTAGAACCTAATTACTGTTAGGACAATATTTTTCCTACACGGAATGGAGTAGTTAGACCCACTGAAGCAAAATGTTACCTCCTCATCATCCCTGAGGGAGCAAAGAGACATCTGAGAAACAGAAGGGAAGAAAAAAAGAGATGTTAATGCTTTAACTTCAAAGATGGCCTGAGAATTTCCTGCCACGAAAATAATGTGGAATGGCTCTGCCTGTCTCATGTATTAACAGCTTGCATATTTATGAGCAAAAGTTGATGTCTACCCCAGCCAGCGAGGCACTGAGCCACAGAGAGAGCGACACCACCTCATTTCTAAATCCAGTCAATTCCTGAAAGACAGGGCATAAATCTCCACAAATTAGGAGAGCTGGAAGCAGCATTTCCTGCCCATCTCCCTCAGCTCCAGGCCCTTTTCTCAGCTCTGCTCAGCCTCTCCCAGCATGACAGCTACAAAGCAAGCACTCAAAGGGAGGTATCCAGAAGCTCCAGCTCCAGCACCCTGGGAGAAGGGCTCAGGTTGGACCTGCTGACCTCTGGAGGTCCTTCCAGCCGGTCTCACCCTGCGATTGCAAGCCACAACATTTCTTACATCCCACGAGGCGCTGCCATCTTTGCCTCAGCTCCCAGACTCAGCAACACCACTGCTTAATGTGGCTCTGTTTAACTGCCAGCTGCTGTACCGCTCTTTAAGTATTAATGATTTAAACAACACATTGGCAAACACGCAGAGATGGAGAGACTGTGATTTGCACTCAGACGTATGCTACTCATTCATTAGCTTATCTTGTGGCTGTTTCTCAAATCTCCTCTTCAAAGCACAAATTAGAGCCTTCTCCAGCCCAAGAGCCCATGCCAAGCTCACTCACCATTCCCCACCAGCAAGCTGTTCATAGGACCCACGGAATACCAAACAGGATTGGCCCCTTCCTCACACAAGTCCTCAGAAGACACCAAGGCCCCCATCAACAGGGACCCATCAAAGCAAAACTTCCTACTGATCTGAGGATAAATGCCTTTTGCTCTTAATTTACCCCCCACAGCAGCCAGGTCCAAGCTCAAAGATGTTATCTCCGTTAAAAGCTCTCCACGGGCTAATGAAAACCACTGTAAGATATTGATGATTTCTTTGTTTAATTCTGTTTAATATTCCCTTTCTTTAATAAAAATGTCGTAATTAACAATAGGGAGTATTTTGCTCTTTTTTAACTGAGGCACCTCTTAATATATCATCTGTACAGCCAGAACAAGGTGAGTCACCTCCCTAGCTGGGGGCAAGGGGAAAAAGACAGACTGGGCTTCTTTCCTGTGTGAAAATTTCATTCTCTTTAGGATAAAACCAGCACATGACCTTCCTCTTAGCACCTGTCACGTCAGAGTGGGCACCTCCAGGAACTGGAGTTTCAGAAGAAGAAAACACCAGACCCTCAGAAAATGATGCTTTTGAAAGGGTTTGAAAGCAGGTGGGTAAAAAAAAAATAAAAAAAATTGACAGCCTCTCAACTCACCACTCTCTTCTGCAACTTTGGCTCATGGGCTGAGGTTGCCTAAATCCCAACACAGCTCTGACAATGAGTCATTTTATGACAAACCCCAGGCTTCATTATCTGCCTCACCAAACCCCAGCCGGAGCCACACACTGGAAACCTGCAAACTCTTCTTAATAGCTCCTTGTTTTCCCTTGGCCGCACGACCATGCTGTTGTCTTGGCCTTCAGGCTTAAAGAGCTAAGGACTACAACAGCAGCTCCATTTGCAGTACCACTCCCTAATCCCCTGTTCTGGCTGTGGCCTGGCATTTAAGAATGCTAAAGTGTTCCGCAAAGTTGCACTTCAGATCGGAATTAGAGCAGAGGTGAGAAAAAGAAGTGAAAAGAAAGTCACCAGTAGAACAACACCGGAGGTGTTAATATGAGGCAAAAATTCCTCCGAACACAGTGTTATAAAGTTGCAGAGCCCTTCAGAAAAGCTACAGCAAAATCTCCCTCTAATGTCCCCGTTCTGCGGCTGAGGATCAGCAGCTTAAATGATAAAGGATCTTTGCCCCTTGCTCTGCTTTTGGGTGAGGGCAGAGCACGGGGACTGTCCCACAGGCAAGGGAGATGCAGCAAAGGGTTCTGCCAGTCTTGACATACAGCACCCATCACCTCTATCATTCTTTAGAGAGGAACAGCAAGAGCAGCCTCTGATTTTTGGCAAACAGTGGCATCCAGAGGGACCCATCACGAAAAGTCCCTCACAGACATGTAGCTCTGATCTAAAGATGGGGAGAGGCACTGCCCCCTGCCTCGAGGCTCCCAGCGTTTGCACACCCCAGACCTCCAGCATCCCAGAGCACGTGAACCCCTCTGCAGGGCAGGACACTTCCTAGGGGACTACAGAACGGGCTTTGCTCTTTTCTTTCTGTTCTTCTCTTGCCAGCCTGCTGCTGTCTGATCTGCTCTAACCACCTGCTACAGAGCTGCACAGGCCATGAGGCCACACAAGTTGCATCGCTGCGTAATGCTGATCACTAAATTCCTCTGTAACGGGTTGCGATTGGCAATAGTTCACTGCACACATCACATCGCGGCAGCATCTCTCCAGCTGGGCACGTTGCGCTCTCAGAGTAAACAAGCCCCAACCATTCTTACCCCTGCCGCTCACTCGCTGCACGCAGGCAAGACCACATCGGAAGGAAAACAAACTCCCTTTCTCCCTCTCTCCTCCCCACGCTGAAGTGCTGAAGGTGACCCACACTGTGGGGTACGGAGCATACAGCTGTGGCAAACACAACACGGGCACCTCATCTGCCTCCCACAACACGCTCAGGTTCCAGCTTCACCTCCTTCCAGAGACCTTTGGTAAAGTCCCAAATGCTGCCACACCAGCCCTCACGTTGCAGAAGGGAGAGTGAGGTCTAACGCCAGCAAAGGACAGGCTGGAAGACAGGCCAGCCACTAGGTAGCCCATCCTGCCACCTCCTGCGGTCGCAGAGCCATCGCTGTAGTGCCACCTAACTCCCTGCGAGCCTGCAGCAGCTCCCCGGCCCGGGAGGATGCTTGGCTGGTGACTGGTCCCCTATGCGACACAACACGGAGAACACCGCTTCCCACCACCCTCCACCAGTTCCCAAGCCCACGCCTGCCGACTGCGACCACCACCACCTTCATCCCCCTGCCCCAGAGTACACACGAGCAGAAACACTCATCCCTCTGCCTCCCTCCCCCAGCCCCGGGGGCCGCAGAACCCTCCCACCAAGGCACCCGCTGCTGCAAGCCCCACGTCTGAACACAGCAGCCCCTTCTGCAGGAAGACTGGGAAATAAGTGACCCCAGACAAAATAAAGGTCTTTACAGATATTCTCTAGGCAGCCAACCTGGCTTAACCTTTTTCCTTAGCAGGATCCTCTCTACATCTCAGGGACTATTTCAACTGGGCTCAGGAGATAGCTATAGTTTTCTTTTTTTAAATATATGTTCGTGCTGCCTGTCATTTTTAGCTCTCCCTCGCCTAGCAAGGACAGATCCCACTGGAAAGCATTGACCCGTTGTGCCAAGCTTCGCATACTAAGTTTTGGGCAGAAAAAAGGCATTTTCTGCCTGTGAGATACTGTTTGCACTGTCATAGCCTTGCAGCAGATAGCTCAAGCAGCTGGCAGGAAAGCTCCGAAATGCTAAGCGCTGTACAAACACACCGGCCAGGTGTGCATCCAGCCAGACTTCAGCACAGCCACGCAGCACCAGCAGAAAAAGCACCCACAGGATCACACCCACTATCCACCACCACCACCCGCTTCAATCCTGCAGAACAACCTGCTGCTCCGCTCTGCTGAGCTGCAGAGCCAACACACAACGGGCATCAGCCGTCTCTAATGCCGCAGCCAACAGGGGCTTAAAATAAACCCAGTCCAGGGCAGCACTATAATCCAGAGAGAGGACGGACAGAGTAGGACTATCACTCATCTGATATGCTTTGCGAAAACTAAAATTAAAGAAAACTGCAAATCTCTGAAACTTGGGGAGGGAGGGAAGAGCCGAGAAACAATTTTATCCTGGCTATTTCTAGCGGGAAGCGTGGGGAAGGGGACTATGACTCTATGTTGCACTAAAGGATAAACCTGCTCTCTAATCCAATTTACGCCTCAGCATGCACAGCGCGAAACAGGCTCAGGAACAAAAGGAGTGGCAGTTCACAGGGCGGCAGGAACACCACGGAGGGTGCAGCGCTAAACGATAACTTAAGGGGTTATTGAATAGATTAGCGGGAACCGTAGAGAGAACACATTTGCATCTCTTTCCGCTGCTCCAGATCAGATGCGATAGCAGCCTCTGCTCACAGTCACTTAATTGTTCCAAGGTTGTTGAGGGGGGAAAAGTGTCTTTTTTTTTTGTACTGCAGAGTTCTGGGAAGAGCCATGCTCGGCTTTAAAAGCCATCTAACATTAGGAAAAAAATTTTATTCACTCTCGTAAAGCTGCTGGACTTCTGTTCAGCTTCAGTAAAAGCTCGGTCTGTTCCGTTGCCTCTGCAGGGCAGGCAGGAGCTCCGGGCCCTTGCAGGGGGACAGACCCAGGCTACGGCTGCTCTTGGAGGTGGGTGTAGGCAGCTCCCGCCCCAGACGATTACTCATGTTGCAGAATAGATTCTGCATGTGGGGAAGAGGGAAGGAGTGAGTTGTAATGCTGTGACAGCATCTGCCATGAGAAAAGCAGCAGGGAAAGGTGATCCCGGGCCACAGCTTTGCCAGGTGTGCCTCTGAGAAAGCTGCACTTTGAGGGAAGTCAGCCCCAAAGGCATGGATCTGCCCAGAGAAGAGGTTCAGCTTACCAGGGACTCTGCTGCCAACATCGCTGTCGTGCCCGTCCGCTGGCTGGTCGCTCTGGCAGCTCTCCGTGGCGCTGAGCGCGGCCCCCTGCTCGCTGCCCAGGCTGCTGTGGCTCCCCGAGAGGGCAGGGGAGTGGGCGCTCCCCAGCGCCCTGCCCACAGCCTGGCTGGGCTCCCCAGTGGGCGCTGCAGGGACACAACAGAGAGATGCTGCTGTGGGATGGGGAAGCGGGTGCAAATGCTGGGCCAGGTCCTGAGAGAGCAGTGGCCCCTCCGCTCCCAGTCACACACCCTCAGGAGAACAGTCAAAACCCAGTTCCCATGCTCCGCTCCTAAAATGGTACCGGCAATTCCAGTGCTATAAAGTCCGGAGTGAGGAGCTGGCCAGAGATGTGCTGCCAAGCAGCTGGGAGCAGCTCCCAAGTGCAAGGGCAGACCTTGAAGGGCTGCAGGCAACGGAGCAATCCACCCACAGTTTTACCCACTGATACCATTCTAGTGAGAAAGGACCCTCACCTGGCACAGCTAAAACCCGTGGGCTGCACCCGCGCAGGGCAGGCGAGCAGCTGAGCCAAACCCCACAGTACCAAGAGGCAAACATTCAAGCACTTGACACTTCTCACCCTCCAGCCACAAGGAATAGCAACTCCTCACCCAGTCCTGCTCGGTGCTTTCCGCCTTGTGAGCCTTTTGACCCCGCAGGTAAAGGCTTGTCATCCAGGCTGGAGGAACTGAACTCCGAGTCGCTCTCACTGTCGCTAGAAACCACTGCAGAAAAGATCGGGGGGAGGAGAGAAGTGAGACGGTTATTCACAATGTTCATAACACTTACCAAAGAGGGTGCCAGATGGATCCAAATAAAACATGAACAAATGCTGACTCGCTGATCACGTTGTCCCTCTCCAAGAGGAGCCCTACCTGCAGTTCCCCCACAGCTGTTCACTCTTCCTCTTAAACATGATGTGCTTTCACTTCTTACAGATGATTTATAGCTCTGCCGCACATAGCCCAGTGGTGCCAGCACCTGAAGCAGATGCACACACCACCAGTGCTCCTCTCCTAAACCTGACTGGGACCACAGGGACCACGCTTCACTGCCCAAAGCTTCCTGCCACAAAGCCAAGAGCCCTGCAGCGTGGCTGGTCCGGGAGCCAGGCTCTGCTCCTGCTGAACCCCGTGCTGGCCCACCAGCAAGCCCCCTCCTCATGCCATTTGCTGTCTCCCACATGGGAGCAACATGCTAAGGGCTGGTCTGGGTACAAGGCTGGTTCCTGCTCAGCTGCAGGTGGTGGGGTCCCAGCTCTACCCTAAGAGTACCCACGTTTGAGTAACGTGGGGAGAGCCGCTGGCTTCCTCCAAGCCACATTTCAAGTGCAGCAGGGCCTCTGTGGAGGCTCCAGGATCTATGAGGAAAAAAACCAGATAAATACGGAGCACATCAAATATAATCCCTGCGGTGATTACACAAAGAACCAGCCATATTAGCTCACCCTCCATTCAGCAGACACTCATCCCTATCAGCACACTGCCCAGAACTAAGTTACTCCTTTGCCCCCAAGGCTTAAAAAAGTCGTTGCTCCTCTTCCTCAAGGACACTGTTCCCCCATTTCAAGGCTGCTTTTTTTTTAATTCTTTTTTTTCCCCCTCTGAATTCTGGCCCTAATCCTGCTGCCTTTCACCCTCCATAGTTTCCACAAGAGCTGAAAGAGCCTCATTTTGACAGACACAACTTCCCAAATTGACAAGTTGTTTCCACTTTACCATGCAATTATGCAAGCACCTCTCCTGCTTATACCAGTGTAAAAGATAACTCGACTGCCAGCTGCTCTGAGTAAGATGAGAAAGGTGTTTTTCCAACTCCTGATCTCAGAACAGAAATGATGGAGCTGAGGAGGAAGGTAACGGGGAAACGGCCATCTTTTGTTTGAGGGATTGGACCTCCAGCATTTCTCCACCTGACCGAGGCAGATACCAGCTCTCCTGGCAGCTCAGAGGCCATTCCAAACTGCGGGTCACAATTCCTGGTAGAAAGTACAATATTGGCTCATGTGGGACATAGAGTAGGCAACACTGCAACCTACAGCCTTCTACTGTAGAAAAAGGAAGCTCCAACTATTTTTTTATATTCATCATTATCTATTTATAAGTTCAGACTCACAAGAGAAATGAGTTCCCCATTCTGCTACTGCACAAACCGCTTTGCCCTGCACTGTGTTACTCATAGGGCCCAACCTCACGGTGCTGCCGGGCGCAAGAGGGATGTGGGTGCTGTGGTACAAGGTGACAACTGTGAGGTAGCAGAGAGAGCTGTGAGTTCATCTCTCTGTTTCCCCCCGAAAATCCACTACATGCAGTACTCAGAACTACAAACCCTTTAACACTGCTCAGGGCAGGAGGATGGGCGTCCCTCCCCTTGCAAAGGGGAGCACCAGCTGTCAAACATTTCTGCCAAGAACCTCTGCAGACACTGCTGTATTCAGGCAGCGATCTGTACTACACAAAATATTTTATTAAAAAAAAAAAATTAATACTTAAACCAGCGCTTTTCTGGAGTTAACATCTCTGAGGATATTAAAGTTGGCTGCCAGTGTTATTGCAAAGTGTTATTGAAGTTGCCCTGGCGGGCAGCTCCCCATGCATGCCGCGCTGCTGAGAAGCGATGCGCACGGGGCAGGCTGCCAGGACCCCTCCTCGCCGCCCACCCAACCTTCTCCCAAGCATCGCCTGCGCCCGCAGCCTTCCCCTCCCGGCACCATCAGAAATGGGACCTCTCACCTGCAGGGAAAGGGGCTGCAGAGCTGAGCCGGGCAGAGCGCGACGCCCCGCTACTGCCAGGGTGATCTGTGCTTCTGGCCAAGAGTCCTCAAAGCAAAGGTTTGGCTTTGCTGTCTTACAGCCAGCTTCACTACTTCCCCAAAGCTCCCTGGGAGAGGTGGGGGTCTATATATAAATTCTGTTAATAACAACCCATATATGCTCGTCTCTTTGCTACAAAATGCAATTCTCAGCTCTCAGAATTCTTCTGACCATCCCACTGCCCAATTCCTTCAGCAAATGCACTCCAGTCCCACTTGGTCATCATACTGTTTTGGCCTCCTGGATTCTTAAAATCCATCACTTTAGAACAGCTCCTTTCTCCATGAATCCTTTAAAAATGCTGGAAGTCAGGATTTATTTGGAGAAGGCCCCAGTGAATCAGCGGAGGTGACTTTAGCTGCCTTCCCTTCTGCCATTCAGCAGTTCAGAGAGGACCAGCACAAGAGGAAGAAAATATTAATGACACGAAGGCACTCACACTGCAGGAGCAGCCCTGTCTGCTTTCATTTCCTCTGCTGCCAATAAGAGTGTGTTTTACCCACTGCACCAATGTTTCCCTTTAAGGTAATTTTTCTCCCAAAGCTCCCAGACCTTCTGCTGGCACTTTCCAGAGCCCAGAAGTCGTAAATCTGGTGTTCCAGCAGTTGCTGATATATCAATAAGAGTCGTTGGACAGCTGTACTTTCAGAGAACGTAACAGATTTATCCTCTCCATCTCCAGCTGACTGAAAAAAAAGCTCATAAAAAAAAAAAAGCCAAAATAAAATTTCTAAGAAAAGCAGTATTCCCACAGGGGATAGGTCACTTATTGAGGGCCTGAACACCCGTGGCTGCTGCCAGAGCCTATGATCCCTCTGACATGTTGTTCAACCTCCAGGCCAGAGGTACTGGAGCCTCATGGCACAGAGAGCCACAGGGAATGGGGGAGAGCTGCAGGGCTGCACTTAACCCCGGCAGCAGAGGATATGGAGAGGCAGCATTGAGGCCAAGGGGAAAGGAGCACTTGGCTAGGATTAAGCTCCAATATTAAATGCGGGCATTTGGCACAGGCACACCTGCAACGGGAAGAGCCAGCCACGCTCCCTCCTGCTGCCCACAGCTGGGCAGAGCTCAGTCCCTGCACACACAAAGCTTGGCACCCTTCTTGCAGCTGCCAAAAATACTGAAAAAGCACAGGGGCAGGCATGGGCACCCTGCGGCAACAGCTCCCAACAGCCAAGAGGCGCCGGATGAGCGGGTTGAGCACAAGCCCTTGAGCGCACCACTCTGCTGCAGCCCCCGCATCAGCAGCCTTTGCAAACACGACCTCTGGAGAGCAGGGAGGCCAACAGCTCCTGGTCACTGCCGGTGGGAGGGTGGGAGATAAAGAGGTTTATTACAACCCAGGTGTCTCACTGAGTGCAGCTCCTATGCTAGATCACCCCCAGCGTTGCCTGCAGTTTCATGGACATCTCCAAGCACGAGGGGACTGGACCCAACCGCTCTCCCTGTCAGCACACATGCAGCTTCAGCGCTGCCCAAACTTGTAGAGAAGTTGGATGACCCCCTCGGTGGCCTGCAAAGCGCCTGACCTGCCCCAGCACGCTCCCCTCTGCTCCGTCACTCGGGGATTTGGCCCCCAGCACACAGACACTGGACAAACCCGCTGCATCCCCCTGCCCAGCCGCTGCTCCTGTGCCTCCAACAGCGCCAAGCCCAGCACGTCGCATTGCTTGGCAACAGGACGAGAACACATTGCAACAGGCGAAACCACCGGAGACCGAGCAGAGCAGCAGGCAGCCCTCATGCCAAACAGTGCAGGAGCTCAGGGATCACGCTTCTTTTTTCCACCCAGATGCTTCACATTTTTTTCTGCAGAACGCAGAGTTCAGAAGGAGGAAAGCCCTGCTGCTTATTGCTCCCCACCCCCTGATGGCCCCATCCCGCCTGACCCAGAGCAGAAACCCACCCACATTCCACCACATGGAGCAGAGCTGCTCCCCAGCACAAGAAATATTACTGCTATTCTCCCCATGACAATACATTTGTGCCTTAACTAATAGCAGGGTTCCCATGGCAACTGCTTGTTTATTACAGGAAAACTAAAGGCAACGGCAAATCCCAGGATCAGTCAGTGCGAGAGAAATAATGGGTGTGTAAAAATAAAACTTCCTGGTGGGTTTGGCTTTTCTTCCCAGAGGCACGTTCCTGCGGTTCCTTGGTCCCAGTCTTCCCACCCTCCTGCAGCAGGAGCGGCCAGTACCCAGGGTCTGGCACTGATCTGTTCCTTTTGAGGGGGGAAAAAAGGGACAGGAGGTTTGTCCCATCCCTGCTGAAAGGCACCTCCTGGCATGGAGGATGTCAAAGGACAACTGTGGCTCCTCTCTCCCAGGCTCTCCAGGAGCTGTGCCGGAACATGGCTGTGCCTGTGCTGGTCCCACCTGACTTGAATCCCTCAACAGCCGAGAGGCAGCTCCTTCAGCACCTCGCAGGCGAGCGGTGGGGTTAGACAAGGCTGGCCAAGATAATGGAAACCCCACGGAGAGCAGCCTGTCAGAGTCAGGCACGTTAAATGCCAGAGCTCGTTCCGGAGAACATCCTGCCAAACAAGCAACAGGGCTTTACTCAGTGCTGAAAGGATGTGTTCAGACGAGGGCGTACGAGCTGCGAGCTGACAAATGCTATCAGCCAGGCAGAGGTAAGGCAGGCTGCCTTGTCAGCCACGGCCTCGTAAAGCTCAGTCCAGACCCAGTCACAGATTCACGCAGGCAATATCACAGCTACATCATCTCCACGGGGGAAGGTGCCTGCCCTGCACATCGCAGGGGGTTTGGATGACAAACAGCGGAAGTCCCAGTACTGGCAGGTGAAAAAGAGTTAAACAGAGGGGCAAGATGTACAAGCTCCCAGCTTCAGAGATGAATTACAGCTCGCAGTGCCCACTGAAAACTGTCCAGAGGACAGGCAATCTAACAGAGAAGGGAAACAAGGAAAGAAAGCACCAGAAAATAAAACTATAAATTAATATTATCCAACTCACAAAACAGCAGACAGCCAAAAATCAGAGCAGAGGGAGAAAGGCAGCTCACCACCCGCATCAAAGCTTACCAAAGGCTGCTTTGCTGTCCTCCACCTGCTCCTTTGCTGCTCTTGCTGGTATTTAGGAAGAGGGTTTCTCCCAAAACAAAACTCACCTAAAAAGCTGAACTAAAAAGCAGGCCAGGTCTGGGCTCAACACATCTGACTTGTAATGTTTTCTGTATCATGTGAACAGAAAATACCTTATCAATCAGTTCATTTCCTAAGACAACTCCTTCCAAGCCTCTCCTGGAGGGAAGGCACAAGCATCTCTTGTTGATCCAATTGGTCTTTAACTACAAAATTTACAGCAGGGCTGGGAGTGGTTTCCTAGCTTGGGACTGAAGAGAAGGTTTGTAAACCCGACTCTCCTGAGTCCTCTTTATTAAAAGGTTATTTCCCTCTGCCCTACTGATAAGATTTATCTTGATGTGGAAGAGTGCATGCTGCTGGTACGCTGAGGAGGTCTTCTCCAACTGAGGGGATGTAATAGCAAAAGACAGAAGAGGAAAGAGGCCAGACAGTTCTGCTAATCCACACCAGAAAGAAACTAACAGAAATCCAAGCAGACTGGCAGCAGCTTTAATTCTGTACCATCCATCCACCGCTGCGCTAATGACCCTGAGTGCTCAACTCCTCAATGCCGAGCTGTTACGTCCCCCTAGCTGGCTCTAGGCACAGCTCTGGAGCGGGCACACGAACAACGCCATGGTGGGCAGATGGAAGAGAGGGCGGAAAAAAGCCCTACAAGGCAGCACTGTGAATGGGATCTGACGCGGCAGTGATCCAAGATGCCACATGTGATACAACGGTCTACTTCAATCAAGGTCTACCTCAAAGAACGGGGATGTGAGTGCTGAAGGTAATAAATCTTCAGGCTTGTCAGTGCTCTGGCCCCAGCCCTGCACAGGGCTAAGTTAATCACCAGCTTCTGTGAGACACATTTAAGGAACAACTCAGCCTTGAGCTCTGCATGCTGCAAACCTCTGCCCCCTCCCCAAGGCCTGGGGAAGGAGCTTCACCCTTTGCCGGTCTCACCTGCTCGGGGGCTCAGACACACAAGGACACAGCATCAGCTCGCTCCTGCCCACTGACTGGAGAAGAGTACCTCTGCCCACTTGCTCCAGATCCCAGGAAGATCCCAGGGATGGCAGCGTAATTTCTAACCCAGCTCAAAGCAATTTGAGGTATTTGCCCAATGGTGCTCTGTAGAGCAGCAGAAGCAAGGAGCAAGTGGCCCCAAGGAGGGAGGGAGAGAGACCAGCCGTTTGTCAGCCTTGGCTGCACAATGATGTCCACCAGTGGCACCATCCTGTAGTTCAGCAGGAGGAGCTCTTTGGGACATGACTGCAGACAGGTCTCTGCTTCACAGCTTGTCCCTCCCTTGGCAGCTCCAGCAAAACAGTGGGGGCTGCAGGAAACGGAGGAAAGCAAGGGTGGACTGAAGGACAGGGAGTCCAGAAGGACTGGGGCTAGTGTGGGCCACCAACGTGAACTTAAATAACAGCGAAACCTGAAAAACATACCATAGCATAAAAACCCCAACACTGACCATGTGGGGAACACACCACATTACGTAGGCTATACACCTCTAACAGAAAGCCTCCCCTATGAGCCGAATCTTGCGAGAAAGAGCAGAAGCCAGACCCTTCTCCCCACCTGCTTCCCGGGCACGGAGCAGACAACCAACCTTTTCCCCTGGCCCAGGTGAAGGACCGGCTGGTCACGACGCTCTCTGCCTCCACCATGGCTGGCTCGCTTAGCCACGGCTGCGAGTGCAGCTCACTGGATTTGCTGCTGCTCTTCAAAGGTGTGATGTACTTGGGCAGCCCTTTGTAGAACCACGCACCAGACCTCTTCCAGACCTGTTACAGACAAGGACACAACACCTGAAGCCTGGGGTTTTACAGCAAGAGAGCACAGCCAGCCCCAAACGAGCTCCCCACCAAGCCTGGCCCAGCTGCTCCCTCTTGACCCAACTCAAACACTGGGAGAGTCACAGGGCCTAACGGTTCCCCTGCGCCCCAGCACCCCAAAGTCCTCCCCGTACATTGTCAGCCCAGTTTCACCTCGGTCCTTCTTCCACGGCTGGGAAAAAAAAAATAACAATAAAAAAAAAATCACAAATTTGAATGAGCAACAGGCACAGACAGAAGGAGGAGCAGAGGGTGACTGTGCAAACCATGGAGCTTCGTATGTTCTCTGGGTCAAAACCAGATGTTCCTCTGGTGCTGTGCTTGAGTCAAACACACGCTCCCAGGCTTACTACAAGGATATCAGGATGAAGCGCTCTGGCCAGCACTAACCAGCGAGCAGGTCAGATTCTGCATCTGTTACTTTCCTATTGGGAATGTTCCAAAAAAAAAAAAGAGCTTCCTGGAAAGAGCAGGCACATGCCATGGGTAGAAATAGCCCCAAACACGTGTTTTGCTTGGAGTAAAACAAGTCTTGAATTGGCTGGAGGGGAGCGAGTCTTGACAAGTCTCTTCTACACCAGGTCCCTCAGCCTGGGTCGCCTTACTTCTGAGAGAGCCAAAGATTGGCAGCAGCCAAAGGGTGCAGGTGGCAATGGCAGGACAGCAGAAATGGCATCTCCTGCGGTACCAAATGGCACAAACCTTGGCATTCATTTCACAGAGCAATTCAGGCTAAGCCAGATCGTCTAACGAGTGTGCTTGAAAACCCCAGAACGAGAAGAAGGACACTCAAATAACCCGAACCTGCAGCAGGAAATGGACTGTGAGTGCTAAACTGCAGTACCTGCTGTAAGAACGCCCTCTACTCTCCAATTTAGTTTTAATGCAGCTTATGATGAAGGAGCTCTATTAAGTATATTTAATATAAAGCCTGCTGTGAGCCAGAGGAAGAGAAAAGGATGGCAGCTCAGACAAGGAGAAATGGCCTCTAAAAACCTAATTCTTTTGTGCCTTCCAGCAGTCTAATAATGAGCTAATGAGACAGCCAGGGCAAAAATAAGTTAATATAGTAAAAATACCATTTTCTATTTCATGCAGCGGGGTAGAAACCTTGCAATTCTGTTCAGAGTGAAGGAGATCACCAGTGTTTCTACTCCCAAGTTCCCAAAGCATTTTGCATTTAGTATCACCACGACGGCAACTGGTGAAAATGCAGATATCCCTAATTACAGCAGTAAGTTTGCAATTTGCATTTAGGGCTTAATCAAAGCAGAGGGCAGTGACAACACCTGGCACTCATGAGAAGTTCTTCTCATGCAGGCACAAAAAGGAGGATGCCACCATCACCATTTCACTGACAGGACGAGATTGCTCAGCAGGTTGCCCAGTTCCTAGTCCTGAGCCATCAACACAGAGAGCTGAAATCTCTGTGTTTGGGGTCTTGAAAGCCAAGTGAAGGCGATCTGAATCCAGAGGACAACCTGGGAGTGTGCTTTTTAAAAGACAAGCACCCAGCAGAAGAAAGCAGAGCATTGCTGTGACCTAGCACACACGTCAGTTACTGTAAGAGCACAAGAGAGATGCTTGTGTGCACCACAGCAGGATCTAGAAACCAGGAGGTGACAGAACCCTGCAATTACACCAACATTTTCCTGCTGGGTAACAGCCCAGTGGGATGCTGAGCTTGCCATCAAGCGAAAAGCTTGGAAACCAATTCCCCAGAGAAGAGAAGACTGCAAGTTCTTCTTCTACAGAGGGGGCCCTTGGCAGGCAGGACACTTTACCAGCTCCTTCACCAGCATGCAAACAGCCAAAACAGTGACCCAGCCAGTCAAGGCACAAGCTGACACAGCTCCTCCTGTCCTCTCTGCCAGCACGTAGGGACTGCGCAGCATTTGGTACAGCCTGTACAGCACCACTCGTCAGTTCAGCACAGAGACCCTGGAGAAACGTGCTCTGCTATCTCCACAAAACCAAGAATCAGGAAACGCAACGCATTTTTTAAAGCTAGGACAGACGTGTCTATGTGGAGCTTAGACTGCTGCAACTTGGGTAAACCTACACGATGCAGGAGCCGCTTGCTGGGCAAGCCCTGGTCCCCCTTGGCTCAGGAAGGCAGGTGGCCTCATGTGCGGCTGCACACGCAGGACACGATGGGCAGAACCGGGAATGCCGCAGCCATGGGGTTTGCACCCTGACCAGCGCCGTGCCCCGAGGAGGGCGGATTGTCCGTCCCCTGCTGCACACAGGGTAGCTGGGACACACGTAGCTTCCTCACACAAACTGCCGGGGAGGAAGCAAGCCTTTCTTACAGCCGTTCTCTGAACAGACCTCGCAACATCTGTAATTTAATTTGAAGCACTGGAGAGACCTATTATCTTCAGGCGAACTACAATTTAGGCACACCATAAAACCAATCAGACACAGCAAGGATTGCTGTAAGAAAAGGCTGGTCACCCCCAGGTTTCTCACTCTCCCAAAGCAAGTCCAGTTATAGAAAGAGTTAATGCTATAATACACCCAGCTCTGATGTAGTAATACTAGTATAAAATTGATTCTATGCATACATATTCACTTTAACTTGGTGCTTCTAATAGAGTTTGGTCTCATTACAGCAGCACTGAAATTGTTTTGAGCCCCGCTCTAAAATAGCTGCAGCAAGGTGCTCTCCCCTGTATTAATTCAGCCCCCCTGCTCCCCCCAGGTTCGCAGCGCGCCCCATCAGAAAGGACGGCAGCCCACGTTCCGTTCTGCACATGGGCACACGGGTTAGTTTCTGCACCCATGCATCAAAACAAATCGATGTTGCTGACTGCTATTGATGGCAGTTTCATTGATTGCCAGAGTGGCCCGACAGCAAAGTTCTTGCTTGATTTTAAATTAATAAATCTGTAACAGTGATTCAAGAATAAAACTCCTGTTTATTAGCAGGAGTTTGCTCCATCCAAGGAGCAGAGAGTGTTGCTCCCACCAGCCCTCTTGGCACACAGGGTGAAATCCTGCCCCCACTGCAGCCTGAGTTTGGGTGGAGCTGGAATTCCATCAGGGAGAGGGACAGCCAGCCACCGCCAGCCTCTCCCAACAACCCCAGTCTAAGGAACATTGACCACCTCTTGCTTTGAGTGCTCGACAGGGAAGTAAAGATCTGCACCTGCGTTATCCCAGACCAGGACAGGGTGGCTCAGGACAGAGCAGCCGCACCTCCCAGCCCATTGCGCTCAAACTGGCCCAGCCAAATGCAACTAAAATCAGCGCTAAATATTGACTTCCTTCAGGCCCCTGTCCTTCTGCCTCCCCTGAGACATAAACTACCCTAAAGCAAAGTAGAGGAAGACACAAGGGAGAAGAGTCACTTTACTAACAGACTCCTTTTTTTTTATTACTTCAATTTAAGGGCCACGGCAGTGACAAGTCCAGAGAGCTCAATACCTTTTATAACCCTGATATAATATTCCTACTGAAGTTGCATCAAGCCATCATTTCGGCTATGGGATGAGACAGTCAGAAGCAGATGTGTATTTTTATCTAGCACATTCAAATGCAGCCTGTAAATGGGACCTAAAGGAGTATCACCATCATAAAAAACACTTGCAGTCCCCCTCTGAGTTCACTTCCCCAAGCCACAAGTCCCCTATACCGAGATGCTTCTTAGCAAGGCTCTTGGCTACAAAGGCTCATTGTGCTGTACCACCTACTGCCTGCCATGGGGCAGCCGTTCTCGTTCTGCAGCCCCCATCCTTCGCAGCAGCCCGGGCTGGGCTGTGCGAGGGGGAAACAGCTACCTTGAGCCTCCCATGCTGACGCTGACGTTACCGGCTCGATCCTCCAGCAGCCAAAAGGCGGAGAAACAGGTTCTCAGGGCCATAGAAGAGAAGGCTGAAGAGAAAGGCACCTGCAAACGCAACCACCCTGGGAGAGCTTCGTTGCCATTGCCCTCACGCAGCGCATGCCTACACATTTACTTTGTCCCAGCTCTCCACCATGGCTCTGGCACGCTGCAAACCACTGGCAAGGAGAAAGAGCAAACGCTCTTCAGCTTCGTTATTTGCATTCATCTGCTTTTCCATAACACAGAGATTTCCAATTACATTATTTACAGCAATCTGTTGTCAACTCCCACATTCAACACTTGAGGATGAAGAAAATTAAAAGGCAGTGAAATTGCTATTCGGAGCTTTGTTTCCGGAATAGCAAAATCTATCGCACCTCTGACCCCAGCGTTTCTCAAGCTGCAACGGCTGCCAGCCTTCAACGATTTATCATTCCCCTCTCAATCAGGCCTCTTTTTTTCCCCATGCCTCTATTCTAGAGGACACTATTTTGAGTCTAACCACTTGCTACCACCCCCCAAAATAATATGGCAGGCTATTGATGAGTTCTTTGAATTGCGAACAGGTGCACATCACTTCGATTCAATCCAGAGTCACCCAAAATAAACACTCCCCTCCATCAGTACGGTATTTTGCCAAGAAATTATCATGCTAGGCAGGAATAACCCTGGGCTATGTTGGTTTATAATGTTCAAAATGGTATGAATGTATATATGAAAAGGGAAGCCCTGGGGGCAAAAGGGGAGGAGACAACTCTGTTCCTCCAGCGCAGTAATCTTCTTCCTCTGCATGGCTTATGGTGATAAACCAAGAAATGCAGCCAGCCATGAAAATGCCGTTTAGTGAAGGAGAAGAAATTAAAGGGAAAGGGAAGCAGAGGGGGCACATTAAAACTTTAACAGGTCCCTGATAGCTGACACTCTCTTTCATATTCGATGGGGTTTAAAATAAGCTGTCTCCCCCTACCCTACTTAAACTGTTTTCATTATCGCTACAATTCTGGATGTGTCAATTCAAATGTAAATGTGCATGAACGTTTCCAAGAGGATTTTAATTACGATGATAGCATCGCTAATTATGGATATATAAAAAAAAATATATATATATAAAGTGGTAATTCAGGAAGGTGCTTTGCAGAACCTGGTGGTATCAGTCAAAACAACGCTGTGCAGAGAGTTAAAACGGCTGGGCAGGGATTTGACAAAACACAGCAGGTCCCATTTCCCCTTCGGGCCAGGAGGTGACAGGCAGACTTCAGCCACACGCGACTAATTCAACATAGGCACTGCAGCCCAAGCTGTTACTAAGCTCACGTGCTCTGCCAGAGGCCTGGCAGCAGGGAATCATTCCAGCTGTATACATGCCCACTGCAGTTCCTCCCAGGCAGTTTTGCTCCTCTGACAGCCACTGGAATAAGCCCATTTTGCTGAGGACTTGCTCCCTTTCTGCCCAGTGCCCTCATTCCCATGGGTGCATCATGGCTAAGTTAGCAAACAGGCTCACTGCAAACCTCTGGCCAACGTTTGCTACGATCAGGAATCAGCTTCGGGGCTTCACACGCGGGGAGAAACAGGACTGCCCCAAGGAGGATCAGCCTCCACACTTAGTCTTGAGAAAGGCAATGCAGCACATGGAGGAGGGAAGAAGGAAGGGAGATTCTTGCCCTTGAAAGTGAACGTGAGCTTGACTGAATTTGCTTCTACCCTTGCTTGCAGGAACAATGAAACACGATCCACACCTGCTTTAATTCCACTGCCCTCAGAAGACATTGCAAAGGAAAATGCCCACAGAATCCTGGAAGAACAAAAGGGAGTTTTCAGTAGATGCTTCTGCAAACAGCTGGGAAAAGTGGTATATCCAACAGGCCAGTTCTGGCCTAAAGCAGATGAGGTCTATCTTATTTCAGGAAGAACAGACACACTTATGACGCAAGGGTGTTCACCGGTCCTTTGCCAGCTGAAATCTCTTCCAACTGAAATGATTCTATTCTGTTCTGTTCTATTCTAAGAAATATCGCCTGTTGCAATAGGATAAGGGGTAACGGTTGTAAACTAAAAGAGGGCAGATTTAGACTAGATACAAGGGAGAAATTTTTTATGCTGAGGGTGGTGAAACACTGGCACAGGTTGCCCAGAGAGGTGGTAGATGCCCCATCCCTGGAAACATTCAAGGTCAGGTTGGACGGGGCTCTGAGCAACCTGGTCTAGTTGAAGATGCCACTGCTCATTGAAGGGGGGTTGGACTAGATGGCTTTTAAAGGTTCCTTCCAACCCAAACTATTCTATGATTCTAACACAGCACATTCCCCCCAACACCTCTCTGACAGCTCGGAGACCCTCACTCTGCATGTACACATCACACTCAGCAGCTCGAGTGCTGCCAAACATGCTTTTTGGCTTCTGGATGATTGGGACGCAAGCAGCAGGCAGAATCCATTAATCACCTCCACTCTCCAGAACTAAGACAGTGTCAGAGCAACGTGTTCCTCATTGCTATGCAGCACAGCCTTCCCAGTGGAGGTTTTCAAAGAAATGGAAAGCAGCAAAGAACACTTCTGAATGGCTGAGGCTGGGATTCCCAAAGGGATCCACGGGCATCAAACATTCAACTCCTACTGAAAGATTGATGTAAACAATAGATTGTGACTTTGGTCTTCATTTTGACCCAGGTATACTGATGATTTAATCATAACTGAAGCCAGCACAGATTCCGTCCACCCGGCAAAAGGGGGAAGATGACTACTACATGTCACTGAAGTTACACTAGCTTAAATCAAGCCTACAGGGATAAAATATAACAAGGAAGACGGAGGGATGAAAGCTTTAGCGTGTCTGCACAATGCTGCATACTTTGGCTGTTAGCTGGGGTATGTGAAAACCCAACTCCACCATCCTGGCTTGAAGTTCTGGTGGGCCACAAAACTCACATGCTCGCTCAGCGCGTGGCAGAGGCTAAAGGGGACAATTATAATCCCAGGGCTCTTGTCCCAGCCAGATGATACTTACTAACTCCAGCCAACATCATTTAGTCCATCCAGGTTTCTGAATGACCTCCCTTTCTCACTTCAGTGCCTAACAGTCTCTCACTAACAGAGTAGAGAGCTTCGTAAATATCACGCCCAAATAGCTTGAGCGGTGGTTCAGAAAATTACAGACGATCAAAGTGTTGATGTGGAGGGAATCACCTCGCTTGGGAACACCACATCTCAACACACCTGCTGGGAAGGGCATGCCGGACCAGCATCAAATGCTCACCCACTAGAGCTGGCCAAGTTTAGTGGCCTGAGCACAGCTCTACAAACTGGGAGACGTTGCCAGAGCTCTGTGGCCTGGGACAAACCTACTTCAAGCATGTGCTTCATTGGCATGGGCTGAAGAATCACATTTCTCTGACATGCTGTGCATTGAGAAGGGGAGAGAAGGGTGGTATTGGCTTGTTACTGCATCACACAACCTGAAGTGCTTCGGTGGGTTCCTGAAGCTCCCTGCCTGGATCCCAGGAAATAAAATGGGGCTGATACCTACTCACTGTGCAGGTGAGACAGAAATGAGAATATCTAATCCCAAAGAGCAGACATCCATCTGCACTCATTCATAGCAAATATAACCTTCAGCAAAGAGCATGGCCAAATGGGTTTGGTCCAGAGCAGATGGCAACACAAGACAGACCCAGACCACACAAACAGATGGCAATGAGGAGCTGGTTGTGAACATGAGCCCTTAAAAGAAACATGATAATTTAGTGCATGCTCTGGAATATCATGACACCTCAACCAGCTTCAGGAATTGCACTAGTACCAGCCATCAGCCTGAGGCCTAAGAGCTTCATCTCTTCCTCGCAGAGACTCTTAGGGAGGACCTGATCAAAGCCACTTTCCAGATATTTTTTCCGATATTGCCTTAACTTCCTTGCCCTGCTGACATGCCTCAAGGCTTCTGCTAATTCTCAATGCTTCCCTGCCTTCCTCCAAGCATGTGGGAAGACTGAGGAGATGTACGACTTGATGCCTGACTGCATGTCCACACCGTGACCATTCCAACCTTATCCAGGTCAGGGCACCAATACCACTGCAAACAAGAAAGGAGACAGACCTGAACGGACCTTAAAGAGAATCAAAAAAATAAAGATGAAAGTTAGGGCTGGGAGGTAAGATGAGGCTATTTTTTAGTTAGTCTAAGAGGGAAAGTTCCATCTGTTTTCATTAGGGAAGCACTCTGGTTGTATCTCAGGTTTCATGGAGAGAGTGAGCTCTGAAGGTTACTGTACCCTCACACACTGGCCGCACATAACACTTACTGGACAGGTTAATATTCTTCTCTGTCCAGTGCCCACGGCTCCTCATTATTTTTATAAGAAATAGAAAAAAAAAACCCAAACAATTAAACAGAGCGGGATGAGAAAAAATACAGAGAGAACAGAATAAAAGAAATAGAGTCAATTTCGGTCCCACACCCATCTCCCTGCAGGACACAGAAAATATCTTGACCTGCCTCACTCTCCATTTTGAGACCTCCATTTGGAATGCAAAACATCCGGATGGTTCAGTGCATCAAATTACTAGCAATATCCAAGGAGCTGGAATGCTTTGTGCCTGCCCTACCCACACTGCTGCTCAAAAGTTAAAGGCCAACAGCATCCATGTATACCCCGTCTTACCTGACCATGAACTTTGCAAGTGCTCCCAGAAAGACAATTCCCTCCCATGTAAAACCTAAGCAACGCTGAGTTTCCACAGCTAGTCTTAAAAAAAAAAAAAAAATCAGCATCTCAAACACCTGCACAAATGCTCCCACTACACTTCAAAAATTGATGTAGCAGAGCACCCAGGTTTCACAGTTGGTTGCAGTGGTCAGAAATAGCTGCACTGGATTGATGTTCAAGGACCACAAGCAAAAGCCCAAAATAAATTGATGGGAACAAGTGAAAATCCTTCTGTAATCACAGAACAAATTCACTGACTTCACTGTAGAGCAGCGCGCCCTGATGTTGCTGGATGCTGGCTGGCAGACAAGAATTGAAGCAGGCCATTACTTTTTGCAGTGTAAAGTCAAGGATGAAGGATATAAAAATTTGGAGACCTACATTAGAAGTCTCATACACTGGCAAGTTATGGGATTTTACAGGCAGGGAGGAAAACAGACTTAAAATCTGCAATTCTAGTTATTTTTAGAGGGACAAATAGTGCAGCTATGCTCTAGATCTCTCCAGCTGTATTAAAGAACCAGCGTTAGCCAAGTTTATTTGCCACAGAACTAGGAGGGAAAGCGCAGCAGCAAAAGGTAACAGTCTCTTTATAATCATAGCTAGAAAAATTCCACAAAGCCATACAGGCTTCAGGGGCTGGTGTGTTTTTTCCTCCTCCACCCCCTCTAACTCGAAGTTGTTTACCATTGTGTGTATTCAGTGAGCCTGCCTGGGCCCCAGCCAAGCCTCCCAAAACCCCATTCCAACCTTCCCTCCTCCTAGAGCCACATACACTCAGCACAGACTTGGGACAATCAGGTGCACGCTACTGAGCCCAGTCTTTCCACAGTTGTATTTTACCTCTCTCTGTTCACTGCAGATCTTGCACAACCAAAGAGGACGTTTCTGGGCTCCACAGGTTTCTATTCCGCACTTGGTGCAAACTTTCTGAAGCAAGGAGAAAGAAAGAAAAAAAAAAAGAAAAAAAAAAGTGGTGTTAGCAGCTCTCCACAGCCATATAGCCCTTGGGAGACAGGTCAAGAAGCATCTGCCCAACGGTTCTGCTTTGCATTCCTTAAAAACCTAACCATAGCACAATTTTCATATTTAGCCTGGAGAACCACTGATTACAGGAAGCTGCCTCAGGTCTATATGGACATGAGACAAAGGCAAATCTACAGCACAGTTCTTGACTCCAGGGTGAGAAGAGAACTGGACAGGGGAGATCAAACCCCATGACCAATGGCATATTCCCAGAGCAGCTTTTTTATTTCTCTAAATCGTAAAACCTAGTTAACTGCGGCATGGAAAGCAGCAGTAACCAAGTACAAAACAAGTGCAAATTTGTGGAAGACTGGAAATCCTCTCCTCCCTTCCCTCACATCCGTAGTCTTAAACCCCATGGCTTCCCCTCCATTTCAGCACACACTCAGCAGCTATCGATTCGCGGCTGCTTAGGAAGCGGGCACGACCATGCCCACATGCACATTTCCTGAGCAGAATGCTTGATAGCGCCGCACGGCCTCTATTGCTGCACAAGGGAACTTTCATGTCTCCGCTGGCATTACAAGCCATTTACAACCTGAATCACCTAATATCATATAATGAAGCTGATGTGTATCGGGCTTGGCTTACAGCTTGAATGAGAAATTGCACGAATTCTTTGATCCTCACAGAGCAAAAGCCACTCACAAGAGGGCCTAGGAGAGCAAAGCCTTGCTTAGAGAAACACGCAAATTTAATCTCCCCAGCTAAGGTTTTACGTAGCCCCCTAACCAGGCTGCTCCTCCTCCGAGCCAGGAGGTCTGTGTCCAGGGACAAAAGGCTCACTCAGCTCTCGGTGCCCACGCACAGAGGAGGAGAGCAACAGAACGATGGTACCCGAGACAATGGCTTCATTGCATGAATAAATGCACTCAACTGGTCAGCGTAGTTCAGAGGCAGGTCTGTCCCCAGCTCATGCTGTACAGAATGCAGGAGGCAGCCCCAGCAGCCCCATGAGCCTGGTGCTCTTCTCCATCTCTCTGTTCCTGTCCTCACCCTCATCCTCCCAGAGAAATAAGGAACAACCCATTGGGTCTGGTGCATCAATACTCAACATGGTGCTAGCCACGCCAAGGAGGATTGCAGACGCAGTTAGGAGATACCACCTGAACTACCCCAAATTCTCCCTCCCTCAACCCAAAATCTGAGGGAACAACTCAGTCTTAAATACCCTCCAAGATCCCAATCCCCACACGTATAGCACATTCAAAACACTCCCTCTAGTGGAAGTTTCCAAGCAATTTTATCCCTAGCCATAAATTTTGAAAGTTCCAATATAAAGCTGGGCTTTCCTCCTCCCCTTCTCTGCAGACTAGCTGGAAAATTGAGCATCAGTCACAACCCCTCAGAAGAAGACATAAAAATCAAGGACATTAAATGCAGCCCCATTCTTCATTAAATACAAGATAAAGCACTTTCTTCTCCTACTTATACTTCACCTTTTATACGTGATACTGATCTACCTTGAACGGTAAATGATACGCTATGCTTTGTCTAGCTACTGCTATTGTTAACACATCTGGATTTGCATATATCTTTGTCTTACCATAATGCATTTATTTCTAAGATAATAAAAACTAATATTAAAAACATTTTTCATAAAACAGAAAGTGGCACTTAGAAAATCCATCAGGCTACAAGAAATATAGAACCTCTGTTCAGCAGAAAGGACTTGCTGAACTTCTTTGCTACGTTTCAGATGCATCATTACAACAATTCCTGTTATTGAATTAAATGGGCTGCAATGAGACGGTAACAGAGCAACGCTAGCAAGAAAAACATGAACTTTAAAAAATCCATAATTCCCTGACAAGTCATTGCTTATTGCATACAGCACTGAACGAGTGATGGATATCCCTGGATGAGAGGGAAGGAGCTTAAAGTAACAGTCCACTTTGTGTGCTCTGCCGAAGGGTTGACTGTTCCCTGAGCTCACATTTAAAAGCAGTAAGGGGAGAAGCTCAGGGACACCCCGACTAGAACTGTCCAACAGACTCCAGAAAAAAAAGTGAATAACGATAAAAAAACCAAACAGCCCTTCTCTGGGGTTTTCTGATCACAGTCCTCCTGGAGCCCTGGGCTCACGCAGCCTCACTAGCTGGAGGATTGCTACCTGCAACTGCAAACAAACAGGGCATGGAAGTGTCTGAATCAGCTTTTGCCTCCTCAGTAGCGTACGGGGCTCATAGGAAGGAGGTTAGAAAGTACGGTGGCAGTGTGACCTAGCTGGCTTTGGACAAGGTGAGAGCAGAATCACCAAGGGAAGAAGGCAAGAATACAGCACATCCTGTTATTCCACATGCTTGAAATGCAGGAAACAGATAGCCGTCTCCTGTCTGCCATCCAGCCCTTTATTCTCCAGACACGTGTGCACAGAGCCCGTGCTCCTCTCCAAGAGAGCTGCCCTATAGCTCCCATTCAAACCAGATCTTTCACTTCTTAGTACCTTACTGCTGCTTCCTTCCCCACTCCTTCCTAAAAAGCTACTTTCTCCCTGGCTTAGGACCCAGAGGTTCAAAGATTTGCGTTTACGTTCCCAGTCAGTGCCTCACAAGCAATCTTCTGTATAACCCCTGCCTCGGTCAACCTACTTCTGCAAATTGGATCCAGTGGAGAAACTGCTCAACAGCAAAGCTCACAGCAACTCCCAGCCCAGCAAGCATGTATGGAGGGATGCTGGGACCTCGGTTCTGGCTGCAAGGGGCACCCACCTCCTTTCTCTCTCCTACAAGAGCCCTAAGTCCAGCAGTGCTGCAGACAACCATGGACCAGTGGAGGCCCAGCCTGGCAGCCTGCTCTGCACAAGTACTGCATCTCACAAACTCCAGCAGTGCCGCAATGAAAAGTCCACCCTCATGGTCTGCATGGCTGCTTAACCACAGAGGTGCCAACATGCACCACTCTACGGCAAAGGAGCAGGTTTTACCCGCAGGCTCCACCGGACATCTCCTCAGTGACAGGGTGGGTGACATCAGCAAGTGCCTCCTTGGCTCTGGTACCCACCAGGGCCAGAGTCAGCACAGGCTGCTCCCTTACACCCTACCACCGGCAAGTCAGAAACACGCCTGCACCCAGCAGGTACCCTCACCTCTCCCCAGGCAACACGCTGAGGCAAAGTCACTTACAGAGGTATCTCCCCAGGGAAAGATGGGCTTCAAGTGCAGGAAAAACAGCCTCCCAGCAGAGGGAGGATAAGGTGGTTGCCTTGGAGATCATCATCTCCACAGCAATACAGATTAACCCCTTGGCTGCAGAGTCTAGACAAGCAACAATCGTTCCCCAGGGCACTGGGAGAACAGCAGTCTCCCTGAAAACTGACGCCGTCTTTCAAACAGCACCCGTGCAGTCCTGCCAACAACACGCACAAACACAGGCAGGCACTGGTGCACAGGCTGACTCACGTATCAGAGCTGGAAACCCCAGACTGGTTTAGAACTTGAAGATGGACTTGAGTCCTCTGAAGAAAGGCATTACTGGAAGGTCTAAGGGCAGACCTTGCGGCAAATAACGGTGAAGTACACAGACTCTTTTATGAGCTGCCTCTGCTGGCCATACATTTCTGCTCCTTCTCCCACTCTGCAAACCCGGAGTGGGAGATGTAGAGGGGCTGATGTACCCCACCTCAGCAGTAAGTGCAGTTTAGGATCCTGAGAAATAAGATAACCAGGGTGCAAGAGAAAACCTGATGGTCTGACAGCACTGCCCTAGACAAGTCAGGTAAGTAAGTTAACTCTGCAGAGCTATCTAGCTTCCAAGACACCTGGTGGCCTTTCCTAGACAGAACTGCTGCCAGGAACAGGCAGGAACCTGTGTGACCAAACCCACCTTTTTGCAATCCTGACAAAAGACAGACGTGCTACCCAGCAGCCCAAGCAGTTCACCGCAGAGCAGACACTGCGAGAGGCCATTCCCCATTGCATTCTTCCTCATGTTCTCCAGCCGCTCCACCAGGCGCCTGCGGAGGAAGAGGCAGAGCAGAGGTCACAGCACTCACCTTGGAAACTGAAGCGCACGGTACTGAGAAATGCTGAAAACCTGTAGGCATGTGCTCCAGACTCGGCCTACCTTTGCTGCTTCTGTGCAGTTTTGGGCCCCTTGCTGGGACCATATGTACTTTCACTTCAGTCTCTGCACTGCGTTTCCTATCAGCTGCCTCTTGGCTTTCAGGGGATACAAACCGCTCTAAGTCCAGCCACCCACACTCACCAAGCCCAGAACAATCAAAACTGTGAATACCAGCGAGAGGCCTGACTCAGCCAGTGGGCACAGGGCAGACAGCTCACAAGAAGGACTTGATCCTACATCCTTCAGGAGCTCCGTGTCACTGAGGCCACACAGCCTCAGCACAATCATTTCCTGCCTGTAGAGCAGGAAAAGCCTTTGGTGCTCAGATCAGGGCAAGTCAGACAGCCCTGGGAAAGAGCAGAGGAGTTAGACCTAGCAAGCCCTGCTCCATTTTTACGTACACTCCCTGAAAGCAGCACTGCAGGCACATGACTTGCCCACATTACAAGCAGGAAGGCCAGACTGAAGCCATTAGACCGGAATGAGCCCAGCCGCGGTACAGGAATGCCAGTAACTGCTCCCTGCTTCATTGGACAGCCCGCTTGGAAGACAGGAAGCACATATGTATGCACAATGTCCGTAGCAGCAGGACTATGAAAGGGAAGGAAGGCGGGATAAGCAATTAGGATGCAGGATGTGGAGAGCATGCAGAGCGAGGCTGCTGTCATGAGATCACTGCTTGGCAATTCTCAGGCATCCATTTGTAGATGGGGATGATAACAGCCCGGCCATTTATCAGAGGCAGTGACCAGCCGCAGCCACGCGCGTGCGTGCAGCTCAGGGAGGAAATACAATCTTGCTATCCATGCAACTCCATTCTCATTAGCGCTAATGTCCCATCAACCCAGTCCCGCACTGAGAGGAAGGCAAGGTCTGGTTGAAAGAGGTACTGCCTGTGGTGATGAGGTCAGACAGCACAGCCAGGCTGAGCCATCATTACTGGATTTATGATCCTTGACTTCAGCACAAGAGAACTCCCAGGAGTTAACAAAGGCATTTCAGAGAATGCTTCAAGCATGGGAGCACCGAAGCTTTGGCTTTCTGCAAGCCACACCAACCAACCGCACAGGAACACTGAGCCCCTCAGGGTCGCTGGCTGCTTCTGGGGCTGCTGGGGTCTCCTATATATCACACAAACGTCACTGTCATTTCTCGTTAGCACTCACTAACGTGCACTGCACGGGAACAGAGCGCAGCACAGGGGCAGGGGGCTGGGCCTGCTGGACACGGGCTGGGAGTCACTGGGGTTTCCTGTCTCGCAAACACGAAACCCTGCTGGGAAATGCTGCAGGACTGCCAACCTCCCCAGCTCTAAAGGCAGTCAGTGTAGGACGACCACAGACACAGCTGAGGTCAGACCTACAGCAGGACTGAAAGCAAATGGAAATCTGCAGCAGCAAAAGGATGCCTGTAAATTAAATAATTCAAACCAGCAAACCCCTTCCAAAGGACTCAGCCAACTAGAACATAAACTCATTCAGTGCTCCAGGCAAAATCCCAGGGGGCTGCTGCAGACAAGGGAAAACCACTGCGCTGCCAGCAGCGCTTTCTGAGCTGTGCTGTCCACTAGCAGTGGGTGCAGCTGCACAACTCTGCATCCTCCCCAGCCTCTTCCAGAGCCACTGGTGCAGCTGCGTTAGCACAAGCTGCATCTCGCAGGGACTGTGTCAGTGGCTGCAACCACAGCAAGCCCCAAGGCTCAAAGAAGGCACGAGAAAGGCTTGAGACGTGAAGAGAAAGAAAACATCATATCCTTCCCAATGTTCATCACCTCCGAACAAGCAACATGGGAGGGGGAAATAACTGACCTAAGGGATGCTCTGACTGATGGAGGCTGAGCTCAGGCAGCTGGGAGAGCCATTCCTCTGTCTGCACTGACCTTTCCTTCTGAGGGAAGGGGACAAACGAACGTGACTGTACCCGATGCGCTGCTGCTCGACGATGTCCAATTTCTCCGCCTTGCGGATGACTTCCAGAATGACCTCAAGTTCCTGCGGGCTCAGAGCCTGCATCTTCCTCTGCTTCTCAGTCTGGAAAGTGTGCACCGACCAGCCCGTCTGGAGCCTGTGGGAGCGGGGAGGGCAGAATTAAGCTGTGAAAGGAGAGCACCAAACCCCTGCCCTGCCCCGCAGGCCAAACCTGCTGGGCACACAGAGCCTGCGTCAGCCTTCCATCAGAGAAGTGTAACAGACTGGCTAACACCCAAAGCAGGAGTCTCTTCTCACTGACCAGATCACCATGTCACTCCTCCAGCAGCACTGAGTGCTTGGACCAACCCACGCCCACACGAGGATGTTAGCAAGTCACTTGCCTCCGTGCTTCACCTACAGCAGCTGACATTTCTCCTTAGCTCACTTGGGGACGGGTAGGAGCTTTCACAGCTCAATTAATTACCATTCAGTAGGGGTTTAGAGGTCACTGGATAAAGTCATGGCTGCTAGCAGAACGCACGGGACTATCAGACACACGGTTGTCTTAACGAGGCTTTCAGGTGAAGGCTGGAGAAGTGGCAGTGGTGTGCACTATCCACACTCAGGCAGTCCCCTCAGACACAGAGGGACCTCCTGTTTTCTAACGCTCTGCAGCAGGCTGACCCCCGAAGTTCAGACAAGAGCAGAGATGGCAGTGGCAGGGTACTGGCTGCCAGAGAAGGAAAGCATCCAAGAAACAAATGCAATTCTAGTGCTTGACTCATCTCCACCCCTTTTGTCTTTAGGTTATGCAGTAATTTAACTTCAGGGGAAAATGAGATCAAATAACAAATCCCTAAAACAAAAGAGTGCTGGCAGCTGGGGGATGCTATCAATTATATTTAGGGTGCTGCAGAGATAGGAGCTTGCCTCCAAGCCCTTCCTCTGACCCAGGGGAGGGATGGTGGCATGGATTCCCATCGCACACCAGCCACGCTGCAAACTCCACTGCAGGCTGGCAGCTCCGAGCAGCAGCCGTGCACGGAACGCTGGCTTAGCAGGCTCCTGTCCCACCCACGCAGCACACTTGTAGGGTACCGAAGAGTCTGCGTGACCGGAAAACTCCTGCCTCCCAGCCACGCTGTGGATGAGGCTGGTGGGCTAGTGCTCCACAGAAATCCCGGGAAACCGTGCAGGCCAGAGCTGAGGGTGGAAGGAGAAGAGAGGGGTGGTGAGGACTCACTTGGCACGCAGTGCCAGCTGCCGGTCGTTGGGGCACACCCACTGGCCTGTCCCGCTGCCAAAAATCGTGTCAGCCATGGCACCAGGCTGGGGAGGAGAGGCAGGGATCACACCTGTAAGAAGCAAACACCAGCACTGAGCACAGCTGCCACCCCACCTCCAAGAAAGCACAGGGCAGTGCTTGGCACAGCCTTATTAATCATCCCAAAGGGTCACTCTTGTGGCAAGCAAAACAAAGGTGATCTGCTGGCGTCGCACCCAGTGGAAGTAGACAGGCTCTCACCCACAGACAGCGATAAAAACACACCATCATCCTCATAAAATATAAGCCAATAAATACCTTCAAATACTTTGAAGACAAGGCTGGAAGTTTAGATTTTATGGTACTCTGAAAGAAGCCAGAGACTCTTTGTCAATTCTGATTTTTCATCTCAAACTAGAGAAAAGTGTTGTTTGTAAGAATAATCTCTGCCCCGTCACCTCTAGAGCCCAAACACTGCAGTACTGACAGAGAAAGCCACTCTAAAGGACACAAAGAAGCTACAGTTGCTTTTTTTTACCTCTTAATGGGGTAACAAACAAAAACCCACGCGACAATCAGCATGAATAGTGGCAAGTCATTTCGTTCATTAAAACTGCCTCCATAATAGCCTGATATTTATAACCACAGCCTACAATAGCAGCTTGTTTGCATTCTCTGATGTTTAAGACAGCACCTCTTGCAGCAGATCTACTTCAGCTCCTGTAACCAGCGCAGTCACACCAGTGATTCCTTGTGTTCAATGACAATTTCACCATGAAGTGATCAGTAAAAGCAGCGAGAGCCAACTTCCACGCACTCACGGGAGAAACGCACCCCCAAAAGAGACTTTGCAGCTAAGCAGTTCTGAGTCCTAGCAGCAGCTCAGATGAACAGAAAACACCAAGAGATAGACAGAGCCAAAAGACTTCAGTAGCGGCAAAACTAGTCTTGATGTCCCAAGCTTTTCTCCAGCTGGATTTGCTCTCCAGCAGAGCAAGTATCTCGTGAACCCTAATGAGTAAGTTTCCAGGTTTTCATACTTACCTTTCCTAGAATAGACACTGCAAGCTTTGAAACTACCATACCTGCTGGGCAGAGAGAGCGTAGTTAATGCTGTTTGGCAAACACAAATCAGATACAATAGCAGGCAAGGTGTATCACCTGCCAACTGTGCAGTAGTTCCCAAGAAAACACATGTTCCAGTCTCAATCCCACAGCAGCACACTTACCCAGCACTGCCCGCGGTTCAGCGTGCTGCACCTACGCTCGCTATCTACTGCCGACACACAGAGCCTTCTGCTTCTGTGCCAGGCACGGAGGCACCACAGGCTGCACGGCCTTGGCCCTCTGACACAGGCCGGCACGCAGCTTGTGTGAATCCATCTCCCTTTCCCTAGGCTGAGCTCACATGTGCCACACACCCCCCACTCACCCCCAGCACGGAAACACTAACCCGTGTTAGAGAACTGCCAGCTATCTCCTGCCAAACCCCACATCAGCCTTGAGAGCCACAACGGTTACAAGCAATAAAACCAGTTCCCTCCTCTCTGACCATCCAGTTTATGGAGAGTCTGAAAACTGAGCGCTTACAACAGGCAGGAGAGAAGGGGAATTCCACACAAAGCACACTGTCTTTGAGTGCAGTGGGATAGACGTATAAAAAGGGTGAAGCTCTTAACAATTCAGCGTCATGCTCAGCAGCACAGCCTGACTGTACAGCAAAGCCAGGCAGGGAGGAGATGGGAGGCTGCAAGAAAGGTTCAGCAGAGAAAGAGGGTTGAGACAGGCAGGACAGACAGAAGTGTTGCATGCAATTTTTTTAAACTTTTACTACATTAACAAAGGTGATCACTTTTGCTTCTAGGGATGATTCCTTTCAATCTGTGAACCCTGGCATATTCGATTTACCAACTACTTTCCCCGCTCTGTTCAGTGCCACACAAGCTGTGGGTTTGCATTTCCATTTTGTCCCAGAACACCTCCTGCTCTTTTCATTTTCTTCAAGATCTCAAGCGAGGAGAGAACGCAGTCCCCACACACGTCCCACAGCAGCTCACACACAGGGGAGCAATCAAGCATTAACCACAAAAGAATACAGAGGCTCCCGCCCCCAGGCCAATGTTAGAAGCAGAGAGAAGCTACAATTTCACACAGAATGGCTGGCCTAGGATTTTCCAGAGTTTTTTTTCCCAAGCCTGTGATGTGTTGCTACAGGATACACACATGTAGCCCCCCACACAAATGCATATATTAAATTACTCTCAAGATACACCATGTATTCTTCCCTCCCACTCATGCACACCTGAAGAACAGCACAGCCCACGCACTCGGTGTCCACTGGCGAGGCTGAACGCACACAACCCTCCTGACGTGCCCAGCTCTGGGCAGCCGTGGGATGTTTAGCACAAAAGCTAGAGCTGGAGATGAGCCCCATACCATGGCCAGGGCAGAGAAGTTTGCTTTGCCAACAGCTGTGCTTTCAGGGTGGAAAGGAGTGCTGAATACATCTGCCCCTCCTCTGCAGAACTTTATCTGCTCTAACAGAGCTGAAGGCAAGTCAGAGTAGAGCACATCAGCTAAGCATTTTTCTCAGGAGAGACCTAAACACATTCTCCAGCCTCATACCACAGTGTGCTTTTCTCAGCACGACTGAACAAAAACAAGCAATGTCATGCTCTTGTGCCTCTTGTTACTCAGCATACGCTTTCTGTTCTCCACCATTCCCCAAGCAGCATCTGCAAAGAGAGAAGGAAAACAAAACACAGCCTAGAGATCCATCATATCCCAAAACAGTCTTCAGATAGATTATTCCCTAAAATATTTACAGGAGCATTTTCGTTCAGCAGCGTTGGGTATCTGCTGCTCCCTCTGATGTAAACTGGCATTGCAGGTGGCTTTGCACCTTTGCCTCTGAAAAAAGCCCGGTGTGGTTTGACACAACTACCTCAGCGAAGGAAACAAGAATGACATGGGACTGCAGGCCACAGTCTGCCGGGGCAGAAACAGGAGCACTAGCAGGACGGGAGGGAAAGGAAGATCTTGCATGGCCACAGGAGCAATGCCAGAGAAATGGTACCAGTATCCAGAAGGCGTGAAGCGTCCTCCCTCTTATCTCTGTACAGGACACGAAGTACGGTGGAATCAGCCTAATCAGAAACACTACGATAGCGAAACCACGCCAGCCAGGGGAGTCGTTTCTATGGGCTGTGGTGAAATACCCCTCTCTTGCAGTCAGCCCCTGCTGCGTTCTCTCTCAAAAATACTCCAGTTAACACCTACCTCACCAAGCCAACCCCTCCCTGTCCCCCGCTCCTCTCAACAAGTTAACAAAGGGCAGAAGCAGCCAGTCTCCACCAGTGAGGGAGCAAGAGAAATTCACAGCTCTTGGCCCTGCTGCAAGTACACTGCATAAAGAATAAAGAGGGAGCACAAGTACTTAGCGTTACAGAAAGAAAATTTCCCAGTCCAAGATTCTGCTTTTTACCTGAATTAAGAATTAAAAGGGAGCTCTTATCTATACCCTGTGACCTGCTTTAAAAACCCTCCACCTGTTTGTTCCTTTCCTATGATGGAGGAAGTCATGTGACGCAAAACCTCATTAAGTTGGAGTCCACCTGGCTGCCCTTGGCACAGAAGCTAACAGGAGCGCTGCAAGGAAGGAGCACTGCCCCGCAGCGAGCCAGCCCTTTGCATGGGGCCAGAAGCATTTTGAAGGATGCATAACTGAGCACGTCTCTGCCTGCAGCTCTGATGTAGCACTGCTTCTGCTGTCTCTACGGTGAGACTTGGACTCTGCAGCCACAGAACAAGGCACCTGAGAACACGACTTCAGTCTGCGAGGGAAAAGTCTTCCGAAGGGGTCTGAGCAAAGGCAACACTGGCAGGATCATGCTGCTGACTTGGCCCCACGTCATTGCAGTCACCACAAGACAGCAAAGCGAGCAGGATCTTTCCCACTGGACAGTCCCTGCTTGGCCTGGAGGATGAAGGTGGGCTGCAGCTGGCTGCGCAGCAGCACATCCCCCAGGCGCAGGCTGGGTAGAGGTGAGCACCCTTCCACGCCACCCCACCAAGCCACGCAGCTGCGGATCCTGCGGCAGGCACACCTTCCCGAAGCGGCAGCGGAACAGCGGTGGGAGTGTTTCTAGGTGTACTCCTGATCCATGTTGCAACAACCAGCACATTCGGTACCAACTACAACTGGCGGCTGGGATGGCAGAGGCTGCCGTGTCAGCACATCCCAGAGCTAGCCCTGGCTGAGGACAGTATGCAGCCACAGCCCTTTGACATGACACTCTTCAAAGAATTTCAGGCTCTTCTGTGAAAGAAGGTCAGTGTTCTCAGCAGAATAACAACACGCACATCATGTATCTTTACCTTAATAACAGAGCGCAGCTGTGGCAGGTCATACCAAAGGTCCAGTGAGCACAATACCTGCTATCTGACCAGCCCCAAGTGCAGATGCTTAAAGAAGGATGTAAGAACAAAGCACAACACAGCAATACTTTTTCACAATACCCTCCCATCCTCCAGATATTCCTGGATCATACACTCCCTGAGCCGGGCTGCAGCTCTGTATTTAACACCCTTAACATTTTTCTGCCCCAAATTTATCAGCTTGCTTTTCCAGGTCATATACATTTTTACCATCTTGCTACACCAAGTCCCTTCCCCACTCCTCCACCTCAAGCACATTTTGACTTTACCTTGACTACATCAAAGTTAAAACTGAAGGGTCTTGTTGACATTGAGGCAGTCACTGCAGTAGAAAACACGTCCTCACAGCAGCGAAAGCACAGCCTGCGCGAGCCCTCCTGCAGCTGGGCTGATTACAGGTGCCCATGAAGCATGAATTCCTCGGAGCCCTGCAAATACAAAAACGTCCTATACAGGCCCATAAGGAGCTCTCCAGTCAGCTTTCATTTGCCTGGTTATTTCAGCTAAGCAGCTCATGTCTATATTAATTTGTTTTTATAGGAAATTAATTAGGCAATTTTTTTTTAAATACTTCATTTAAAAAATAAAAATTAAACAGTTGGCCAGAGACGAGTTCCCAATTCCCAAGCCGAGCTGTGCCGGTGTAATTAACTCGCCTGCTTTGAGGGCGTCACCTCCCCCAGGACTCCCAGCTTGCACCAGGTACCGTGCTGGCCTGTTTTTCCTTTTAGCTGCCGCTTCCTCAAAGAGGCAGTGTAATTACTCTCTGCTCAGCACACCAGACCCCATTATCCCTGGGAAACCTTAGCAACTAAGTGAGTGTTTGCTCTTGTTGCTATGACAGAGGATAAATGACTAGCGGAGATAGATAAGGTTAAACCAGCCTCTGCCTCCCACCCACTGCCGGCCAGTCCCTTTTCCTCCCAGACACTAGTCGCGCAGCAGGGAGACAAGTGCGAGCAGGCAGGGAAAGGCCATTTAGTCCAGACACAAGTCTTCTCCTCCTGTTTTAAAGATCCTGCTGCCACAGTTGTATTTCAAAGCACACGACTGTTTTAAAGTGACAGAATAACCCTTGGGGCTGCGGAAGCACAGCAGAAGACACACACTTGACTTTGAAGATACAGCCGAGTCTCAGAGCACGAGAAGGGGAATAACTGCCCGTAAAAGCACTGGCGTGAATCGGGACTTTATAGAAGTTTTTTCTCACACACAAACCACTTTGAACTGCCCCTTCACACCTACATCTAGCAGTTTCTCAGCCCCTCCAGTGGCAAAGAGCCTGCTGTAAGCATCGACATTTTATAGGACTAAGCAGACAGGAAGCACAAGTGCCGTTGAGCCAAGCGATCCTCATCACCTTCCTGCTCCTCGCTCTCAGGAAGGAAGGGAGCTGGGCTGGCGCACTGGGGCACGGCTGAGGAATGGCCTCTTGCAATTTCTTACTGCAACAAATCCCACAACAGTGCAAACCCTCAGCAGCAGATGGAGAGCCAAGCAACACAAGGAATCCAATATGATCAGATTTGACTTGCAGCACTGCTGCTTGGGCCAACAGAGACAAGGAACACATAATGTCCAAATAAACACCATAAAGCCTTGGCAAGCTGTGGGACAACAACTTAAGAACCCAATCAGACAGACTTTCTCCAGCCTGTCTCACCATGAAAGCTCAATCTGAGCAGTACCAGCACCAGCAAAATAGGGAAGACCTCATCCAGAGCCGTGTATTCAGATCTGGTTGGCCCAGCTCAAAGTAAACACAAACCGGACAGAGCACACAGAAAGTGAGAGGTGTCGTTATCATGTAAGGACAAGTTGAAAAAGGACCAAGTGAGGATGAGGTTTCGAGGGGAAAACAAAGAAGGTTCCCGTGCACCAGAGCTGCTTCCCAATCCTAGCAGCAGTGGCAAGACGCCTAACTGCTTTTAAGACGGAGCTTGTTAAAGAGCCTATAAAATACAATGCCCTGGAGGTCCATGCCAGTCCTGCAAGTGGGAAGATAAAATCAGCTCTACAGGAAAACTGACATACGGTACCAACAATCCTGCATTAATGAGAGGCAGTTATTAGCGTGGCTACTTGATCTATGGTAAGCTATGAAGAACCAGTTTTTGCCCACGCAAAGCAGTCTTCCAGCTCCTCAGCACCCTACGACGCTGGGGAGGAAAGCCAGCACTGTTCCACCTGCCAAGGTATATCTTTATTTATCAGACTTTGGCCCTATTTCCTTCTGATCCCAAGCCAGGCAGGTGCGTTGTGCAAAGTGAATAATTCATGAAGACAGCAGGCTCTTTCTGACTCACATTCTAGGGCAGGTTGATCTGGCATAGGCCTAGGAGAAGCAAATTAGCATCTAAATGGCCAATTAGAGAGACCCATTTCCCTACTCTGATATGCTAAAAAGCTCAGGAGGCCTTCTGAGGCTGGAGGCTGGCAGGGTGGAATCGGCACCTCCCAGCCTCAGGAGAAGCGTCAAGTTTCTTAGAAAGAATTGGACATAGCAGGGAAGTCCTGAGCACCGGCCAGTGTTTGTCCAGGAATCCCTTGCAGGACAACCACATGCCAGCCTATTTCATGGGTAACCTCAAGTGAACCAGGAAAAGCACGGTTCACGGCTGGTGGAGAAACTCTGCTGAGCAGACTGACCCCCAGGCCTTGCCAAAAATTCGCTATCCAGCATGGCTCCACGCCACAGGCTTGCCATCACATCTGGAGGATCAAACACCCTTTCTCAGCATCCTTAAGCTACAGCATTGCATTTATTATTATTATTGCAATTTTAGGAAGACTTAACAACACACAAGCACAGCCAGCAGTAACTCAAAGACCTTTATCACTCTGAACACTGTCGGTAGGTGCAAAAAGAAAGCCATGGACTTTGACCAGTCCCTGGGGAGTACCTGACCCAAGCTGCAGCAGACTAAAAACCCTGGGGGTGGGCACAGCACGTCATTCTTACCTGCATATACAACAGCACCCGTCACCCCGTGCCAGAGTGCCCCAAAGAACCGTGACAATCCATCCTCCGCAAGATGCACATGGCAGCTCCCACCACACAATATGCACAAGCCCAACAGCTCTCAAAAGGATGCCGGGGCTGGTAACTTTTCGGATGGAGCACGTCACTTCCAACCTCCCACTTCTGGCTTGTTTCCCCCCACGCCTCTGCCACTTACACCCCTCTACCTTCAGCAGGCTGAATTCCACCTAAATTCAGGCTCGTACCGTTCACCTTTGCTGCTTTTCTGGCCTGATTCCAGCAGCATTTCAGCTGCTGAGAGACTCTCCCAGCAGTGCGGCTCCGGGGCTGGCTGCTCCAGGCCCCTCCAGAAGCTGTTCCCCTGTCCCAGCTGGCCAGGGAAGGGGCCGTACCCCACGGCTCCCCGGACACAGCGGTTTCCCTGGAGGCGGCCAGGACGTCCCAACACCCGAAGCTCTGCTTGAAACTCCGCACGGAGCTCCCGGCAGAGCTGGGGCCGCCCGCGGCGAGGCGTCCC
>VZSF01007915.1:90067-104465 GCA_013398295.1 Chionis minor | reverse complement strand
GCACCCCATGACAAAGCAAGGTGAGCCGCGGCGCCTGGGACAACTGCAGGGAGCTCCTAACTTTTAAAAATTAAGGGCCCAAATCTGCAGAGCGAGCACAGTAACAGCCACCAGCTACAGAAGGTTGCCTGGGATCAGAAGAAAAATTTGGTGTTGCCTTTTTTTTTTGTTTTTTACAGTAATATTATTCTTGCTGTGGGCGGTGCTGTAAAGAGTCGCCCCACATCAGCAGAAGCTGGGTCTGCAGGAAGGGTTACAGAGCAGATCCAGCCTGGACCCAACATGGACCAAAAATGTCTTGTTTTGCATTTTGGAGAGCTGTGCAAATGCTAATTACGGTCCCGTGCAACATGGGGAGGGTGGGGAGAGGCAGCCAAGCACTTGGTGAAGTGACAGCCTGGGATCACACTGTGAGTCAACGGAAAAATCACCGAAAAACAATTATTCCTTTGCACTACCCCAAGAACACAGAAATCAGGTTCATTCCTGTCTAAACGTCCAGTGGATGCAGTGAGTAAATTTGCCGTGTGACAAGAAGGGAGGGAGAGACAGAGAGAGAAGGTAAAGAGCGAGGAAAAGAAAATAAACCCTCAGTCTGTGTTTTTACTGCCTGCTCAGAGCCTGTTCTTGAGAAACCCGGTGGCCCTGCAAGCCCCAGCATTTCCACACCTCCACAAGACCTCACAGGAGAAGCTTAGGGACCCTAAGCCACCTTTTGCCTAAATCAAGTTCAAGTCTGAGTATGTATTTTGCTTTTTGGTTTAGGCAAGTGTTGAAAAATACATCAGAGGAAGCAGTGTTTGCATTAATACAGAGCCTGTATTTCTGTGGAAGAAAGCACTTGAAGATGACATTTCGCACCAGGGTAGTCCTCCACACAGTCAGTAATATAAATAAATTAAACACACGGTTCAGCTAACTTCAGGAAAAAGATAAATTACCTTATTTAACCAGCTGTACTGGCAGGAGCAACAGGCACAGGAAACGACACATCTCAGAGCCTGTATCCATTCTGCTGTGGAATTTGCTTGTCAGGTTCCCCACAGAACCACAGACGCTTCGGAATCCGACTGCAAGGCTGGGCCTTGGTAGCTGGAAGTCACAGAGAATAAATATGACATTAAATAAAAAATTTAAAAAGGCTAAATATGAGTTTTATCTTGATAGCACAAAGTCAATTTTTAATACGCTCGTTTGTCAGAAAGCAGGCACTTCCAATTCCACCCAAAGAACCCTTCAAAAAATCTCTCTTTTATCGATGATGGGTTTCACTGAATTATTCACCAGATCACAGCTGCCAGAGATTTTAAATATACACATGACAAGGACTGTAACGGGTAGCAACCTTCTCCTGCAAGCCTATCGGCGGTGCTGACAGTTGCACCGCAGATGCCCTGAGCTGATCCAGTCTCCTTTCAGCAGAGCACATAATTGCACGCCGGGGAGCAGCCTTTCTGTGTCACCCTCAGACAGGCACATTGCTCAAGAAATGAAAAATAAAGACCATCATTTTCGGAGCAATGTTAAACCCGTGGGCGTGAAGGTGTCCTCCAGAACAACTACACATGCTTAAAAGCAGCCCTATTGTGAAGCAAAACAGTCCTAACGGTAACGATGCTGGAGTGCTACAGGAAATGATTCCCAGTTTGGATGCTGGACTGGTAAATGGGCATCTGGGCTCCCGTTCTCAGCCATGTCCTGCCAGGCAATCGGAGCTGTGGCATTGCACTGCTGGTCGGCTTTCCCCAGTTTGACTGGCGTTTCTGGTTAGGTCACAAGTTCCTGCAGGTAAGGATTCTCATCATCGGTCTGTTCAGCATTTGATGCAAGAATTAGAGGTGGACAATTAAGGCTGTAATACACAACTAATAATAAAGAGTATTAATTATGAGCAATTTTAATCACATAGAATAACTGAAGGTCAAACTGGCTGGGCTGCTTGTCTCCGAGAGACCATTTCCCAGGGACACGGGCTGACAACTGTCAAAGAGCTGCCACAGCCAGAGATATTTGGCACACCCTCCCCATCACCCCGGCCACTCCAGCTCCGTCTCGCCGCTTCACAATTCACAGCAAGAAGGCCAGGATTTTTCTCCAAGCTGTTACTCTGATTGCAATCCTCTACTATTTGGTCCTCAGCGATTCAATTTGCATTTGTCCCTGTAATTATCCTTCCTCGACGAAAAGGTCAATGATTCAGTCCCCAATCTGAACAAAAAAAACACCCCAACCTCGCTTACAGAGAACACCTAATCAAGAATATGTAAGACAAAGGAAACATTTAAAAAACAGTGATGCTTCATAGCAAATTAAGCTGCTTTTTTTTCACCTGTTTTAAAGACAAAATCCCCATTCTGATCCCCTGCTCTTTTTGCTTGCATGAACAAGCCTCAGCTCTAATTCTGTTTTCCTTGCTCAAGGTAAACCTACGGCACCACTGTAACATTGCACAAGATGACTTCCTTAGTAGCCCAGTGCAGTAGGTCTGTACGCAGTTTCAGTGTATCTATGGCACAGGAAAATGATGCACATTTTTGGGTAAACTGGTTCATCGGGGAAAACAAGAAAAATTTCTCAGTGTAGGTGCATTTGAAGTCAAAAATGCACCAAGAACCCCCCTCCACCCCCCACCAAATAAAAGCACTCGAGTGAGAACCCAGCGGCCATGGGTTCTATATTTGAGGTCTGGGCGTTTCTTTGATGTCCTAATAAAAAATACACATATACACTACATTTGTGAAGACCCACTTTCTGACACCAGCTTAGGCTGGGCTTTGAATTTAAAGCTCGCAAATTTCCTTCCTCGTGTCACCAGATCTATATAATTGCTTATAAAATTACTATTTTTTCCAATCAGGGTATAAGGCATGTTCACAAATCTCCTTACAGAGGCACCTGCCTGTTGCATTACCCAAATTTTATGCTGAATACATCATAACACCCCCATCTCACCAAAGGAAACAAGTACAATGGTACCTCTACCTCATTTTACACTCAAGGTAAAATTAAAGAGGATAGTAGGAATATTCAAGCAGACTGAAAAATAAATCTGAGAATCCTTACACATAGATGAGATCTACCGCCTGAATGCGATTACCCTTCCTGGCAAGGGTTTACAAATTGGACTTCTATTTTATGAAATCATGACATGTTTATTTTCAAAAGATATATGCCTCCAAGATGCAGTGAAATCCTCTTCAGAGGATTGTGGAAAGTTTGTTCTTGATATTTTTTACTGTGAATTGCAGGTAGAACATCCACTAAGTCTGGCGGCACCGGGCAGAGCAGAGTTTGAGACTCAGTCTAAAAAGGAAAGGGGGACAAAGAGAGAAGTGACAGAAAGCAGTAAGAGGGTCAGGGATTTGCCTGGGGACGATGCCCCTTCAGCATAAAATTACCCACTGCTGGGGAGCACCTCGGCACCCGGCATCCTCCTGCCCAACTGCAGCAGCAGCAGGAGCGGGGCAACCAGATGAACATTGGTCCTACCCGTCCTGGTATTCCAGGGAGGAGCTGTCAGAAGATAATTTTATTTGTACGTAGCTCAAGCCAGCCGCTACTGCTGGACTCTAATTTTGGCTGGCAAGTCAGGTTTTATCATAATAAAATCAACTACAACCACCACTAGCTACAAGTAGCTGCTCTCCCAAAATATTGTACTCACTTTTCAGTCTGGATGAATTATTTACATCCCGTCACTGCTGTTCCTGTTTTCCTTGCTTTTTTGCCCTCTGTCACCATTCCTTTCATCCACACGCAGGCTTTGGAGACCTGCTGGCTGCTGTACAGCATTAGTAATAACCATCACTGTGAAACCCCTGCTGTTGACACTTTGAAATCAGACCATTAGCGGCAGTCGGAGAAGCGCTGCCTGCAGCCCCGGGATCCGCCATGGGAGCAGCCTCCCGGGAGCCTGATTTCATCACAACCTGTCTGAACGCAACCGCTGGCGTCTGCCAAATTTCACATCTAAATAGATCAGGAGGAGAGACGGAAAGAGGCGGGCAGGGAGGGGGAAAAAGCAACCGAACCAGGATTAAACCGCCGCTTTCTTTTCCAAGGAGCGGAGCACAAATAAGCAGTGCCTCGCTTCAGCGGCGGTTGTGACAATTCCGGCGAATCCTTGGTGTCCAGGCTCACCTCCGGAGGAGATCCCCTCGTCTCCCTCCTCGGTGGGGCTGTTAAAATGCCCATGGCCACCACGCAGCAGCAAGGGCAGGAGATCCGAGCATCGCCCCGTCCCCAAAACACTCAGGAGAGCTGCTGCCGCCTCGGTGGCTGTTTCACCCGCTCCTTCGCTGCTCTGATGTGGGGAAGGGAGTTTCCTACAGCGCCTCCATTTACAGGGCTGAGGTACGGGGAAGGGGAGGGAAGGACCTCCATAGCTGGTCTTCCTGCAATGGGGTCGGGTTTGATTTTCCCCTCTGCGGCCACACTGTGCCAGAAAACCCGCATTACTTCACCTGCTGCCAGTGTGCTGCCTCCACCAAGCCGGTACTTTCTGGTGGGGCCATGTCACCTCAGGCAAGCCCCGGTACCTGCCCAAACGGAGAGGGCTGTTCACGCAGGGCAATGGCGCTGGGCCCCCGGCCAAGCAGGCAGGCTCAGGCTTGCCCCTGCGCCATGGCTGCCCTGGAGACCTTGCTGAAGGGCGGCCGCTGCGGGGAAAAGGAAGGGGGAAAGGCAGTGGGGAGATGGAAGGGAAGGTGCTGAGGGGAGGAGAGGTGAAGAGGGAAGGTGAGGTGGAAGGGAAGGTGCTGAGGGGAAATGGAGAGGGGAAGCACTGAGGGGAGGAGAGATGAAGGGCCAGACCTGAGGGGAAATGGAGGGGGAAGGCACTGAGCGGAGATGGAGGAGGTGGAAGGGCCAAACCTGAGGGGAAATGGAGCAGGAAGGCACTGAGGGGAAGAGAAGATGGAAGGGCAAAACCTGAGGGGAGATGGAGGGGGAAGGCGCTGAGGGGAGGCGGAGGGGGAAGGCCAAAACCTGAGGGGAGATGGAGCGGGAAGGCGCTGAGGGGAGACGAGGAGGGGTGTGATGGAAGGGGAAAGCACTAAGGGGAGTGAAGATGGAGGCGGGGTGTGCCACGGACAAGGAGGGAGGCTGGGCCAGGGCTGCTGACCTTCCTTCTCTTCTCCCTGCCAGGCTGGAGGGCGGCGGTGGGCGGCCATGCCAGGCCCCGCAGGCAGGAGAGCGGCGCGGGCCGGCGGCGGGGGGCGAGGGGCTGCCCGTGGCCCTCTCCACCGCAGAGCCCTGGCACGAAGCCACCACCGAGGAAGCAGAAGCAGCAGCTGCCAGGCAGGAGTGCCACCGCCACCACCACCACCGTGCGGGCAGGTGAGCTGGGCTGGCCACCGCAGAAATGGTGGGCAAAGGCCACCGTCCCCCATGAAGCCACCGTGCTCCCCACAGCTGTCCCCAAAACATCCCCTGCAGGGGCCGGGCAGGCCTGGGGAGGGAAGGGGATGTGGCGAAGCCACATGTGCACCAGGCTGGTACGTGACCAGCGCCCACCATTGCGTATTTGTGCAATTGATGCGACACAGACGTGAAGGGACGCGCAGCCGGAGCGCGGGTACCAGCAGATCCACCTGTCCGTGTCAGCTGGAGGATGCCAGACTCCCTCCATCCTGCAGGACAACTGTCATGGAGGGAAAGAGCAACCCTCCCCAGGAAATCATCCGTAGCACTTCACAACCTCTCACTGAACCTGTAGCCTGTTCATACATATCGTTTCATATATAGCTACAAGTCTATCCAAAAAGATTGAGTACATGTAACTGCACAGCACAAGCAGTAGGAGGCATACGACATCTGTCAAGAAGTAGGACGTTTCATAAACTGCCTGAGATTTGGACTGTTGTAAATATTTCGTGGTTTTCTTTTGGTGAGCTACACTATAGTTGTTTAAATACTCACCGTTCCACAGGCATGAGTCACGGCATGGATCTAACTTCCCATCAGTGGGGCTGAGTTGCTGTTATAGCTACAGAAAGGGGAGGTTAATTTCAAAAAAATCTTCCATGTAAAGGAATAGCCGTTCACTTCCAGTATCTTAATAGAAAGGTTGCCTGAAAGTTTCCAGAAATTGTACTATAAAAAAAAAAAAATCACATTGCTGGCTGTATTAATGGATACAGTTTAAAAAAAACCCACCACCCCAACAACTAAGAATCAATTTCCTGCCTAAATTGAGCCAGGCAAGCACAGTGAACTTCGTGGCAGTGTAGAAGTGCTATTAATGCATTAACAGCCTCAATAAATACATTTTACAGGTGTGAGAATTGCTATGTTAGCCAGTCAGATAAATATAGATTTCCCACTGGAAAATAAGGCTTTTAGGTCATTAATATTTTCTTATAGATTTGGTTTCCTATTAATGGGCACGTAACGGCACAGCAAGCACTTGTCTCATCATCCTTTTTTATGAAATAAACAGGACAGCCCTAAAGGCCATGCATACGTTTTTGCTAACAGTGTTTATCATTTTAACAGATAAACACCACCACAAAACCAGAAAGCAACAGGCCCACTCCTCTCCATCGCCTGAAATCCCAAGTCCCGGGAGGAACCCTGTCTCAGCCCAAAGCAAAGAAGAGAAACAGAAGGATGCAGGAATAAACAAGGTTGCAGTATCAACTTCCACCATTTTGGACTCTAGTCAAACAGATCAAGGTCTGTCTGCTCAGCTTAACGAAAGCCTTCGGTGGGACGGGATTCTTGAAGATCCCGCAGCAGAGGAAGAAAGGCTGCGTATCTATAAGATGAACAGAAGGAAACGGTACGAATCGTATATCCAGCAACATTTGCCTGCTGAGCTGTGCCCAACTGCCAGGCATTCCCCATGACTTCCTCGCAGGGCATCATGCACGAGCAGCGATCACACAGTATGTAAAGAAGATTGCTGCAGGTATTTTCTGCAGGAGCAAGCATCAACCGGTCCTGAATGCTGCACGGGCTAGCAAAGTCTCCGAGCTGAAACCAGTGGCGTCACCCAAAATCTCTCGACAAGTTCTGCACTCACAGTCTTAGACCTGTGTGCAGAACAGGACATTTATATTTTAAAACCAAGCCAATCTGCTAGCTAAGATATGGATGCAATCAGACTACTTGAACAATTAAGAGTGCTCCTTTCCATACTGCCTATTTCTCCTGGCGTATCCCCAGTTATTACTTCTAGTTTATTTCAAAGTAATACTCACTGCGTCACCCCAAGCTTTTTTTGTGTATTCACGTCGTTAATTGCTGGTCCTGAAACTGGCAAGCACAGCCCTTGGGGCAGATGGGGAAACTGAGTGGGGGCAGCTGGATGACCAGATACCTTCTTTGGAGGCTAAAATGATTTGCAGGCACACAAACTTACCTCGTGCTTGAAACTGCAGAATCAGGATGGGAATCCAGCCCTCACCTCCTGGCTTGCGATCTAATTGTTAGGTACAGTATTGTGTTATAAAAATTCATTGCATCAGCCTCTCAGATTTGACATTCTGGAGAAGCACAACGTATACACAAGGAAAAAAATCATACACATCTATAACAATGGGGTTATCCTTGTCATGGTAGGTACTAACCAGAAGCCCGTTTGGCCAATATGAATTAAAAATCACATCAAGCAGTAGGCTGCCGTGTACTCCCCTGCTTCAAATTCTCATAGTAAAAGAACATCTTTCACACAGAGAGTTACTACAATATTAAAAGTAAAACAGCCCAGGCTGTACTAAAGGAAGTATTTGGAAGTTAGATGGCACGGGAAGGACAGGAAATTTTTCCTGAAGCCCTTCTGAAAGATACTGTTCTGATTTTTAAAGTTTTTTCTTAAAGGCTCATCAAATGGATTGTCTTTTATGCAACAATTGATGTTTATATATGGCTTTTCTCACGTTTAATACTTTAAACAAGGCACGATACCGAAATGCTTGCACTGACCTTCGCAGGAGCAGCGGCAGCCTTTAGAATAGCTTCAAAGCTCCCTAGATTCCAATAATGTCATTACATGCAAATCTAGAGCTTTTGCAAGCAGATAACCAGATGAACAATAAAGAGTAAGCAAAAAAATCCCATTATGAATTAATTAACTGATGTTCAATTTCATCCATTACTACTCTGCCAGAGATACTAACAAAATCAGCACGCCTGCAGATTCGGAAAGGTTTAAAGAACAGATTAAGCATCCAGAAAAACACTACAGCATTTCTCTCAAAACAATAGTTTGTAACCATCTATTTTGTTTTTATAAAGTTTAATGCATAACACATTCTAGTCTTATTTTATGCTGTATTTACTAATGTAGCATTTGAGCATTTACATTTTTTAACCAAAATTTAAAAGAAATCGCTCTCTGGTTAAATGCTTGTTATATTTGAAAAGCATAAGTGCTTCAGTTGCAGGATATCCTGAAATCCATACCAGAAACTCTCTTTAAAAATAAAACTATACCAGATGAACGACTCAAATACATACAGGAGAGGATTTTCAGCTCTCTTGAAGGCACTTTTCTGAGTAGCTTCTAAACTGATAAAACCACAACAGTTGGTGTTGGGTTTTTTTTAAATACAGTTTTATATAGAAAACGCTTTCCTAGAATACGTAAACAACAGCAACACATGACATAAGAGAAACAAGAGGGGAGCTGGGATTGGCAGGATATATTATGTATTTATTACTAAGTAAATACCATAATAAACATTGAAAAGCTTTGAATTAAAAATAAAGAGACTTCCCTGTATGATGCTTTTCAGATCATTTATTACCAATAAAGTAAAAGACAAACTGAAAATTAGAAGGGGGGGGGAACGTCACAGACATCAGAACACTTGCACAGAGCCAATCAGAGCTTTGCAAATGTTGGAACATAAATAATTTAAAAGGTATCTCTACCAATTAAAATATTTTTAAGAAGTACACAATTTAAGTTTGTTTGCGTTATAAAAATCAGGTGCTGTATCCTAAAACTGTAGCGTAAGGGTCATTTCATTTCTAACTAGGGACAATTCATGATTACAACTTAAAATAATCTTCTCTTAGATCTCCTGCAAAGGAATTCATTGGAAGAGCGTTGTCGGAGCAATCCAGGGTCCGTGTTCTTCCAGCGTCCTGTGTCCAACAGTGGCCAGCACCAGATGTTTCAGGAGCAAGGTACACAAAATGGCGAAGCAGCGAGCAATGACGCAATAGCTTTCCCAAGGGAGAGTTCTGTCCATCTGAAACCCCACACACTCAGGGGCTGAGTTGTGCCTTCTGTCACACAGCAAGTATATCTTGGGGCAACGCTTAAGGGAGAATCGCAACGTGTATTTAACACATCTCCTAAACACCGTAGTCTAAACCCAACATGTTGAATGAGAAGACCACGCTGCTCTTAACTCTGGAGCAATGCCTACCTTTGGCACCCTCTGTCACCCTGGGACTGTTTTAGGATCTGGTTTTCCGAGGCAACTAGCAAAGATTAAGGATGTTCTGTTTTGAGCTAATAAATACATAAAAAAACCAAAACAACAAAAAAACCCAAACCACACGAACTCCAGCCTCCCTTCCTGCTGCATTTTTAGTCTCCCAAATCAGTTCACGCTACAGTACACTCCCACACCACTCATCGCACTTGCACAAACACGCGTTAAGTACAGCTCAAGAACAGGCTCCCAGTTTCTAACTCACCACTGACAAAATTCACCCTTGGGGCTACGCGCTAGTGAATCCTCTTTAAAAGCAGGCTCAGGGCTGATGTTGCACCAGAAGGTTACCCACACCTCAGAGGAGTTTTGGAATACGTGGAAAAGCTGTGTCCAGCTAAGTCAAGTCTACCAAGCGTTTCTGAGCTGCTACACCACACTAGCCACCAACATAAGCCACGCTCCCAAAAGCGGATCTCTCCACATTACGCTGCGCTCTGTCAACATAGAAAAAACCATCTGGGTAACGTAAGAAACCGTTCCATCTAAGCACATGATAAACTAATGCACAGTACCATCCAGATGGATTTTCATATTATCTGAAGTTATTCCCTTTGGTCCCCAAACCCATCATGCACTTGGGACTGGAGGGGTTTTTCAGCAGCCTACGGATAGGCAAATGCTGCCCCATCCCAGTGACATCCTGAATACCGAAGTCCAGAGAGGACACAGACCTTTGCAATGAGAAGCTCAATGGGGAAGCAGAACTACAGCTGTGGATTTTGCTATGCAATAAAAATTTGCCTGTCCTTTCCTACCATCCACCTCTTTGCAACCCCCAGCATGACAGCATCTCACGCCCGATCCCAAAATCTCCTTCTCCATTCTAGGTTCCTGTATACACGGCGCATTTTCTGAAACTTTCCCTGTTACAGCTCCTGGAGTACAGACAGTACAATGTCGGTAAAAACTAGGCACTGGTGTTTTTCCACCACCACACTGTCAAGATCTGACTTTCCAACAATACATGGATAATTTTGGGCCTGATATTCTTCATTACCAGTCCTACTGCATGCATACAAATGCTAGCGTGGTACACAGACCACGGCGCTGCAGAAGTCGTTATAAGTACAGAAGATACATCACGCCATTCATCTAAAGAACTTGAATTACCTGATCCTTTCTCTGCTGCCTGGAGCTGCAAAAGTAGTTTATCTCCTGCTCTACTCAGAAGTCCTCTTCTTTCCACCTCACACCTTCAAACCAGACACGAATGCTATAGGATAACATTTTTGTATTCTGCTAAATGCAGAATTCCAATTTTTTCTCTGTTAGCTTTTTCCAGCAATTTCCAGGAGATGGTTCTTCTAGAGAAAACAGTCTCACGGTCTGAACCGAAACAAATGACGGCTCTGGTTATCTGTAACCAAATGACCTGGTGTCTTCTCTGCAAGAAAGCAAACCGCCCTTATTTTTGCCCATCAGCACAAAGCCTCAAATGGATTTCCACCTGCCAGACTCCACATTCTTTCTTTACCTGTCAATTTTTCCTCTGGGAAAATTCTTCCCCTTATTTTCATCTGATTGCTGCACTGCAGGGAAAGGGGGGAACTCATGATTTTAAAGGTGATGAAACAAGTTCTTTACTAAGTTACATTCCCACAGAAAACTGCGTTCAGGCCATTCTGATGCTTAAAGCAGGAATTAAGAGCTGAGAAAGAGGTGGCGACAGGCAAGGTTCCCTTAACCTGACCAGAAAGTTAGGGTCTGTACCCGCTTTAGCTAGTGGAGAGTTAGCACAGTACGTTACACGTGACCGGGATGGATTGGGGCGAGATAGACAGCCATCAGTCAGCAACCATCCAGGACACAGTCGTTCCCAAGGTATTCCGACGTTTCCAGCTCTATGCTGGAGAGGAACCGCCGCACGGTTTTACGACAGTTGTAATCCAGCGTGGTGGTGTACACAGTCTTGGCATGCTTCGGGTAGACGATGGTGGTGCTGGTGAAACGCTGGGGCTTGTTGCGGGGCTCTAAGTGGACCTCCGATTTGTAACTGCGCCACGTGCAGTTTGGGACGCAGATGACCGTTTGACTGCAAGAGGAAACGCTTAAGCCCACAGGCATATAGATGTCATCGATGAAGTGCTTCTCCGAGTCGTATTTAACTGAGGACGTGTACCTGTAAATAGAGGAGAGATAGGCGTGAGCTCTGCTCTGGAATAACAGGCTGCATTTTCTGCAAAGCAGAGCCCCCAGGTCCCAGGCTGGCTCCTGCACCTGCCACCTCAACACAGGAAGAGCCACATCATGCAAACACTGGCTGCTGGTGTCTTCCTCATTTAGGGGACGAGGAAAAAGCCTTACGTTAGCAGCACAGCAGGCACTGTCACTGCTTTGTCCAGCTGCCAGCACTACCAAACATCTTCTCAATCCTCACGTCCATCGTTTTAAGCCTGAGCTCTATGAACGTAAGAGCCTCCTTCAAACTCTAGTGCCTAAACCCAGAGGCCTAGATCCACATTTAGGCTTTGCACACAAGCATCCTAATTCCTTGGAGTGCCAAGTCCATGGAAGCACATGTTATTTTCTTAGTTATCCTCTGCCAAGAGTCACACGGGAGTCCTCTGCTACTGCTCCCAGCACGGGGCACTCTCTGAAGGCAAGCTTCTGAAGATTCAACTGGCAGGAAAATACTACAATTTGCACATCAAACGCTGCTGGCAAGAAAATCCTCTGTGCCTGGTTTGCAAAAGAAGCTTTTCATCTCCTTCACACTGCCACAACTCTGCGTTATCTTTTCCACGGTTCTAACCGCCTTCAGTTCCAGCCACGGAATCAACTCTTTCTACCCTCCCCTGCATTAGGCTTCTGTTTGATTCTATCAGGCTACCTCTGCTTGCACAGTAATCGACTGGGAGCCTCCATTTCTCATTACTGCACATCATGATGGTCAAAGGAGTAATTCACAGGCTGCAAAGTGATGTAGTGCATTAAAAAAATTTATTAGGCACTCTCTGAGTACTAACTTTTCTTTTAGTTCACAGAACCAGCCACAGCTGATAAGATAGAGAGTGCTTATTATAAAATCATGAGGTTACGAGAGCAAAATTCCTTTCCCCTAATAAAAGTCCTAGAAAGATGGCTGCTTTGAAGATCTTCCCTCATGATTACCTTCTGGTTAATCAGTTGAAAGCCAACATTTTTGGAGCAGGGCAATGAAGTAAGAACAGGAGAGTAAAATACAGAAAAGTCTTCCTGGAAAAAACCCATATGGGATTAAAAGAGGCTGAACACTCCTTCAGTCTGTTCAAACGTCCAGGAATGTACGGCTGTGTAGAACAATAGCTCTGCAAATAAATTAACTTGACTCACAGGCACTGATAAGGCCTAACTATTCCTTTACAGGCTAACTCCTTCAAGACGAGATGACTGTAACACAATATTTACCTTATTTCCTTTGGTGGTAAAGGGTCAAACTCAACTCCTTCGCCAAAGGATAAAGGACACAATCTTGGAGGGCAGCTGGAGAGAACAGGACTGGGGGAGAACACGGAATTCTGCAAAAAAATGCAAAACCAATCCTTTTTATGTTACAATCCAGTATATTCTCAAGAAAACACATTTATTTAGCCCTTGGTACAGAGCTGTTGAGGTTCACATTTACGTGTGAGAGGATCTGCTGGTCCAAGACGTGCCTGCAGGTGCAAGGCGCAGGTCTGACTTGACACTGGCCTACAGCATCTCAGGTGTGGCAAAGTGGGTTTTTTGAAGACAAAATCCTAAGTCCGGGAGCTCACTTCAGAGGAGCCACTCTGGGAAGCGAGAGAGCAATAGAGTCCCTCGGTGCAGCACGGCTTTCTGTCGTATGAACTAGAGTGCATCGGCTGTACGAGCTCACCTTCAATTTATAGCTAACATCACAGGAGCGTAGGAGAGCGCTTTCCTTGCGGGATGCATCAGATGTGCCCACAGGCGGATCACAGCTGGAAATCAGTGCAGGGCACCTCGCTGCGAGCGACCTCCTTGTTTCACAGCTACGCTGAGGCTACTATCTGAAGCGATTAAATCCAACCTGCCTAATTCACGTGCGACCCGTTGGGAAGGAAGAACTCATTCCCACCGCGTGGCGATTCACGGAGCGTTCCCGTGCTCCTGTCCTGGATAAGCAGCGCCACGAGCCGACGCCGGCCCAGGAATATCCCACAGCCAGGAGGAAACCAAAGCAGCCCGGAAGGGACGCAACCTGCTTGTGTTCTTGAGGCCACCTCTGCACGTGTGTTTTACTACGCAGGGGCGAGGGGCTGCGAGCAGCTCTCCTGTTCAACACAGGGTTCTCCTACGGCCTTTTCCGATTTCACGGCATCCCTACAGAAAAGGGATCTCCCCTCTAGGTCTGCAGTTTCCAAAGTATTTGTACCAACGGCCCAGCGGCAACGTTCAAGAGTAAGTTTGTGAAGAACTAGTGCATCTCTACCTGATCCTCTTAATTGAAACCACAGTTTAATCTACAAACTTCCCACTCCGGGTCGCTCTCCAGAATAACGAGAGTTCATTTTCCACAGGGATTGCGACGCCATCCCAACCCCTAGCTGTGCCGGGAGAGACGGGGGTTCCCTGCCATCAGCGAGAGCGGCCCCCAAGCCGAAAGCGCCGCCGGTTCCCCCTGACCCAGCGCGGCCCGGCCCTGGCCGCGGACGCCCCGGTGCCCCGGGGGCTCCCTCCCGCCGCGGGTGCCCTAAGGGAGGCGACAGCAGCCGGAGAGGTCGGCGGGAAGGGGGGACATGAGTCCTTTCCAACCTGTCCCCACGCCGGCCGCCCCGCTCCGGCCCCCCCGGTAACGCCAGCGCCGTCGGGATGCTTTTCCATCCTCCGCTCCTCAAGGATGCTGCGGGGCCTGGACGCGGCCGGCCGCCTCCGGAGGAGCCTCCCGCCGCCGCCGCCGCCAGCCCGCCCGTCCCCGCCCGGCGCATCCCGGTGCTTCTCCGCTCCGGGGCGCGGGGCCCAGC
>VZSF01007915.1:15823-89321 GCA_013398295.1 Chionis minor | reverse complement strand
CCATCCCCCCGGTGCCCCGTCCCCGTCATCCCCGCAGTGGTCCCTGCCCAGGTGCTGCACCCTTGCTCCCGTCCCCACACGCGGCAGGACCAAAGCAGCTCCCAACAGGCTGCCCGAAACACGGCCCTAATCCAACCTACGGGCCACACACCTTGTCATGGAATCCTGGAATGGTCTGGGTTGGAAGGGGCCTTAAGGATCATCTCATTCCACCCTGGGCACCTCCCACTAGAGCAGGTTACTCCAAGCCCCGTCCAACCTGGCCTTGAGCCGTCCCAATACGTTGACCGTTCCCATGCCAGGGATGAGGATGCTTGGGGTTGGATGCTTTTGTTGAGGCCAGGCCTGACGCCGCTGCCTGCCCAGGCGCTGCTGGTGGGCGAGGGGCAGTTTGGGGCTGGGATGGGCCACGGTGGCTCCCGCCGGCGCAGGTACAGGGCAGCCAGAGAGGGACAGTGCCGTGTTCAATCGGCCACTGGGGCACGACTAGGACATGAGTGGGGGTGTAATTCCCCTGGGATACTGGGGATGAGACAAGGGGACACCCTCTTCCATCGCTTGGCTTTCTCCGAGGGCAGCTCGCAGCCAAAACAGGGGCCTCTTGCAGAGCAGCAGCTCCTGCGCACAGGCTTCGCTCACCCCCGGGAGTTTAATGACACCCTTCAAAACTCACAGTTTTCCCCCCAGGCTGCCCTTTCTCATTCCTCCCCCACGGGGATTCAGACCTAGGTAGCAGCGCTGCCACCCTCAATTGCATTTTTTCAGGCAAATCTGCTGAAGTCGAAACAAGAAAACAGAGGGAAAAGGTCTTTCTAGCACTAGAGGAGACCGAGGGAACGTATTTTTGGAAAATCCTAATGAAATAATTGCACCATGTCATCAGATTCGGTGGGGGAATACTCTTGTGGAGGGAAAGCAACTGTCTGCAGCCGGCCAAAGTCAACACTCTCCTGTGCAGTAACAAGCAGTCTGGCCTGATGGGCTCAGCGCAAGTGAACCCAGACCCCTGAAAAGAATTCCTTCCCTGCCCCAAAATTAAAAGCAGAGCAGAGCTTTCAGCCATAGGCGTCTGTGGTTTGCAGCTATGTGGTGCTGGGAACTCCGGAGACTTCCTCAAGGAATTTACATTCCTTTGAAGAAATACTATGAGGCTGTTTGTCTTTGCTGAAAAATGCAGATGGAAAGAAAAAGAACATTAAAAATTTTGAGGGTCTGAGGAAATGTGCTGGACAGGTGTTTTCTTCCTTTTGATTTAAACGCATCCCAAAAAAAAAGAGAATCTGGTCTCTGTGAGCAATGGGAAAGCTGATCGCTCCTCGCTCCAAAATCTCCCATAAAAGCCCTTTATGAAATTAGACGCCTCAGAAGGCGCTGGAGCAGTTTCCAGATGAATGCGATCGTTATTTCAGAGCTGCCGTGCAGCTCCTGGGCTAAAAACCATGCTGCCAATAATCAAGTTAGTGCAATTTAAGGGGAGGGGGGGGAGAAGGGACACACCTGTGGCACCTTCCAACAGCCGCCTCGAAGGGCTGTGGGTGTCCCCACGGCTGCTCCCATGAGGATCGGGATCCGAGCGTGAGGGATCTCGGTGCCTGGGGAACCCTGCAGAGCTGCAGCCGCCTGTGCCTGGCGTGAGCAGAGCCGCACAGGCTTTGGGAAATCTTGCTGCTGTTTATTTGCTAGCAAAAAAATCTCCCACTCTGACCTGGCTTGACGCAAATGGCAATTTTTTGTGCCCTTCCAGGCTCTCGTTTCTGGGCTTGGCAGGTGAAACGGAGGCGACAGAACAGCCGAGGGGGCTCCGCAGCCTGCCCTGCCTTGCACTGGGCTCAGACCCCGGGATCTTCCGCAGCGCCAATATCCAGAGCTGCAAATTCTCCTGCTGGGACGAAAGGGAAGTTTTCAACCAGAATTTTAACTACTTGATAATGAGAATAACTATTGATAGCCACTCTATACAAGGGACCTGCTTTTAAGGCATGGGTACTCTGCCCTCTTGGAAAGCCTGTCTCTTTTTAAGCCTCTCAAACCGTACCGATCCGTGCAATCCCCAATAACATTGGAAATCTTTTCCCCTGCCTGCACATCACAGCCTGTTTGCCTGTGTTATTTACTTTTTAACTGCCCGTGCACAGCCGAGACAGAGCAGGTATGAGTATCTTATCAAGGTCCTCCTTCCATAAAGGACTTTCCACTGGGGCTGGGTGCGCTTGGCTTAATCAGCAACCGAACAATAGTCACATTGACACGGCGCGGGGGGCCGTCGCTGCACACAGGGGGAAGCAAAGCAGAGGGATCCCGTGTTATTTGATAACAATGGAAAATTATTTCCAAATGATGGGAAATGCCAGGCCGCTCCCCACGGCGCAGACCACAAACCCGCCAGGCGCAGGAGTTGCGCTCACAGTGACGCTTCCAAGCGGTGGGATTGACGGGAGCCCTTGGAGCGGTTTGGCGGCAGGGATGAACGCTGGGGGCACATTGCTGAAATTGCTGAGTTGTGATCGGCTTTTACAGCCCCGCCACCGCCGCCCTCGCAAACTGCCGAGCCACAAGCCGAGGTTTCCCCAGGGCTTCGGGAAGCTCCATGCGCTGCAAGCGGCACGGGCTGACCCTCCTCTCCCCATGGGATCCAGACCCTGATGGCAGCCCGGTGGGCTCCCCATGTCCTGCTAGAAACAGGAGGGCACCACCAAACTCAGGGGCCTGAGCACAGGGAAACCGCGGTGCTTTGGTCCTGGTGAGCCCGTATCCCAAGCAGGGAGCCGCTGGCACCCCGAGCAGCGCTGGCCCCATGCCCCGCCACCCCATCCATCCCCTCAAAGGCAAGGCCGGCAACGTACTTGAGCCCACGTGCTCCCACCTGGATTCTGGCTTGGGACCAGTGGAGCTGCTCTGGCTGAGAGAAGGGAATGAGCACAGGGTTTAATCTAGAAACGCTGGGTGACGGCAGCGCTGGCTGGTGTAAGCGGCCCCAGCGGAGCAGGCGCGCAGCGGAACGCCTTCTGCCAAAGCCTTTTCTGACACAGCCCAAAGACAAATGTTTCAGCTCAATTTTCCTAAGCGCAGCAGAGCTGTGGCCTGATGCTGCCGAACAGCATCCACGTCTGCCACCCGCCCAGCTGTGGCCAAGAAAAGGCTTGCGGAGAGTTGGACATCGTCACTCGGATGCTCCAAGTCACGGCTGTAAATCTGGTGAAAGAAATAAACACGCACGTCGCCTGGCACAGGCTGCTCCTGCCCAAGGGCGGAGGGGGAAGGACCAGCAGAGCAGTAGGAGAAAAGCAAATGAGTCATTAATTCTCCAAGCAAAAGAAACTCCTCCAGCGTCATGCATCGCGTGGAAAAAAAAGGCGCTACCTCTTAATTTCAAAGGAAAAATTAGTATCTCTCAGAATTCTCTCCAGCAGTTAAAGTCATCACAAATGATCCAATTATTTAGGGGCACAAGGTCAGCTCTGCTGAGCTGCCCGCACGGCGCGGGGAGCTGCTGCCACGGCAGATGCTGCTGGCGGAGAGTTGCTTGCTGGAGCGGCAGAAGGTGGAAAAGCCAGAGAAGAGAGAAGGTGCAGGAGAGAGCAATGGAGAGGGACAGCACCAAGCCCTGGCTCCAGCACGTTTTAGGCGAGGTCCATCCTGACCCCGGGGATTTGCTGCGTGGTAGCTGCACAGAAAACACCCAGCAGATGAACATCAGTAACCATTTAATTCGTTTTAGTGTCACGCTCCGACACACAGCCAGAATTACACCTCAGCCAAAAAACGTAAAAAGTGGCATTTTATACAGAAAAAAAAAAAATCACCCTTTATTCTCCAGAGATGTAAACCCCAAACAGCTAACGTATGCATACAGACATGCCCAACCTGGCCAATACCCAAGAGTGAGGGGGACAAATCCCTTACACCGAAAGTAGAAAAATGCAGACTTGCTCTTTAGCAGTGGAACTCCAAACACCCAGACCTGTAGCATTCTTCAAAGGCTGAAGCTAAAAATTAATTTTTCCTTTTATTTCCTCTTGTCTCCAGAATGAAATGCAGAGAATGAAATGGGGGAAGCCTTCGGGGAAAGACAGGCGACGATAACTTGAGCATCGTCTTCAGCTATTCATAACTTACTTAGAGAGTCATCCATAGACGGAGCGAAGTAAAATTAATCTAAAATAAATTATTCATCCCCCTGTGGGAATAATGAATCTCTGTAAACCCGCGTTCCCTCCTCCCCAGCTACTGCATTTGATAATGTGTGAACCATCCTGCACATGCACCTTGAGACAACCTGTCCTTAGGGAACGGCCGTTCACAATCCCGACGTGCTTTCAACCACCGTTCCTTCTTCGTCACCTGACGCGAATATCAGCGGAAGAAATAAACGAAGCAGCAGCAGATCCGGGAAGATTTGTAAAACTGGAGCGATGAGAATCTGCCATCCCTCCCCAAGTGTCGTCACTGCTGCTCTACGACAGACATCACCACTACGGCCCTCTGCAGCCCAGCGCTCACACGCCAGGGCCCAAACCTGGGGACCCCTGAGAACGCACCCCGAAGGGTTGGTGTCAGCGTACCTGTTAGTGTAGACCTCGCTGCAGCAGCAGGGCGGTCCGAGCAGGGTTAGAAAACCTGACCAGTGAGGATTTAGTCTGCAGATTTATTCTTTTTGCTCAAATCCTGTGGATCCACTCCTGCCTGTCCAAACACAGGCTCACCTGCTGGCTGGGCAAAGGGAGGACGGGATTTTACCAACCAGGCACCGCGTTTGCCCTCCGACAGCCACGGGGTGAGCAGAGGGAAGGGGAGCAGCCTGCACCCAGGAGGGGACAGTGCTGCAGCACGAAGAGGCAGATGCAGCATGAGCCCAGGTTCTGCCCCACTCGGGGATTTCTCATTTCACCTCCTCCCTCCCTGGTCCCAGTGACGCTCTGGGTTTGGGTGGACAGAGCTTGTTTCCCTGGAGCGTGTCTAATCCCCCCCTCCCGATGAGCAGCAGCGCATACTACAACCCCTAGTGAGCCCAACCCCTAATAAAGATACTCCTAAGGCCCAAATTGACCTGGTGGGAAGCGGGACCCTCCCAAGAAGGCATCCGAGAGCATGGTTGCTCCTCACCTGCCAAACTGGTACAGGACTTCTTTTTCCTGCACATGCAAGTGAAGCTTGAGCTAAAACAAAGCAGGCACAACTGGTCGGTCTGCCCCTAAATCCATATGGGATTCAATCGTTCCTGGTTGGGCATATGCCTTCTAAGTCTCCCAAAAAGGGTACAGAGGAGTTTGGGAAGAAATCCAGCATTGCTAACGACGAGGCGATGTCTCCCTGCACTGAGGCTCCTCGGGGAAGCTCACGCAACGCGCAGGGCACAGATGTCCACCGACCACAACCCTGCTGCACGCTGGCTTCGTGGCTGGGTGCCAGGAGGAGCTGGCCCCCGGGAAGGGAGGCCTGGATTATGGGAAACACTTCACTTCTGGTTCTCCTCCTCTCTGCACTGGTGCAAGCTGAAGCTCAGAGGAGGAGGAGGAGGAGAGGAAGGCCCTTGAAGTCCGAGGCTGGTATAAGCGTCCCATCCTGGGAAGAGGCCCAGGCTCCTCGTTAAAGCCAACATTTCCAGCATCTCTCCTTGCAGGGCAGTGAAGGTGCCAAAGGGGCACACCCTGGCTTGGGACACGCCGGCTGGCGCGAGAGCGAGGGGCTGGTGCTGTTTGACACTTGCTCCATGAAGGGCCCTTTGTGGAGAGAGGGCGAAATGCGGTACGGGAACTCCCATCAGGGACAGCGGGCGAGTCTAGCACGCAAGAGAAGTAACAAGCAGCTGGAGATGGGCTCCACAGATGTCATGGGTTTGGCCTTTAAGATGCAACGGTGACACAGGCTGCCAGCTTGTTGGCAGGAGGTTTGCGAAGGTGCAGAAGGCATTAATTCAGCCCTTCCTTCCTGTTCTGAAAAGGAGTTGCCTTGCTGTTTTTCTGGTGGTTTACGCACACCGGTCCTGGGAGCAGGGGAGAAATCTGCTGGGGTTCTCTCCCGGGCATCTCATTACACCAGCGTTACTGCAGATGCCTGGATCCCAGCTGTGAAAGGGTTGGGGATTTTTTGGTGGTGGCGATGGGCTGGGGTTAGTCCCTGCCCTCTCCTCCCCCCCAATAAATAATGAAACAGGGGAACAGCTCTGCAAGAGGGAGTGAGCAGTAACGCCAAACTCTCAGGCAAAACCCTCAGTGCTGCAGCAGGAGCTCAGTCAGGCTGAAGGCTGGGACACCAAGTGAATCACAGCCAGGTACTCTCTCAATCCACCTAAACTGTTTTCATAGCTGCTGACCTCCAGATACCTCTGTTTTCTCCACCACGTGAACCCAGCAATGTCCTGGATTTCACTCCTGCTAAGCTGTCTAAGGGCAAACTCCTTGGTCAGATCCTCCCTCAGTCTGAACGGAGATGCAGCGCTGCAGTATATGATGGTGAAGAGATCACAAGGCATGGGAGTGATGGGACATGGATTTTTCAGCAGCATACTGTAAATCATAAATCTGACGAGCTTTGCTCCCAGTCACTGCAGCTAGTCCTTGAGCGACAGAGTTTCCTTCTGCTCACTTAGAGTCTTTTTTTGATGAGTTTCTCCAGTTTCCGTATCCGAGAGGACTCCTGCTCAGGCGTAGGAGCGCTCAGTGAGAGGGAGCCAGTGTTCTCCACTCCGGTGGGGGGAGCCGGGAGGCGCTGGCGGAAGAGGTCCAGCATGCTGCTTTGCTCGCTCCTTTTCAGGCCCTGCGGGAGCAGAAGAACAGTGAAGCGAGACGGTCAGACTTCATTGATCTGGGAGCGGGTGTATGTGAGAACAGCTGCAGGAGAGCCCGTTTCAAACCTCAACCTTTTGTTCACCCACCCACCCAGAGCTCTACGTAGATCTCTGGATGACCCACAGACAACGGAGCTCAGCCCTGGGAGCCTGAGCAGCTACGAGCATGCTAAGTGAACTGAAAAGTTACTCTTCAGTAGCAACTCTACACGCTTTCAGAGTACAGAGGATACTCTTGCCTTACAACACTTCTCCCACTCCCAAACCCCCGTGTGTTTCTACTGAAAACAGTCACCAACAATCTCAACGCAGCGCTAGCAGACGAGCAGGAACCCTGCGGGACAGGTTCTAACCTTCATGTCTAGTATCTTCTGGAAAGTGTCTGTACTGCAGTCAGCAAGGAGCTTGATGTAATTGTCGACAAACACAACTGGGGGCTCATGTGGAGCCATAACCACCTGCCAAGAGAAGAAAAAAAGAGATCAGACAAATTCTATGAGTTAAAGCCAGTGCTCAGTCAACTCAGGCACACGAGTGACAGCAGGACTGGCTTCTCCTAAAATAAAATGCTTCAGGAACAAGGAAGAAGTTGTACGTGCTGCTGGTAAATGAGAGGCAGAGGTGAGTGAAGAGAGGCAAAATAAGGAGCAGGGAGGAGGATGGGTCTCTTCCCAAGGGGAACCCAAAGGGCTGCACATCACATTTCAAAGAGCAGCAGAGCTTTGTCTGTACCCCTGTGGGCTGGCACATTGGCAAAGCTGAAGATTGTATCTTGTTGCATGGGGAAGACTAGCTGGGGAGCTGCCTGGGGGAGACAGGCAGAGCTGGTGGTGACACTCAGAAAGTCCCCAGCGGATCGGGCAGCCTGGATGCAGTCCGGACCTTCACTTTGGTTGTGTGTCCCTCTCGCTCCCTCCTGCCCAGAGGCAGGGCAGAGGCAGGGTGTTGCAGGGGAATGTGACAGCACTCCACAGTCACTCCCTCCGTCCGCAGGACACCGCAGGTCAGAGCAATCTGCCGTGCAGTCCCCCTGCTTCTGGCACGTAACCTGACGGGTGAGCGGTGCCACACACAGCCGCTCTGTCCTTTGGGTGCAGCTCCTCTTGCACGCTGCTCTGGGGAGACTGGGAATGCAGCGTGTGAACCCTCTGCTGACATCTGCCCCGGAGCTCACACCCTCTTAGTCCCAGCAACGGTCAAGTCAGGAAAAAAAATTAAAATAGCCTTGAAGCTGGAAAGATGATTACTCATTGTTGTATTTTCCTTACATAAGCAGCGAGCTCCATACAGGACAGATCTTTTGATAATACTGGGCAGCCAAACCCAGCCTGCTGGGGAAGTGTGTGTGTGTGAACGTGTGCACACATGCAGGGCAGAAACAGCACAGGACCAGACTCTTCCCTGCCTCTGAAAACATTTCCATATGTTTCCATTGACCCAACTCACCCCACACTGTATTCTGTCACTGAGACATTTCTTTCTTTCCCTGCACTTCAGACCAATGAAACATCATAGCCATGTATACACTTATAAATCCTTAATTTACAGCCCTTGTAAAAATCTTCTGCCAAGACGAAAAGCTGGAACTTCAGACAGCGTAGCCAGAAGAGAAAGGAAACAGCTCTGCAGGACGTGCGCACCCTGACGCCCTCCTCCCCGCTTGCATCTGTGCTTTGTAGGGCTTAGCTGAATGAATTTGTTCGTGCCATCTACCGGCTCAATGATTCTCCTTCTGAATTAGCTACACAAGAGGCATCGCTTCTGAACCACCTCGGCACTAGGTAGGAGAGCCCTGAAAACACCGAGGAGTTGTGTATAGGCCTGTGCTTCTGATGGGGTGAAATAGTTCTTAGGGAAAAGACTCTTTAATGTACAATTTGGAAAGAGCCGAGAGAGTCTGAGCACTGATAAAAAGAGACAACCCACAAAGCAAACAGAATGGCCAGAGATGATAAGTCAGCTCTGGGTTCCTGCAAGGAAACCCTCCTACAGAAACACTGACAGTCCAGTGGCAGCAGACACTTCCGAGAGCCTTTTTTTCTCCCCCACACCCCGGAGAGGGGTGCTGACACCAACCCCAAACACCGTGTGGGGTTACCTACGCTCGGGGTGATCTATTCAGTCACTATGATTAACAAATGCGGCCCAGACAACTATTCAGCCCCATAAATCGCTGATTACACAGGGCATTATTCTGTAAAACAGCTCTGCGGAGCACTGGATGCCAGAAGCGTGCCGTTGTTTAATTACACTAGCAATTAAACACTAGTTACACAGAGCCCTCACCTGGGGCTGGCAGAAGTGCTTCATACAGCAGCAGGGCAAGCAGGGATGTCTACTGTCTGCTGCTACTGCACAGCCTGCACTCCCTGCCCGAGGCACTCCCTATACTGCTTGCATCTCAATCCTGATGAAGCCAATGTGATGTTAAGGGTAGACAAATTAACTCCATTACTTTTCTGAATCACATATAAGTCCCAAGGAAAGACCTGTTTCTGTATGCAACAGGCACCAATCTTCCCTGTCCCCCTATTAGCGATAGCAGGCTATTTTTCTTCAGGTCATTTCTAAGAAAATTTAGACTTGCTTTAACGTATCTACTAACATCTCAGTCACCTTACTTTAAAAGCATGGCACCGCAGAACTGATTTCTGAATTCAGAATGCAAATTCCGCTGTGACATTACCCTGGGCGTGGGAGCAAAGCCACGCGGAGCAGCAGGCCAGCACGGAGAGCTCGGGCTCCGCACGCCCTCCTTGCCCTGGCTGCAGTTGGCAGGAGGCTCTGGCTGGCAGCAGCCTGTCCTGCCCGACCCCAGGTCCCTCTGACTCACTCACAGGAACATCTTCACAGCATTGCTGGTGACCAGGGGACAATCCCATCGCCCAGCAGGGTACAACTGCACAGCTCCCATGGCTTCTCCTGGGATCAACCCAGCAAGGCAACAGGGGGGGAAGGGGAGATTGCTTTGCTTGTTACTTTTTATGAAGACAACACGCTGCTTTTGGGTCATTTTCCAGGCACCAGGTCTGGAAAATGAAAAAGGACTCTGGTGAGTACAGTAACCCAGACATGTTTGCACTGGCTGTTACACTAGACAGTAAACAGGTGACTCAAGCACGGCTTGGCTCCCCTGCGTGACGGAGTCTGCACAAAGGCCTGGAGTAACCTGAACTGGAGGGTTTGCCCTGCGACAGACACTTACGAATGCTAGCTCTGATTTTCACAAGCTCCTGAGGGAATCTGGTGTCCCAACTCTCCTAGTAAGCAGAACTTGAGCCCTCGGTTACCTTGAAAAATGAGGATGAAAACTCAAATGCGACGTTAAATGAGAGTGGGGGCAAAACCGGGGCCATTAAGCCAGTTCTGTAGAACAGCTGGCAGCGCAGCCGGATGAGCTCGCATACGTTCATGTGCAATTGCAGATTGCCGCGTTCAATGGAAGGGCCCCCTGGAATTCGCTCGCTCCAATTCCCAGTCCAGCAGTCTGGCTGGCAGGTTATCAAAAGTCTTGAGTTACCTTCAGGATCATTTCAGCCCGAGTCATGCCTTTCACCACTATCTTTGTGTAGCTGGCGGGAGCCTTCCTCACCACTTGGGACCCAATGGAGGGCAGATCCAGCAGAACCATCTTCAGAGAGTGAGTGTCCAGCAGCAGCTGCAATAAATAGTTAATCGCACCTCGTTATTCAGGTCCCTTTTACCAAGCTCCATTAGATGCTATAACCAAACATACTTAAAAGTTTAACACTTCCCACATTGGAAAAAGTCCTGGTAACCAGACTGCAGGAACAGGAGAGTCTGACCCACATAATGACACTTCAAGGAGACACAATCACCTGTAGCTACGTATCAGCACCCCTCGTTGATCTTAACAGAGCACTGCTCTGCTGACTTGAAACATCTTACGGCAGCTCAACATCTGGCACATACAGCGTGGATTTCCAGTCCTCTTCCCTTGACAGTATAAAGTGAAACAGTCTCTATTACCTGTAGCTGTATCATTACTTAGATACTGAGCTCAAATGAATTAACACCACGCTTCCTTCTGCACCCAACCACCCATTGTGTGGTTTTCTGCGTTTACTCAACCACTTGTTTATTTTTATTATTTTTTTCCTTTAAAAAGAAAACTGCAACACAATACGGGTAGAGTGAGAACGGCTCAACACCCTGTGCTCAGAGGCACACTGAAACTCACAGCCTCTGTGTTGGTTTTTACTGCCCCAGCGGTAAACAACAAGGAGCAGCCACGAAATTCAGCCCAGACAGACAAGCCCTGTCTGGTAACAGGCTGCCCAGGGAAGCAGGTGAATCACCATCCCTGGAGGTATTTAAGATGGGCAGACGTGGTGCCGAGGGACACTGTTTAGTGGTGGTTTTGGCAGTGTCAGGTTAATGGTTGGACTCGATGATCTTAAAGGTCTTTTCCAACCTAGGTGATCCTATGATTACAAAATGCTATGCGTTAGCGGTTTTTTGAGCAAAATTACCTCAAACACCACAATCTTCTGATTGCACGAGGTACGTTTAAAGAGGTGAGGCAAGACCGGTGAAGGACAGAAATCTGAAATCAAACTAGATGAATGGGAGCACAATTTATTTAGACAGCAGCGAGTGCGAAAACCCGCTGGGCTGTGGGCACACCCAGTGCATTTCCTGCAAAAGGGCTCTCCGGAGCAGGAGGAAGCTTGTTCTTCTGGACACACAATGTTACGGGCACTGCAGAACCCCCCGGCAGTCACCGAAAACAACGTGAACAGTTACGGTACGGCTTTCAGCACACGTGGGAATTCAGTTCAAACACACAGGACTGAGCTGATGAGGGGTGGTGGGTCACACCAGTTCAAATCTGGACCCCGTTACATGCGGCAGCGCATCATTGCTGTGTGCTGTGCGATTCGTGGTTTGCATCAATCTCATCCCGGGAAGCCAGGAAACCGCAGCACAAACGAGCAGCTCTGTGCACCCCGGAGCTGCTGGAGCCTGATGCCAGCTCAGGCTGCCATAGCTGGATTCCTGCGTGTCTACATGGCATCCCACGGACTGAAGATGTTTCCATGCTTGGGGAATTCACGTCTTTCGCACATAAACTCTCTCACGTCTAACAGGAGTTTTGTGCCCTCTGCAGCCTTTCCCACAGATGCAGCAGGTGCAGGCTCTGTCCCCTAACTGTATTTCCCCCCCGTTATCCATTCCAGGCCCCTGGCATTGCTTGCTGAGACAGAGAATTGTTGTTAAGTCAGAGACATAAACACAGAAACCGAAGCCCCATAGGTGGTGCTCCCCACACTGAGCAACTCTGTAAATACCACCCTAGTGTCCAGATTTTAAACATGAGACTTAGCAAACAGCAGGTAAAGCTGTGATTAGGACCGGGAAGGTCAGGAGAGCATATTCCACAGCAACATTTGCATCAGGGAAGAGAAAACAACATGGAAAGATGCTGGTGGGTGACCGGGGGACGTTCAAAAGATGGAAAGGCAATTGAGGACCTGCACGCTGCAGAGACAGAGCAGACCAGCTTCTGAAGACCTTTGTAAATCTAACCCCAGGAAGGGGGTCCCACTATAATGAGATATATTCACTGTGAATCAGGCTAATAAAAACCTCCCAGTCTACTTTAAAGAACCAAATTAGGCCTGTTATTCCAATAAAGTAATATTAAAACCTTTTAACATTAGATGCAAGCCCACTGCTGGCAACCGGTAAATCACTTTAGATGCTTATTTTTAAAAAAGACTTCTTTTAATCACTTTCAGGTTATTGCTTATCGCACAAGACGAGCCGGAACTGTGCTTCACTCATTTGCTTTCCATTAAGAAAGAGGAAGGTTTTGATGTAAAGCTCCCGTTTCATTTTGCAGGCACACACTGCTCAGAACCCATCTTTGATGCCTAAAACCCAAGCAGCTTTTAAGGCACCGATTTGAAGTTCACAGCAGTCCCATTAGGGATGATTCTGCCTTTTTTTTTTTTTTTTTTTTAAATCAACCCCCAGGGGAGCAGCTGTATGTGCAGGGGACAGCTGAAAGGCTGCCTCATCCAAACCTCATCCTCACGGAGCAGCAGGGTCCCGGCCCGCAGGCAGGGGTGGGAGATGGAGGGTCGCAGCCCCACAGCTGCCCCCGCTCACGGTCTCAAGGCAATAAATACCCTGCGCTGCCCACCCAGGTGCAGCTCGGGGAGAGCTCCAACAGAAATGTGTACATTCATTCAAGGGGCAATAATTCAACGTCCTTCCTTCCCCGACATCGTGTCTCAGCATCTTGGGGTATCTACGGCTCTCAAAGCGCAACGGGGAGGCAGGTTCCTGGGAAAAAGACTGGGAGTCCTGAGCCCCAGATATCGGGCCGTCACTTCGCTGGGTTTTAGTTACCGAGTCGCAGAGGTGGAGACGGCTCTTCCCCGCCACGCAGCAGTGTTTTCACGGGTGTTTGCAACGCCTGAGGAAGCGAGGCCTGGAATGCTTTTATGCAGGAACAAAACTGTCCGGTCTCCAGGCAGCATCTCTCACTTAGTGAGATTCAAAACTCCCACCAAACCCAGGGCCTCCATTTAACAGTTTTCGGGACAGAGCACAGAAAACACTGCACTACGCCTCCACAACCCCATCCTCCCGGCACAGCTCTGAGGAGAGGAAGACAGCGGCCGTTCATAACTCGCAAGCAAACCAGAGGAGGCAAAAAAAAAAAATCTATTTGCACTCACTGGAACTCAGCCAGGACACAGGCCCTGGCAAAACTGCCATCAGGCTGTGGAGGAGCCCCTGGGCTCCCACGGCTTCACTTCCTCGGAGAGGAGCGAGCCAGCACCTGGGAACAGCACGCACAGTCCCCGGGAGGATCCGGCGTCACTTTGCTTGAGAGCTGGCAGGCCGCCACCGCGGGCACGTGGCGCTGAGCAGCGCCGTCACTGGGCCCGCGCGGAGAACGCGTAGGGACCAACCTGCTCCTGGCATGCACGCTGTCACGTGAGACCAAGCTCTAAGGGTGCTTTAAGTTCAACGCTTGCAAAAAAAAGTCTTGGCATTTAAACTACCTGAGCTGAGATACTGCCTGGACGCCTGGGGTTTTGCGTTGTTTTTATTTACTTATTTAATATTTTTGTAAAGTTTTCCTGTTGTCAACTATGAATTGAGCACGCTCCAGCTCTTCTGAGCAGAGCAGCAATAAGCTTGAGTTTAAACCCAGGAGAAGGCACAGCAGCAGCACAGGGAGGTTGGGTGATGACCTGTTTTGCAAAGGATGGGACAGAGAAACAAGTCTTTCCAAGGACATGGGAGCTTCTTGCAATAGTTTCTGCCACGAGCAACTTTCTTTCCTGTCTGTGAGCACACTGAAGACAATCTCATCAGGACACCTTGGAGAAGCGTGTAAGAGGTCTGTTGTTCCTGTGCTATTGCTACTTTAACTGGCAAAGTGAGAGCTCCCCAGCTTGGGAAGATGCCAAGGTCCCCTCTCCCAGGACAGGTTCAACTGCAGCAGGATCACTACAAACCTGCTTCCACTCTGCCCGGTACCAGAGTGTATTCCTGTTTTCCCAGCTGTACCAGAGTTCAGGACACATAACTCAGCTCTCTGCCCCTTTTTAACAAAAACTGCCTTGACTTCTTGAACCCAAAATTCATGAAATATTACGGCCAATGCAATTACTTTTTCTTACCTGTTCTGCGCCCACCATGCTAATAGGTTTGCACTTGAAGAGATGGTTAATGAACTTGGGAATGAAGGAGCTGCAGAGGAGAGACAGAAAATGACACAATTACATGTGAGTATTTGGACTCATACAGTCTTCTGCGGTAACAAAGCATGCAAAACCAAACCAGGATGGCTTTCCAAAAAGACACTGTAACTGCCTGGTTCTCAAGCTGACTCCAGCCACACTAAGTATACTAAATAACAAACTGGCCAGCACTAAGTACAATTCTTTAATCCACACTGATCTCTTAGTTAACTGTGAAGTTGCACAGAAACTCTATGTAAATGAATTGCTATAAACCATATATGAAGTATTACAGTACAAGGTCAAGAACAAGCAAACAAACTATCGTACATAATAGACCCAGCAACACACCAGGATTAATATAGCTATTCATGGAGTGGAAGTATCTTGATCATATCCAGAACCTACATTTTACTGCATACTAGTAATTCCATAACATGCATATTACACACTGAACTTGAGGTCCAGCCAAGGCTGGAGGTCTGCTGGGCCCTGGACATTCACACAGAAAGGCACTCTTCCAGAAAGCTTCTGGCCAACACAATCAAGACAAGAAAAAGTTTAGTGAAAAGGAAAACACCGTTACCCTATTTTACTAACGCGGGCTTCAGACTCAGAAAAATTACTAAGGTACATTTACTCAACCGGGGAGAATTTGGCAAGGATGGAAGCCCAATATTCATCACCTTAGACAACGTACTCCAGAGCATCAGCTTTGCTTTTAGCTTTTTGCTTCTTGATTTTAGGCTCTGCAGTAGTTTCATTCTTTGGTGGAGGAGCAGATGCTCCTTTCTAGCAGAAACACTGGCTGAGCACCTGCAAGACAAGTTCCTGCCCCACCTGCCCTGCTGAGCTGCAGCACCAGGACTACTCAGGAGCTGAACGCGAGGAGAACCAGCATGAGCAACACAACCTCTGGTGGTCTGTCAGGACCACACCACTCATACTCGTCTTCTTTTGCTGCCTTGTTTTTCATGTACTTTGCTTCCTTCACATGGCCGCCTTTGGCTGAATGCGTACAAAGCTCACGTTTCCAGGACCTTGTTCATGACCTGGTGGCAGGTCTTAGATTTTAATGGCTCTGTCCTAAGTTCATGTAAGTTGGTCTGTTTTCTGTCCTTTTGAATGAGGTGCCATTTATGGTGATGATCTAAATTCAGTGTGGTTTCCCCCTTGCATCTGTCAAGCTATTTGTTTCCTTCCCACGAAGCGAGGAGCATGGACAGCATCTTGTTTGTCCTGCCACCTGTTTTCCAAGCCAGGACATTTATTTTTCGCCCTTTCTCATGGAAGAATGACAAAAGCGTAACTCAGGCAGAGAGCATGCCAAGCTGCTGAGCAAATTGAAAGAAATGGTTCAAGGAAGAGTCCTTCCAAGCGAAGGCTCCTTCCCTTCCCCGTCCCTCAGACACAGCCACGACCTCTCTCACTGAATCATCTTTTCCTGGAGAAGTGTCAAGGAGAACAGTTTCAAACTACTATTGAGAACCAGCTACTGGGCTGCCCCAAACAGCTTTGAATTTGGCCACCAGAGAAACAACCTTGGCAACAAAATATAAATAAGAAGAGGAAAACAAGCCCCGTCTCCTCTTGCACAAAAGCATTGCAGCAACGATGTGACTTATCCGTTTTAGAAGTCTGTTTTTCAGGTGTATAACTAATTCCCAGAGGGCAATCAGAGAGTGCCAAGCACAGCTGGAGCTTAGGTGATCCTATAAACCGATCAGTCGGTAGCAGCTCTGGATGCAGCAGCTTGCTACAAGCGGAAGAGCGCAAGAGATTAATTGTACCTTTGATCTTGCACGTAGGTCCAACTCTCCCTCCCTCTGTAAGGTCAGGCGTGGAGCTAATGCTCATGCTGCGTGTGAGAAACAGGGTGAGCCTTTCTTTCTGCAGGGTGGCAGACCGGCAGCCAAAGGACCCCCTCCACTCTTTCTTTTTTTAATCTTCTTTTCTATATAACCACATGGTCTCGCATAGACAGCATTCTGTCTTGCATGAAACAATTCCCAGGCCCCTTAAGATGGCCACCCACAACCAATGCAGAAGGGTAAAGCGACCTTCCATCCCCACATGCCTGTTATTTCACGCTGCCTTATTGGAAACAGCTTCCCAGCTCCAGCAGGACAGACAAGACAAACCATAAGATCCAAAGGCTGCTCTGGTATTTTTTTTCCCCTTTTTTTTTTTTTTTTTTTTCCCTTTCGACTAGCAGAGACCATCAAGAGCAGTTGCACTTAACTGAAAAATACAGTTGAGTCTCTTGCCTAGGCTGGACTCAATGCTTGGCTCTCCTAGCATACAGCAGGCAATCCTGATGTGAATAATACGTGCGTATTCAACGGTAACGCTCTGCACGAGGTTTTGTACTCTGAATGCCTTTACTCCCTTGCACATCCACAGAGCTCAACTGGATGCCAGAATTCATTTACAGTTTCAGCTATAAAACTGAATCCAGCAAACCCTCCATAGAAGCAGGCAAATCCCCAGGGTAATAATAAAGCAGTGCAAGACAGATCAGGAACCTAAAGCATAGAAACCACAGCATCTGAGAGGCTCCCATCCAACAGGAGTGGCTCTGCCAAAGCCTGTGTTTTCCTCATCCCCTGCACTGATGAGGCATCAAACACAATTCCTTGCTAAGCGAGGCAGACAGAGATGCGACCGCAGCCCGTCTGTCCGATGGGAGACGAGCTACTACGGGACATCGTTCAAAGCATCCCGGTGTCACTGAGTCGCTGCAGCTGCGCAGGGTTCTGCTTTACGCCACCCTCCGAGGCAGTGACCAGCCCTTGCAGGCTCACCCAGGCTTAGCTCAGCTGCTTCCAAACCTCCAGGAGCCTCCTCATCACCATCTTCTTCCACCTAACTCTTCTCCCTAGAAGCATGACGCAAAGGCCAGAGCAACCGGGAGGACTCCTGTGGCAGTTACCCACCACACCTGCCTGCTGGTGATGGACGAGGCGCTTTTCTGGCAAGGGGGAGAGCTGTTTGTTTTTCCTGTCTCTCAGTTCTAATCTCTTCCTCATTGAGGTCAGGTCACGGACTTCCCAAACACATCCCAGCGTAGCAGCCATGGCTTCACCGCCCCGGTTTTTTGTTTCAAAGGATAAGGACCGAGGCTGCAGGGAGAACAGAGCCCCTCGCCCTGCCTGCGAGTGCCTCCTGGAAAGCCGGCTGCTTCTCACTATTTCAAGGGAGTGAGGGTTGCATATTGGTCAAAACAAAGCAGAAATGACAAATTAGGTTAGAGGATTGATGCAATTTCTGATGGCCATTTTTCTTCTTCCAGACTTGGCTCAGATCCCTCAGTTTTAAATTTAGTGACTTTAGATGCCTTCTCCCCTGTGGTCCTGTAACTCAACACTAGCGCTTTATACAATCCATTAGAGCTGAGAAGTGGCTGGCAGTTCAAAAAGATACAGGCATTAACATACGGAGAAGCACAATGCCTGTTAAAAGGATTTTCAGCATTGTAGAGCACACAAAAGGCCAGGTATTTATATGGGGCAGGCCAACATATTCCATAAGAATTCAGAGCTCTGCAAATACAAAGGTTTGTATGCATTAAAGCGTCATAAGCATTTTAAGTAGATCAGTGCACCGTTACCACTGGGCTAATTCTCCTTAAAACCAAGCGGTACAGAAGGACTCTAGATATGATCCGGCAAAAACAACCTTCAGGAACCAAATTTCCACTTCTATGTTTGATCCACGGCACAGTGAATTCAGGACTGAGTCTTAATTTTAGCATGCTGCAGATCAGAGCTGTAGTTGTATTAAAAAGGTTTTGAAGTGGAGCGGCAGTTTTGCAGCTCTCCGTGCTCTTCTATGGAACAAGCTGTGATGAAGGCGTTCAGCTCAGATGTGAACTTTTCTCAAACGTGAGAGCTGGGTATTTTATCCCAAGTTTACTTGGTATGTGCTTAGCAATAAAGTTAAAAGTGAGGCAACTAAGCTGAGGTATTAAGAGTATGCCGTGAACAGCTGAGTAAATGGGGTTTTTTATTTATCACCATGTTAGCATTATAAAATTCAAGCATAACCACATAGAAGGCTTAAGTGCAATAAATTTTCCTGAGACAGCATTTCAAACAGTGATTATGGGCAACGTCATAATATGATTTATCAGTAACTGCTCCTTAATGCAAACTAATGAGTACCCTGAGATGGAAACAGGGAAGGAAACTCTCAGGCCAGGCTCCCTGCTGCGAAAGCTAACAGTTCTCAGGACAGCCTGCTGCATCCTTCCCTGCTGAAGCAGGAGCTGAAGTTCCCGTCTCAAAGCCACACAGTAACTGCCGGGCCGTACAGTTTATTTCAGGATGATTAGCTAATTACAGATGAATGAAACGTTAAGGTATTTTAGAGCGACACATGACACGCACGGTACTGCTCCCAAGTGTACCAGCATAGTCACATGCAACACCAAAAGCAGCAGCTACAATTGGCAGAGTCCTCCCGAGGGTTTTTCTTGGGGCACTGGCACGCAAAGCTCAGCTGGCCACAGGCAAGCAGGGAAGAGTTCAAAGTATCTGCCCAAAGAGCTACGTTTTTGTTTTAGACACGGAGCTTCAAAGTTTGGATCTCCAAGAGACGCTGGAGAGCTGCACCCTCAACCCTGAATCCAGAGGCAAGGGGCATTTCTGTCTCATCTTCCAGTTCTTTCACGCTGCTCAACTTCAAGTGACTCGCCAGGAAGACACCTGTAATATCCTTCAAAATCTGAATGCGTATTTCCCCTCCTTACTAGACTATTTTTGTACAGAAAAGCCGCTTTCAGACTGTGGTGGTAGAATACACTCGTCACACACACCCCCCTTACAGCGCTATAGCTATTATGAAAGTTATTTTGAGGCAAATGATGCACCAAATTCCTCAGTACCTGGAAGCACCGCGGCCTCATATCACTGGAAGGAAAGTAGGTTCCCACAGCAAGAGTCACGGGCTACATTCAGACGGTCAAGGCCGTTTAAAGATGTCCAACCCAAAACCTTCCGTACTTGGCAGATAGTAGACAGTGATCACCACAACATTTTATGGGATGGTTGAGGCATGTAAGGAGGAACCAATCAATACAAATACCTGAGAAAATCTGCCTCAGCAGGAAACTTGAGACAAGAAATTGAAGGATATTTTAACCTTGCTGGCAGCTGGTGGTGTTTGCTGCCCTACCCCAGCTCCCTCTGCCGTCTCCATGGATGGAGAGGGTCTTCACCCAGACACTAACAGCCACTGGAGCTGCATGCTAGAAAGCAAATAGATTTATCACGTACAAACAGACCACCCAGAACCAGAGACCCCGATAAACTCTGTGCCACGTTGGTAACTTACTTTGCAAATTTTATGCAGAACTGAGTGAAATACTTTCTCGTGGATGCCAGGTTGTCGCGGATGATGGGGACGTTCTGCTTAATGTGGAGAATCACAGAGGTGACATAAGGACTCTGGTCACCAACGTGTTCCACGTTCTGCCACTGCATCTGCACATAGGGGAAAAAACAACCAAAGAGACTGTTTAATTCATTAAGATGCAAGCAACAGGTAGGGAAAACTGTACAAACTTCCTGCCAAAAGATCTCTAAGGAATCATCAAGAGGCTGCCTCTGCAATTTACCGCCAAGGTCAAGTTCTTCGTCACTATACTGAATGAGCAAAACCCCTTCCACAACAAGATACAAAAAAAACCCCATTATGGCCCTTTTTGCACCAGAGATTGTGACCAGTGACCCACACAAACGAGGACCACTACGATTAAAAAGGCTTTTGGAGCACGCCAGACCGCCTTAATATTTAACAGTTTCCAGTTTGCCGGGATGAAGTGCCCATATAAATCCTGATTATAGGCATTTGAGAAAATATCTGCAAGCTTGCAAAGTCTGGATTCCTGTACGGCAGCCAAGACTTTAATACTGGTGAGACTGATGACAGATAGATGGAAGAGGTAGAAATAGTCTTAAAGTCCAAAGCACTCTACACCAGCAGAGCTCACACTGAAAACACTTCTAGCATACAAGCTAAGATGCCAACTTCAGCTCATCCCAAATACACATAAAAAATACAAAACAAGAAGAGTTACTCAACCTCCTGTTTTGTTTTCATTTACCGTCAGCAGAAATGCAACAGAACAGCCCCTGTGAGCCAGATGTGCAACTCCCTAGACTTTCTCTAAGCCTTATTTGCAGTATACAGGCAGCACACAGTATAATTCATGGGGAAAAAAAAAAAGAGGTAATTTGGTAAGGCCTGGCCAAGCATCCGTGTATATAATAAAGTCTCACTGAGGAACACAAGCATCCAGAAAAGCGCTCGTAGCTCTGCTACTGTCCAGAGACCGCGCACTCTGCAATGCGCTCCAACTAACGGGAGACGCAGCTCCTCAGGCTGGAGATGAAACAGGAGGAAAAGAGGTTTGAAATCAGGACAGGAAACCAGGCAAATGCAGAAGATGAGCTTTTTCTTTTGCGGGGGTATTTGTCCTCAAACTTTTCTCAAATTCTGGATTTCGCATGTAAAGTTTTTTATTCCTGGTTTGAATTTAATTACGGCTACTTCGTCCCCTGCAACCCACCCGATTCAATTCCATCCAAACAACGTGCAGCCTAGGTGGGCAGCAGAAGTCAAATTCTTTGCAAAACCACAGTGTCTGAGAGAGTCTACGTGTGTCCTACCAAGGCTGTCCTTATTTAAGCCAACCAAACAAAACCCCAACCCTCTCATCTCACATCACCCGGGTAGCGAGAAGGGATCTCTCAGGTCTCATCACCTGCTCTACAAGTTTTCATTCCACCTTATTTTCATTTGGAAGAGAGACAACCTCTCAAGAGGTTGCTCAAGCGACAACCACTTTCCTGCTCCTCATGGTACTTGTCACATCCGAAGAAAATACTTCATGGCTGTCTCCCTGATGGACTCGCACATTCCCAGCGCTGGCCCTTCCCGACAGACCGCGAGCCTCAACTAACAGACCATCCCCACATAGCAGGAACGGCCAGAAAGTGGGAAGGGACTGCTGAGTTGAATTATTGCGACAACAATAAAACAGTAGCTTTTTCATTTTGTTGGCCTTCATTCCAACAGCAATACTTTACAACCAAACCTTTAAAGCACGAACAGTAAAAACAGCCCTTTGTGTGTGTATGTGGGTGTGTTTCACCCGAAAAAAAACCCAGTAGCTGCAATGAAAGACATAGTACACATACTGAAAAGTCATCAAAAGAAATATGAGCCCAACTCTTCTGGTGAAGCTTTGTTCCTGTCATTTTAAATTTATTCCTCTTTTTCCCTCGTCCTATGTTTTTCTTGGGATCTCCACATAGTTTACATACACAAGCTGAAAATGAGCCCAAAGAACAGGAGCAGCGAGGCCTCGCGCTCGCCGGCCAAAGGGAGAAGCCCAGCACATGGGGCGCCCCGGCACCAGCAGGCCACAAGGACACGGGGCGACGGACAAGGTGCCACGGGCACAAACTGAACAGAGGAAATTCCATCCCAACACAAGGAAAAACTTCTTTACTTTGAGGGTGTCAGAGCACTGGAAGAGGCTGCCCAGAGAGGCTGTGGAGTCTCCTTCTCTGGAGATATTCAAGACCTGCCTGGATGCATTCCTGTCCTACCTGCTCCAGGTGACCCTGCTTCGGCAGGAGGGTTGACTAGATGATCTTTGAAGGTCTCCTCCAGCCCCTGCCATCCTGCGATTCTGCAAGGGCAGGACCTGGGTTTGAAGACCTAGTGCTACTTTCAGAGCTGGTTTTCACAACAAAAATCATGGGGCTGTCAAAATTTGAGGGCGCTTTCTTAAAAAGGGGAGGAGAAGAGAGAAACCCTGAGCAAAACTGGGGTGGTTTGGCACATAACGAGAGCTGCACCACCTTCTGGGCATAGCGGGGGCTCCAGAGCACTCCTGGGTCTGCCTGGCTGCACATCCCCATGTCCCCACATGTCCCTGTGTCCCCAGAGAGCCGGGAGTGGGGTGACAGGGCCAAACCAGGAATGGCTAGGTTGCTCCTCCATGTCCAGCACTGACATGGGTCTCTAGCAAAGGGCTTGCTTGGTGATTTAAAAGGATGGATCAGTCTCCAAGACTCCCCATGGTCAGTAGCATCCCACTGCTGGCTTACCGTTACCGGCTCCAGACCTGCACGGGGAGCATCCCTAACCGCCAGGCCAGCACTTTCTCCCTTGACCTCGTGTGGCTCGGGCAGGAAGAAGTGGGAAGGAAAGGAAAGCCAGCGGGTGCCGCAGGCAGCAGCTATTGGGGCCTCTGAAACTGCTCTGCTGTCTTCTGACACGGGTTTTGGTTTGCGCTGTTGCACGCTGCGCCTTGTGCGATGGCTAAAACGCACCCGTGCTGACTTCTAATTAGCAGCTGGCAGCTCTGATTGCTCTGCTCTTGGGGCTTTCCTTGTGTGTGTCGGAGTGATTATTAGAGCTCCGTGTTTAAGCGCTTGCTGTTGTCCACTCAGTTGTAAGGAAGTAGGAAATTGCAGCTGTGCCAAAAGGTTTTAGCAAAATATAAAAAAACAGCAAGCGATCGACATGAGTCACTAATATGTCCCCCAGCCCCACTTACAAGCACAGTTTGACATATAAATCACTGCTTAATTCAGCAAGTAAATCAAACGTTACCCAGTGCAATCCATAAAGTTAACTGGGGCAAGAATATCCCATGCAGATTAGCAGTTCCCTCATATCAACAATTAAAAATAAAGCACACCAGGCAATTTAAGCGCCTGCTATAGATCAGTGCAACACATTCACAGTATTTTGTTACTCAGAATATTACAACGGGGGTTTAGGGCAAATTCCTCTCCCATCCCACATCCCAGCTCCCCATCCTACAGCCGTGTTTAATCATTCTACACCTGCTGTAAGGTCTGAGTGAAGATTATCACCTACAAATTCTGTAATATGGGGCCTTCATCATTTACCATTTCTTCCAGAAGATGCAAGGTAAAGAATCAGAGAAACTGAGCACCATTCCCAGCTGAAAGTAACATTCACAATGCTGTTTTCTGTGTTAAATCTCTGAAAGTGGCCTGCAGCCAAAGGGGATTTAGAGGTTTAAGTATTTCTTAATTTACCTCTATAGTTACCGAACGTTTTAGCAAGGAAAAAAAAGTCAGACTCTAACAAAGGACTGGGAATGTTGAATCTTGGAGGGCACTACAGTGAAATAAATGAAAAGAAGCTAAACAAAGGAAGAGCCCTAATGGAGTAGGGGTCTTGAGACAGACACGCCTTCCCAGTACAGGAAAACTGGAATGGATCAGGCACACAGTCTTTAGTCCTTTAATAAAGACTGAAATTTTACACATCCGAATACTAAGTCTGCATTTAAATAATTATATGCATTTCTTCTTAAACTGTCAGAGTAATAACCCAGCCTGAAGGAAAGGAAGGAGGAGGGTGAAAGAAAAAAAATCTCTTTCACCAAAAAGACGTCTAGTATTGATCACATAAAAGCGACTCTGTCTGATGCAAATAGTGGAATGTATGCACAAGTGACAAGTATTTATTTAGCTAATTTCATAACACTTAACTTGTTTATATATCATCAGTCCCATCACATGTGCTGCATTTTACCAGTGTTCCAAAGACAAAAATAAATGGCCTACCAGCTGCTGCTTTCTCAAGGTTGTGGTTTACTTGGGTATAAACAGCCTGAGCTAAGTGATTCAAATACTACTACTCTACGTACGCTCAGGAGATCTAAGGAACTGACACGGCACACACATAACACCTGAAGTGCTGAACCTTTCTAATGGTGTTATTTTACTGGGGGAAAAAAACCCACCTCTTTTCATTTGGAACATGTACAAGCTGTATTACCAGCTGCATTCCACTTCAAATATTAGCTGGGGGTGGCGGGGCTAGTTACAGCTGGAATACATCATAAAGCAGAAAGCTATTAAAATTCATGGCAGCGAGACAGTGTGTTGATCCTACAAAAATGGAGCTCTATGTTTAATATTTCTAATTAAAAAAATAGTTCAATCCACTTTTGTTGTCTTCACCTCTGTCTAAAGCAGTCTGGGTTTTTACAATACTTTGGCAAGAAAACACAGCTCTGCATTTCAGACGTATAAAAGCCAGCAGCGTAACTGCAACAAAATCCTTAAGCACTAATCACATGGGCCTCTCTAGGAATGGCTCCATATGTCCTTGAGAGGATCACAGAAGCAATAGGGCTCAATCTCGATTCCATATTACCCTTTGAGTACCTCCATTTAACGGCCACAAACAAGCAGGCTAGTAAAATTTGTCAAAGATCACAAAGAGGACAGCAAATAAGAAGCTGTATTTGAAGCTTTACGCTAACAAAAGTTTTCCTACTTTTAAAGGCTTTCACTGGCATTAGGAGGGGAAAGAGAAAGCTTTAGATACTTGCAGAAACTCTTTTATTATCCATGTGTTTTAATGTGCTACAAAAGAACGAAAGCGCTCATCTGAATGACAGGAGTTTTTGCAGCGAAGGATGTATTTATAACTACAGCAATTGCTCTAAGAAGCAAGAAGAAATCAATATATGGCTAAGTCTCACGGCAGCGTAAAAGGATACGCCAATAGTTAAATCAAGCAACCAAAGCAAAAAAGAACTCCACGTGGAACTTAAGGCTCCCTCTTTCCGAAACAAATCCAGCCCCTACCTTGCTCATAGCAGTCAGGGCAGGGTCACAGGCTGCATCCAGGTCCTGCACCAGCAGCTGTATGCTGTTGGAGATCACACTGCAATAAAAAAACAAACCAAGCGCGAGTTTTAGAGTAGTACTCAGCAACACAGTGCCAGAACTGGTGTATTTGACTGTGAAAGGAGGAAAATCATCTACTAGCTGACAGTAGGATTATGCCGTGAATACACATGGCTAAAACTTGTACTGAAAAGACGTGGGGAAGTTCTGCATGCTGCTCATCTGGAGCTACACAGTGGGCTTTAGTGCAGAGGGGACATTTTTATATTGACCGTTCTCTGTTTTGACACATAGAAGGGGCTGGAGAGCAAAGGTGTCAGATGGGGTAACCCCTTCCTCCCCCTCCCTGCACATGAGGAAGAGGAGAAACCCACTAGGGCCAAGCTCAGACTGGGATTTGGATTCAAATTTAACCCAGTCTCCATAAAACTAGCATTTTATCATCTGTCCATTTATTCCTAGTTGATATTCTACTACTCGCAGAAACTTGCAAAGAGGATTTTAAAAAAGTACATCTGCGTGAGTTCTGAATGTGACTCCCATTGAGAAGATGAAGGCAGATGTCTTATTTACACTATGTCTCGGATTGCCGCCATCCATTGTTTGAGTTTCCCAGAGACATTCACCAGACTAAAAGACACATTAGTCAAACATATTACCCTCCCCCTCCCTTTTTTTTTTTAAACAGCATGATATTGCTTAGAGACATATTTGATGCCACCATAATACGATGTGCATAAAGGTGCAGCTGATCCTTGTTTTTGTTTTAACAGCCAAAAACCACTGTCTGCAGCAACTCGGACCACCCTCAAGGGCACGTAAGCCAGTGCTGGTATTACAGATGACTTCTGCTAGAAGTAATGAGCGACTGTGTTTCAGTAAGCGAGCACCGTTTTTAAAAAAGAGTGTAAACTTTAAATCTGCCACAGATGCTTGTTTACAACTTCAGGATTATATACATAAGAACTGGATTTTACTTTTGCTCTTTCTCACGATGGTAGCACAGATGGGAATCGCAGATCTGTAAGAAATCTGACCAATGCTTCCTCAAACCATCTTTTCTCTCCCTTGTCGTCTTTGTGAAGTTCTGGGAACTACTCTGGAGTTCAGTGTTCAAAATGTTTTTAACTATCCAGCTCCCCATCAAGATATGGTATCACCCACCCTCAATTCTGCTGCTGGGATCTGGGTGTTGTTCTTCACCGCAGCCCACAGAGATTGTCTGTTCCCTTTCCCAGAGCTCTAGCACATAACAACTGGAACAGGATGCCAAGGGAAAGACTGTTCCTTCAAAGCAATTAATTCATTTGGAAAGGCAACCTCATCCAGAATTAGTTGGGAAAATTAGCATGGGAGATGAAATGACTACTGGCTTCAAGTTACATGATCTGAAATTTGCATTGGGATTAAAAAAAAAAAAAAGCCTGTGACTGTTTCTGCAGTGCCTCTGCTTCTGCTGGGCACTACAGGATTCACTCCCTTGGGGAATTCCACCAGCTCAAGCAGCGCCAAGGGAGCGGGACTGAAATAACCGTCTCTTGGGCACGGCTGACTCCTGCAGGGCGCCTGCTGGCAGTGACTTGTAGGAAAAAGTTGTAGTTTAGCACCAAAATGAAACGCAGCTCTCGGCGGAAGGGAAGTGACTGCGCTGCCAGTCCCCACACGTCAGGAGTCCGTCTGGAGCTGGGTCACCAAGTACAGGCTCTCGCCTGACAACCACAAGATCTCGAACAGGGCGAGAAACCTCTCTCTCTGCGTTTCAAAATAAACACACCTGCTGTAGAGAGGTAATGGCACAGCAAGAGGCATGCTGCAAACGCGAAGCATCACGACAAACCAGGAGGGTTTGGATCCTGGTCCTGCCAGAAGGAGGACCGAGCCTCTGCCCCGGGCAGCGCACAACAGCACTGCAGCGGCAGCTGAGGGGTCCCCACACAATCCCCGGCAGACGCACAGAAGCTGGCAGGGAGGGAAGCCGAGGCCAAAAACAAGCAGTATGGTTCTAACGGACAGCCTGGTGAGCTCAACACTTCAGGCCTTCAAGAGGTCTCTGAACGCTGCTTCACAATCTCACAACAGATCAGCGGGGCAGGGAAGGGGGAATCATGGACTTCTGGATTTACATGCCAATATTTTCCCTTCTACTGAGCTTCAAGAGGAGCTCATTATCTTTCCCCTATTCCCTAAAGAAAATGCTTACCCACCCCAGGGGTGAAGCTCCCCGAGTTGATCACTTTATACACATTTGGGGTGGTTTTGCACTCTCTGTGCAGGAAGGAACGCTTCCCAGGGTGTGTAAGCAGCAACCTTTTATCACTTTCTTTATGACCGTACCTAACAAGACATGGAATCCCAGAAGAAACAACTTGTTTGATGTTGAATGGGCAAACGCCAGAGAGAGGTTTATAGTGATGACTTACACTGACAGAAGACTGGACAAAGCACTGTACTGGAACAGATTGAAAGTCAATTAAAAAGCCTTTGTTACAAGATATATCAGGCATGTCAGGTTAACTTTAAAGCTGTCCAAAACAGCAACTGTGAACTATACGTTTAAACAATTTCCAAAACACATCACGTTGGCTGCCTACAACCAACCACCTCGTGAAACAGCCACTGTGGAAACTGAGCAGTGACTCAAGGTGGCTGGCTCCTGCTGGCAGGTCATGGGAAAACGCAAAACTCACCCTTGACTTGTCCATGCTAAGAAAATCCCACCAATACGCTGTATTTTATTTCTACTCTCCAGCTACCTTGCTTGCTTTGGCTTAGCGGACACAGCAACCCTAGCTCTTGGTCAGGGATTCACTCTTAAAAAGGTCTGAGAAACTTCTAAAGGGAAGGGAGTCTCTGCAGCCTGGAATGGGGCCCGAGACCATGTGAAATACCTGGATGGAGATTCAGTGGGATCATGCCCACTGGAGCAAGAGAGGAGGAATCACAGGAAGGAAGTCTTCTGAAAAAAGTCTTACTGCTGTCTGGGCCAAAGCTTAGTTTTAGGGAGAAGGAGAGCTGGCGAGAGGGATTTATTTTCCCAGGTTTGCCAAGGTTTTCTTTTGCCTGATGTGAGGCAAAACAATTATTTTTTTGCCTCGATCTCTTTCTCTCAAAAAAACATTCAATCTGTTTGTCAATGGTGGAGAAGAGAGGATATTAGAAGGGAGTATTTTTAGCATTGTTACGTGAAAAGTTATTTTAATGAATGATAATCTTCTCTCAATTATAATCCCCAAATATAAGATTGGATCAGTCCTTTATGTCATCTGAAATGGGGTTTGATCATACTGACAAGGCTGCTGATTAACAGTGGGAAGTTAAAGCAGGAAGGAATGTACTGAAATAGCTTCCTTTCTTGAAATGTAACAGACACCTCACAGAGCTGCCAAGATGCAAATGATGTTTCAAATGGAAACTCACTATTTCCTTTCCCCTTTCCAGTCCTCTTGTTCCTTTGGCTAGGACGGTGGGGAACAACTACCTCTGAAGCCTGTACTACTGCTGCTCTTGGACTGGCCGAAGGACGACCATTCCTTCACCAGGGAAATGCCTATGCCTAGGCTGCAGATTTGGGTGGGTCCTACTGCTGGCCGAGTCCTACAGCACTGGGATCTTGGGCTTGTATTACTCCAGCACCATCTGGCTGACAAACTAGGATGCTGATATATTCTGGGAAGACGCATCTGCTGAACATACATGCTGAAAGTGTCCATCTCTCCTGTTAGGTTGATTCTCTCCACTAGACTTGCATCCACTTTTTCTTTGAGTTTCTCTTCCAACTGTTAGGAAACAAAAGAAGCGACAGAAAGATCAGATTTCTTTCTGGGAATGACCATTCTTGAAAACTTATGTCCCGGAAAAGCCAGCTTCTTAAAACCTAATCTCTGCCTAGGCTATATCTGAAGCTCAGCCAGTGAACAATGGCAATCTCTCCTTGTTGGACACCCCAGAAATATTGCCAGAATGGCCTATGGTGGCACTGCGTCCTTAAAGAAGTAACCTCCAAGGTCGCATATGCAACTCTAGTGTGACATGCTAATATAACAGTTTAACACCGTGGCCCCTGTGCAGCAAATAAAGATGTTTTCCAACACCCTTGTCCGCGCTCAAACTGCAGAGGAGGATTGCCAGTTCCAGTGGTGGAGAGGACTTGTTATGGCCAAACATCACAGCTCATCTACTAGCCTGTGGCATTTTGAAAGCACCTGGATGTAAGGAGCACTGTGGCTGCAAAGCATATCAGCATAAATACCTCCTCTCCTCACTCCATCGTGTCCCAATATTTCATGCAAGAATTTTCCCAAACCTATTTTGAATTACTAGTTTTTCTTGTTTTTATAAAAGGGAAATCATGAACGCTGAGAAGCCTTTTTTTTAAAAAAAAGAAGATTAAAAAAACCCTGGTTCCCAATCCAAAGCAAATTATGTAACAAGTATAAGAGGACAGCATCCAAAACTGATGCTGCAAAGCACGATTACAAGCAAATTACTTAGGTAGAAACAGCAAAATCAATACTTTTCTTTCTTTGAAATATAGATTTAATAATGTAGAGCTCAATAATCAACGGGATGCTATGTGGAGCAGGCACTACTATGGATATTTTAGTACTTGTGCCAGCCCAGAGGTGCCGTAGGGGACAGCTCACCTGCTGGGTGGTGGCCAAGCAGTACTCTGCAGTACTAAGGATGCTGCAAATGAGGCAAAGTTCTTCTAAAGTAAACTTTGCCACTTCAGAGCCTTCCTTTTCTTTCAGCAAACTGGTGATGGTGAGCCCACCGCTGCTGCTGGTTGTCCTGGGGGGAAAGAAAAAAAAAAAAAAAGACAAAACCTGTAAGGCTTTCAGGTGTACAGACACACACGTTGCAAAATAACTACTAGATTTCAAGATTTCAATACTGTAAAAAGCCCTTATGACCACCAAGTCCAATGCCTGGTGCATCACAAGTCAGTGTCGTTCTACGTCAAACGCACAACCGCTATTTTAGTTAAGGAATATCTTTCAGAAAGACAAACAGAACTTGATATGACATCTTCAGGCAAAGGACAATTCACTTATTCACAACACGGTAGATTAGGACGCAAGCGGGACACGGCTTTCCCCAGCTAACTTCACCTTCACTGCCAGTTACTCAAAATCTAATTAAAGATTACAGAAAAATCTCAGTAACTATCAGGCAGCTTGTCATATTTATCTTCTCAGTCCTAAACAGATGTCAACATGCATTTGAAACTTTGGTAACCTGCTTTAAAAACTGATGATATCAACGCAGTAAATTATAGAAGATGTGGCTTCTTTCCACCGTCTTCCAGTGATTAACTGCTGTGTATCAACAAAGAAAGACTCAGAACAGTTTAGAGTCAGGAAATTCCCTACCTCTCAACTCTTTATAATCCCAATCCATTAAAAAAATAGGACAGTGATATTTATCTTGGACAGCAAAAATGGAGCACATAAAAAAAATGCGTATAAAGAATGCAACTGAGGTCTGATGGAGAATGCACATTAAATTTATCTTTCCACTTGTCTGGATGTAACCCTCTCCCCTTCCATCTGTAAAAGACTTTACTGGTTTCAGAAATTCATTCTGCTGCTCCCAGGTTTACAAGGGAAGCAAACTGAAGATGGCAGATAGCATACAAAGTTGTCTGTAGTTAAGGTTGGCGACATCTCAAGGAGCTCCTTTAGCCTGTACGCTTACCCATATTGACGTAAACCCCTAACGATTTCCTTTATTTTCACTGGATTTACATCTACATATTTTACTCATGCATTTGTGAAATGTCAGAGAGCTGAGGGAGTTACAGGTAAGCACTTTAGCATCACACAAATAAAGCACCTTCATTATAAATTACTATATATATAACGTTGAGCTAAGGCAGCTAAGAATCACAGTACGACTTTGTTACCGAAGTGGCAGGGTAAGTGCAATTCTGAAAGCCAGACCTCTCTGAAGGGACTTGGACTGGCAGTTCAAAAGGAACTTCAAGAAACTGTAAATCTGACTGCTAATCAAAGCCAAATCTGAAGCTATCCTCCAAGGGCCCTTAAAACAAAAACAATGCCGTGACTGTCCATTTGGTCTCTTGCTGTTTCTCAAGTGCAACAAACCAAACTTTTGAGAAAATGGTGAAGTAAACGTAGTCACAGCTTCTTTGACAGTGAAACATAAGTGTTCACATGCACATATTTATTAATTATCTTTACAAAGCATCTGTTCCTCACTGGAATGTCTCACCAGACGGTGCTGCAGCACTTGAGGAAGGGAAACTCACTTGGGCAGGTTTCCGGACAGAATTTTCCAGGCGTATTCCCGAAGGTACTTCTGGAATATGGTGGTCAGGGCTATCATGGGCTCACCCGTGCTGAGCTGGGAGCACTGTACCATGCACTTCTTGTAGTACACAAAGAGGTCGGCACAGCTGGGCAGGACGGCTCCTCCTTCGTCCACGTTGGGCTTGGGGGGACCTTGAGCCTTGAAGTCAGCCACAAACCTGTCAATCAGTTCGCCGAGATTTCTGATGCGGGGAAGAAGAGAAAGATATTTTAGTATGTTAGGGGAAGAAATGGAGAGAAAAGAGAGAATTATGCTTAAAACCAGCTGCCCCCGTCTCGTGACACCAGCAAACACATTCAGATTTTAGCAGTTGGGTATTCCAGCCCTTTCATATCTCCGCCCTCTCAGCACAAAGCTCATACAATAACGAGGACTGGGCCGATGAGTAAACGACCTTTTGTGCTCAAGAGTTTTAGTGGCAGCTTCAATCTGTTCTCCAGTCACATATAAAAGCTTGCAAGCCTGCCAGGACTGGGTTCAGCACATTTGATGCAAGTGCATAAAGCTTACGCTCAAGTTTCACTCCTGGCACCGGCAAAAGTAACAGTCAAGCTTCCCATATCAGCGGCCTCCGGAGCAGACCTCAGAGAATATGGCTTTTAAAGGGATGTGCTCAAAATGGCGTGCCATTTGCCTTTTCTTGGTCCCATTTGGATACCACCTGGTTTTGCACAGCTTCACACAGCCTTTAAAGAGTTTTATTTAGCATGAGCGCAAAGTGCACTTCCTACTTAAACTCTTCTTAAAAGCACAAAAAGCCCTCCTATTGTCCCAAGTGATTCATTATAACCTGGTCCTTACTCAAATATTTTGGGTTTTAGGCAACAACACACTTCACTCCACCGTTTCATCACGACAAAAAGGCTTTTTAGCATGGCAGGGGGCCAGAACCATCAGTACAGGACCAAAGAAGTCTTCTGATCTTGGGGAGTTCCTCTGGGCCTGCTCTTCCAGAGAAAGCTCATCCGTGTCAGGAACTACAACCAGCTTCCTGACACCAGAGCTCGGCTAAGCGGAGTAACCTTTGCCAGATGAACTCCATTACAGCAAAAAACCTCCTCCCCCAGACACACAAATACACGCATCCTTCCACAAGCAAGTTTGGCTTTTGAGGAATGCATTTCAGACCACAGAGCGGCACTCCGCTGACCAAAAGGAGTTGTGAAGTTCCTGTATTTTATATTCCTGTTTCCACTACGGTCTTGGCTCCACTTTGCCCAGATCTCCCCTTCCCATGGCACAGCCACCAGCCCTCTCACCGCCGAGGCTGTGCTGTGCCATGATCCAGGGTACCTAAACAGAAAGCCAAATCCTCAGAAGCAGAATGGGAGAAGTAAGAACCTGAACTGTAACTCCCACAAAAAACTGAACTATCATTTTAAAAGAAAAAAAAAAGGCATTACTTTATATTACCATCATTTTTCAGCAACAGACTTATTTGACAGAATTGCAATGCTGTCCATAGAAACGAAAACTCTTCTTTAAAAGCCTGTCAAAGAGTCTCAACTTAAAATGTCCTCCTAATCTCAGGCCAGCTCACAGGGCACCCAGCACAACACGGGAGTTCAGGCAGAGACTGCATTAGGGTTTCCCAGGATGGGCACGGCCTTACTGCTGGCACTGCTGCTGAGACTTTTCAGCACATTCTCACTTACCTCTGCCAACGAAAGGGGGAAAAAACCCCCACCAAGGATGAAAACTTTTCCCCAGCTTCTGCCCTTTCTTTCTTTTCGTCTCGTGAAAGAGAAAACCCATTCTGATTCCAGTTTACCAAAGAATTCAAAATGCTGCACAAGTGGAAAAGGTGACCTGGCTCTTCCCTGGTAAACTTACACATTGCTGGCCCAAAACAGATGAGCTCCTACCACGGGTGATCCTCACGGAGCAAACTAATCCTCAGAAATGCGCTTGCAATATCAGGGCTTTAAAACATAAGGAAGGCTCTTTGGCTTAAGCCAGGCTCATTGGCTATTGCAAAGACAAGTAGCCCCTTTCTCATGCTTTTTGCTTGCTGTTTTGAGTACTTTACATAGCTCTGACTCCGCATACACACACAGCTCCTTGGCTTTGTTACAAGAACTGTAAAAACATCAGGCTGCTCAACTGATGTGATAAATCTCTACATTGGCATGAGCAATTGAATGCTGAACCAAAGCATTGATTGTATTCGACCACAGTGAAGCAAAATATCTCTCCCCCCGTAGCTGCAGGAGAGCCAAACAGATGGCTGTTGCAGGAGCGCTCGCGCCTGCTCCGAGCTGCAGCATTCCTTCAGGTTCTCCAGGAAAGCGGACGTGGCTTGCCCCTTGTCAAAAGTTCCACTAAACCAAACAGCTGCATTTCCACCTCTGCATCTGCGCTTTGCTCCGTCTGGGCAACAAAGTGGAGCTTTCTTAGCATCCACCAGCCACTTTTTATTATTATTATTTTTTTTATTTCATTCTCTCTGTCTCAAGACACAGTGAGGAATGTCAATGGCTTTTGTTTCTTTATGCTTACTCCACATGTTCTCCTCTTATGCAAGGCAAAGTGAAATGTATCTCCATTTTCCTGGTCCCCCAAGGTCTTGTCAACTGGGATGCACAAGCAAATACAGCTGTCCAAAGGAGCGGGGAGAGCAGCGCTGGAGCTTCGTGCTTGTTCTAATCCTAACCTGGACAAACTGCCCGTCAAAGGCAGGCTATGAGGACTGCTCTTATTGCAGCATGGGACTGATACAAGCAAAACACAAGGATATTGTGCACTAAGGGAACTAATATATTATTAATGCACATCTCAGTTGACGTCAATCAAACTTTCACATTAGTCTCAGTTGGCCCCAATACAATATGAAAGCTAACAAGCTCTGTGTGGTACGATGGGAGCACAAAGAATTTGGCGGAAAAAACTACTGGGAGATGAAACATGAAGAAGGCAGGAGAGCTACAGAAAAAGGACATTTTCTCTATGTACACTCTGCAAAAAAGCTCAAAGCAAACTCTCCGTTAGCACAGATGCGGTATTTCCTAACAGTAGCATATTTATTGGGAGCAAGAACTCTCCTAATCTAACCAAAAGAAAATATGAAATTAAATCTTATTAAGAGAACTTTACTTTGGTTCTTAAATCCTTTCTTTCCTATATACCTCTTCCTTTTTTCTTTCACTCAACCCATTCAGTGGTTTTTCTGCATCTCCAACAATCATGAGAGGAACTCAGCAGCATGAGAGGAGAACGCGGTGCTGAGGACGTCAGCCTGTTGGGTGACACCAGCAGTTGGTACCTGTTGGGCGCTGGGGAAGGGCAGTGGCACTGAGACACCCGGACCGCTCGCAGGACAGTTTCCACCGACTGGGTATTTTGGAAGCCCCTTTGCTCAGGAGGCTGCAAACACACACCACAACGAGAAAGTGCCCGTTTCCTGAACAATCTGAATGCACACACTCTCCTCCACCAGAAGGACTCAGCTCACACGTGTCCGCTCCCACCGCTCCAGCAGGCCACAATGAAGCGCTAAAGACACAGATCCCCAACAGGGCAGAAACGAAATCTGCTTCGCTGGTAGGAAATCTGCTATTTACGCTGCAGCTAAGGGCAGAGAGCAGCATCTTTAAAGTCTTCTTTTTTGAGTGTGTCTTTTTAAATTGCTACAGATTTTGGCACTGTGTTTCTTTAAATGGGTATGGAAACAATTTTTCAGGAGAAAAGGTCCAGGGTGCTTTCTGCCGTAGACTTCAGGCAGTGATGAACAACTGCGACACTACTCCTAATATTCAGAGCCCAAACATACAATTAATTATCTAAGCAACTCCTCATTTTCAGACATCAGCAACAGATTCCTCAAAAGTTCAATCAACGGGGGAAGAAGAGAGACAATCATAAAGGAAAGCAACTTTTGGCAGACAGGGGCAGCATGGGGAATACCGTGGCAGTTTTTCTTTGAACTCCTTGCAGCCTGTGGCTATAAAGCTAATATAAAACATCTCAGGATTGCAAAGGAAAAGGAAAAAAAAAAAAAGCAACTGAAAGGGCTAGGAGCACAGTGGGGTAGAATTACCAAAATGGGGATCAAAACGGCCCCCAGTGGGAAGGGAAGAAATATTCAAACAAGTCAGTGCTCAGTCGGCTGAGGGCAGGGGGGGGAAGTATCTGTTTCCCTTGTTATACTGCAGAGCGGAACCTAAACCCAGCATGACAGACCATTGTGCATGGTTTTATTATTACTTTTTTAAGCACAAAAGGTTGGTGTGACACGGGAAAGCTTTTTCAAGATGGCCATCTTGGAGTTTGGACAAAATCAGGACGACACAACCCTCGAGTTACGCACTCGCTCATGTGTAAGTCCTTGGAAGAGAGAAGGGCGTAGGCAGATGAGCTACACGAGGCAGGCGCCCCTTTCTCCTTTCCAGCCACTAACCTGCACTAAAAGACCAAACTGAGCCTTTTCCACCTCTCTCCTCTCCCAGTTGGCACTGCTGCTGTAACAGAGATGTTATTTAAATCCTGGTGTGAACCAAGGGGCATAAGAAAGTGTGGCGAGTTATAAAAACTTCTCAGAGCTCCGAGCTGAAAGCTCCTTTCATTCAAGTTATTTTGCTTCAAGTCAAAGAAGAAAACAAAGGAGGGTTCCAGGCACTAAAGCCCCTGACAAAGTCCCAGTCTGTGAGCAACGATAATGTTATCTTACAGCCAGCTCATCTACAGCAGCTTTCATCTACGGATCTCAAATAACTTACTTCTATAAAGAAAATCTTGACATTCCTCTGCCACGAAGCCACATGAGCATTTTACAGAAAAAGCAAACCTACTATTTGTGGAAGACATGAGATGAAAGAAAGGCATATGTCTGCAGTGGGAATTGCAGAGGCAACAGAAGCAATTTCCAAAACACTAAGCCTCTTCCGTAGCAAGGCAGTGGGCATCATTCCTGCAAGCCTTCGCAGCTACAGATGAAACCAACATCCGCAGCCCTCTGAACACTCACTTCTGCCCAAGCAAAGGCCCTGCTCATTTCTGCTCCGGATGAAATCAGAAAGCAGGCTTTCAAGAACTTAATTTTCTGCAGCTTGAGTACAGAATCTAGCACAATCCAACTGTAATACGCATTCGAACGCAAACAAACCCAAAAGAGCATGCTGGTTACTCACTTGTCCTGGGACTCGATATACACATAAAGGTGAGGCTCAAAGCACTTGGAAACAATGCCGTGAAAAGGATTGTCAGGGACCTTGGGCTTCTTTGGCTGTAAGAAAACATCAAGAGTGTTGGTTTCAAACCTGCCCTGTAAGACCTAGAAGAAACAGCAATGCAACAGCACAGAAGGATCCAAGTCTTTAGAAATATTACAACACACAAATTTACTGTCAAATAATCAAATAATCAAAGGCACGAAATCAACAGCATATACAGCATCAGTGTGTCCAAGTCTTCCCTTGCTCTTACAGAGCTGTTAGTATTCCAAGGAATTACCTTTTCATTTGTAAAATATTCTTATCCTTAAAGAGAAGACTGCTGCATGCTAACAGATCTCAGTAGAAGAATCTTAACGCAGTTTGTAAATAAAACCTTGCTGCACCCCCTGAACAGTAACAAGACTCCACTAGTCACCTCTGAAATGAAGTGCAGCAGTTATTTGGAAGCCACATTGAAAAATCCCTACGTTTTAGAACATTGAGGATAATAACTCAAAGTTACAGACTTCATCTGGATGAATTTTATTTAGATATACAGAACATAATTATTGGAGGAGCTGGAATTTTACAGGGAACATTACAGGACTGCTTGCACTGTGAAACATGTTTCTGGGGATGCAAAGGCTTCTATTTTAAAATCACATTTAGAGCATTAAGCACATATGCCGTTTGGGAGTCATCTGGTTTACTCTCATTTTAGTTTAGTGCCGCACTCTGCACAGTGGCCAAGCGCATCGCACTGAAGCCACCGGGACTACTCATATGCTTAAATTTGTGCATGTTGAAGTACCAGGCTGGGCAGGGCCTTTAAGCTCATTTTTGCCCTGCAGTTAGATTTTTAAATTTTTTTTTTTTACCAATAGACAATTTTTGTTGTTGCTTCCTGGCAAGCTGACAGTTTTTCACTGCCTGCAAAGAAGGCTGCAGTGGCTCTGGAATGGAATTCTTGCCTCTCCGCAAAAAGCCAGGATCAGTTCCCAGCCAATGAAGATATGAATTTTTCCAGCTGAATTTTTTTTTTTTTTTTAGTATAAGAAAAGCAAAACAAGAGAGCCTAAAGGACATACTCTCATAAATGGCAGAGGAGGTGGCACTAAGTCTTTTGCAGAAGTAGCAGAGAACGACAATGCAAGCATTTCTCATTAATAATTAAGACTCAAAGACACAATGAATACTAACGTATGGCTAAAAACCTAAAGTGAGCAAACGGTTTTACGGAGACCAGACCACCTCTATGAGACTGGCTTCATTAACCTCCTCACTGAGAGCACGACTGGAGAATGTAAGTTTTTACAGCTTTGGGAGAGAGCCACTACACAGCGTTCTCCACCCCAGCTCCTTTGCCAGTGCCTGCCCTTTTCTGCCGGATGCACACGCTCATCGGAGCCAGGAGGAAAACAATAGGTGGCAATCACAGAGACCTTCCAGTCGCCAAGTCTCCGGGATGGCAGCGCCAACGCAAGGTTGCAGATTCATGATGTTTACGATTTACCAGGCTGGAAGAGCCAACTCCTAATGCAGGACTGGTTTTCTGTGCGCGCGCGTGTGTCTCTCTGCATCATGCTGCTCCCAGCATGTCTGGGGGAGAGAATACTAAATCTTTTAACAGTAGCAGCGAAGCTGTATTTCTGAGTGTGCAATCCCGTCCAAAAGCTGCAGATGTTTAAGCTATTTCCTCCTTGAGTTTGATGGAAATAATAAAAGGTTACTGTTGTCACAGTAAGGAGGTCTGCAGCTGGCCCAGTTTCCTTTCATTACTATCCAAAGTAAACAGATTAAATCGAACTGCTAGGATCACTAAAAGAGGTTCTTTTTTAACATGGATTTCCCCCCCTCCCCAACCCCTTGTGCTCCCTCTTACACTCCCAAGGGTCTTGAATTCTCATGACTAGTGTCTTGGAAGGGCTCTACCACTCAAAACTCTTCATCTTCAACTCTTCCTGGCCCTTCTCTTCTTCAGCCAGTGACAGCAGAAGATGAGACCTCCAACGTGAACTCACCAGCACTAACCACCAGCTGTTGGCGCTTTGGAACTGAAATACTGGAGCCCACAGGGCTCCCATTTGGCAGACCGGCGCCTGCAGGGCAGCGGCCCTTGAGGCAGAGCCCAGCACTGCGTTGTGAGCGTTAACGCAGAGCATACCCAGAAAGACAGGGCAACCTCGACACAAACGGCATTCCAAGGGATTCTCAACGGATGGCTTCATACCAGCCTCCCCACAAACAGGGAGCAGAGCAGTTCCTTCCTCAGAAGCACCTGAACTGGCCAGGGCAGCGCATTCTAATGTTCACTAAAACCACCCTTAAACAGACTAAAAAGGCTTTGCAATTTATCTCTTCACCTGCCTTCCAGCACTACTGACTTCTCCACAGATGTCCTCTCAGCCCAGCACTGCACATCAGTGCCAGTCCTCCTCCAGCCATCGCAGGCAGCGGAAAGCAAGATCTTCACAAAAAATACACCACACAGGTGTCTCAGCAAGTTCCCAGTCTCTCTTTTCCAGATCACTGATAAAGCGTGGCCAATACCAACTGTCCAAGTTGCATTTTAATGGAAAGAGCAAAACTTTGGTTAATCATTCTATTTCAGGACTTCAGCTGCGGGTGGAAGGCAGAGGGCTGCCCCGCTCGTGTGAAAATCTGGAGGGGATGCAGCGCACCAAACTGTGCTGGCGAGAGCCACCATCCCACAAACTCCCCAAGCGCACGGATCTGAGTAGGTCCCAGTGTCATCCATCAGGATACCACCTGTAAATGGCTTGTTTCCAGGGCTGTAAACTCGCTGAACAAAGAGAGGGTAGTACCTTCCCCGAGCAACTCACAATTGAACACTTGAAAAACATCCGTCTGGTGAGTAAAAAATATGGAGCTTACAGGCTTTGATACTGGTGCCAATTAAAACAATTACGTTTACTATTCACTCTAATGTTTGCTGAGGGCTTTGGGAACCCAGTGCTTTTACAAGTGGTTAGGTGTTGCCCGCTTTGCAGAGGTAATGGATGAAAAGCACTACAAAGATAAAAATCCCAGAAGTAATACGTTTGGAGTGAGAAATCTAAAACTGACACTTGAAAGTTCAGCGAGTTGCCTGGTGACTCTGGACTTAGTTTGCTTAGCTGACAAGGCAAAATATGAATTGCAACTGTTTGTAGCAGGAGCTTCTTCTGGGCTCTGAAAACCCTACTGTGTTAGTTCATCTTTCTGTGACAGAAATCCTGTAGTTACATTTGAGCTGTTGCTGCATGGGCTGGAACTGAATCCAACTCGCTCTCACATGGCACAACTGTCTCCACACTATTAACTGAAATAAAGATTGCTTGGGTTTCGGTAAAGTGAGCCAGAACAAACCATCCATGGTCGTACTGGGAGCCTGTATGCTGCACAGAGGATCAAAACTGCGCTAAAATAATTACTGTGAAAACAAACCTTTTAAATCAATGTGATGGGAAAAGCTCAGGCACCACTAGAGATTTTGACACAGAGACCGCCTCACTGACAACTGGAGAACTTCAAAGACTTACTTTGTCCGTATCATTTTTCTCGATCACAATCTCATCTGTCTCTGTCCCAGTTTCATCCTCCAAGAATGGATTGGTAGAGGGAGGTGGCACTTCTGGCTTCTTCTGTTGAAAAATAGGAAGCTCCTTAGAGAACGGTCTGTTTTGTCCTCTCTGGCACACAGCTGCGTCCATGTTTTGCTTTACTAAGCCCTTCAAAGCACTGTCTGCCTCCTCCGAGCACAGAGGTGACTCCAGACCGCCCGGCGGTGCCTCTCCACCAAGGTTAGAGCCCACTCCCTCCTCTGACAGGGCTGGAGGCTGGTTCCCCCTCCATCGCTCCCCCAGTACGCTTCCTCCTCAGCACCCTCTCAGAGCCCACTCTTCCCGTGCCCACCCTCACTTGCTCTGCCCGAACCCTCACCGGGAGGGGAGCATCTTGACTAGCGCCAAATTTCCGCTCTCCCAAACCACCACCCCAAAGCACGTGGTCTCCACCAGGAGGACCCAGGACAGCAGGCCCCGAAACTCTGCCACTGCAGCAAATCCTGCCCAACTGCTCCCACCAGACTGCTTGTCCCCACCGTGCATCCACCAGAGCCACTTATAATTATGGCCTTCATTTTGCGTATAAACCAGGTCAGAGGATGACAGTCAGGACGTTATAGCCTCTAGGCAGCTCACAAAGGGGGACAGAGAGGATTTTCTTCTATTTCAAGCCACATCCTCCCCTTCTGTTTTTCTCAGTTATAACAGCTTCTGTGCCTACATTCTCCGAATGTGTAACAACCCAGTGAAGCCAATGTAATTAAAGCTGCAAATTTTGTATGAAATTTGTCAGAAAAATAAAGCCATATTCTTGAGAGATCTAAATCCAGCCAGGAGGAAAAACCTTACAGGACTTCCCTTTTTAATTAAAGGCACCTACTGATCCACAGCAAATTACAAGCGGGTCCAGCAGGCATGCCTCGGAGGCGGAATTAGCACATCCAAGTAGGCTTCAAGACACCAGCTGGACAGAGAAGCCAACCAGTGGCTTCTGAGCCACACGTGGACTTTGTGCTCCCAGGATACTTGGCTGGCAGAGATCTGGCTGAGATTTCAGGCAGAAAAAGCCCAGAGATGACCCCAGAGATATTCTCTGAGCTGTTTTTCTTGGCTCTGCCTTTCCAATCTACCAAATGAGACACCGAAAAGTAGAAGCTACCAACACCCCTGCAAGTAAGACTAACCCCACAGACAATGTGGGATTGAAAGTTGGTACCATGCGGTGAACGTGTGGTAGCTAGAAATGAAGAGAAGAAGGGACTTTTTAGTTATAATGTGTCGTCGACACGCAGAGAACAAACATTATAATGCAGTCACCATGCCATAATTACTTTGTGGTTCTCCACAGCAATGTGGCTTCAGTTGCAAACAGCACAGGGCCCAGGAGAACCAAAAAAGTACACAATCAGCGTAGTTTCCTTCTTGTGAGCCCTGTGCCACCCTCTACCACACTCTGCAAGATCAAGAATCACCTTCCCAAGTACAACCCACTAAGCACAGTCACACTAAACACTTGTATCTGCCAGAGGAAGAGGCAGCTGCAGGTGACACTTTTCGCAGTCTCCCATTACCACAGCTATGTGCAAGGGGCAGCTTTTTTCTCACAAAGCAGCTGTGGACTAAAGGGTCGCTCTTTTGAAATCCCCTTACCACTGTGCCATCAGCTAGAGTGCAACCTGAGAAGCGTTTAGCCAGAAGTCCTTCAAAGTTGGTCGTCCTCTGAATTGCAAACAAAAGCAGTTTCACCTCAATCTCCTTTGCTCTTGTGCGCATTATCTTAGCAAGCTCGGTCCTGAAGAGAGAGGGGGAACACAGAAGAAACAAATGTGGCTTTCTACAAAGAGAAAGATCTGAAATCTAAGATTGTAATTCAGTCTATTCCCTAGAGGCACCCTCATCACAAAATTTGAGCGGATTCCCAAGATGCTCTCTAACATAAAACTACTTTATGGATCACGTTTCAAACATAACCACTGTTTTTTAGAGCTTTGTGGGTAGCAGGACCCCATCTCCTAACACGCCAGTGCACCACTGCAGCCAGGAAAGCCCACAGGATCAAACCTTGGGAAGCGCAGTGTCTCTGCCTGGAGTCCCAGAACAAAGGCAATGGCCCTACTGGGACTCCAGCTGGCGCTCTCCTCTGGTGCCCCATCTCTGGCTGGCAAAGAGCATGGTCCGAGGCAGCCACACCACAGTCAGCTCACTCTGTTTCACCTGGCCTCTAATATCACTGATTTTTAGCTCTTATCATCTCACCCTTGCAACAGTACGTGTGGTTTTAGTGATACTTCTCCGGGTTTTCACTCTTCACTTGCTTTTAATCATGGACAATTCTACACAGACATTTGAAGACTGCCTTTAAAGTCCTACCGATAGATGATCGATTTGGCAAAAGACAAGCCAACCTTTTGTTTGAAGGACGGTGACTCTGCTGGGAGGCATCCCCAGGCGCTCACCTCGTGACGTGGCAGAACTCCACTGCGATGCGCTCCGTCATGCACCACTCCTGGGGAAACATGCGCCCGTACTTCTCCTCGTAGTCCACCAGCTGACGCTTTATCCAGGCGTAGCGCCTGTCAATCTTATCCAACCAGGCCACCTGAATAAGATGGAAAACGTCATCTTCAACAGCAGCAGCTGCTAATATTCAGCCTGACTGCTTAACTGTGCTGCTGTAGCTTCGCAGAGCAGCTTGGGCTATCGATCAAAGCTAACTTGACCACTATTAATAATCCTGTGAACGCTAACAGTCATTCTTCAAAGGGCTTAAACACATGCCAGACTCAAAACACAACCCTGTGCCAATTAAGAGAGCAAGTTCTGTTGAAAATGAGGATAACAGTACTCCTACATCATGTAGGTACTAGTGAAAACTCAATCCAGTAATAATTCATTTGATCCCACCCCTCTTTGTTTCGCAGAGAAATTAAAGTCAACAGTGGGATAAGAACACAGCAGTTCCCGGATTCTCACATTCAGCTGGTTTTCACACTCTGGGGTCTATGGACCCATGAAGTTCTAAAAAATTCTTAAAACACGAGCAGGATGGATCTTTTTCTCCCCAAATATTAGTGCTTTCTGGTCAAAAAGTAGAAAGATTAATCCGAAAAACTTCAATGGAAAAATGCTATTTAAAATGAAGCATCTTAGTCTTTTTCTCCTCTTTGTCACAAACTGTCAAAATTTCAAAACTGTTAAAATACATTTTGATCCAAAGCTGGTTTTGGTTTTTCCCTTTTTCTTTTCCAAATCCAAGATGATTATAGTAAATTTTAAAAAAGCTGTTAGCATCAGTACAGGAAGTTTAGTTCTTTCTAGCTAATTTAGCTAGAAAGATTAATCCACTCCCTGGAAATCCCTACCCCCCTTTTATAATATTTTAGGCTTTTTTTCTTTGTTTGGGGCGAGCTGGTGTTGTTTTCTGAAGTTTTTGGGTTTGTAATTTCTAATTACAATTAGAATTTTCTCTACATTTTCTAATTACAGTCTAATTTTTCAACCCTTTACAGGGCAGAAAGTATATCTAAATGGAATTGATTTATTTACTATAGGAGGGGAAAACATTTCCAGGGCTGGTCTTTAAAACAGAGGTCTAAAGTGGGAGGAAGTCACCCTGGCAGAGACGACGTTGCCTCCCAACACAGCAGCCAGTCCCTATCACACCTGCAAGTCACTGCTTCCGAGCCAGCGGGTTAAAAACACTTCACCGCTGAAACCTGTGGAAACGTGAACTCTGTGAATGCCAGCAAAGCAAAATGCAAAATCCACATGTAGCTTGCTAAGCTTCCCTTACATCTTGGTTTTCCTGGAAAAGCACCAGATACTCTGAGAGGTGTTGTTTAATAAATTTCTTGATGATTTCCTGTTTGATTCTGGGATCCAGGACATTGGCGACTAGACACGCATCACGTAGGACATTGCTGGGTCCACCAGGTCTCTATCGAAATAAACAGGAACAAACGATTTAAGGTTAAATAGCTGAGTGGGTGACTATAAATTGTACTGCATCCAGGTTATCTTGTGTTTATCCATTCCCGTTATTCTCTTTTTGATGCTTCTGCTGCTACTCTTTATTATCACTTAGGCATCTTTCTTCTGTTGGATGGAAACTGAGCTCCTTCCATTTCACTGGCCGTAAAGTTGTTCTGTACTCAACAGCCAGGAAGCTCCCGAGAGCAGAAGAGCAGCCAGCTCCATCCACGGAAAAGAACCCTTGTCCCATCACTTCTGCAAAGCCTTGCATTGGCCTAGATATTCTGTGGAACAGCTAAGAGAAGCGGCTGACAAGCAGGACAAGCAAAACTGCAAGGACCAATTAACCGGGGGAATTAATGGGCCCTTTTCTGCAAAACTGAAGGCTAAATTGATTGGGGGGAAAAAGCAGTCTAGAGACGATCAGCTTTCAAAACTTAAAAGTAGCATCTGCTGGTCTGTACTGGCATGCCATGATGTCAGCAGAAGAGATAGAAAATTTAGAGACATTTTAAAAAAATAAGCTGTTTTGAAGCTACGTCACACGGACAGAGATTTGCCCTTCTTCAGGAATCTGTTCCAAATAGTTTTCTCACTTCTGTACTTGCTAGTTTTATGAAGAAACCAGCAGCGCTGGTGTTCTGGAAGACAGAACTAGTATTTTCTTTGAAATAAATTCAAATTGACACCTACCCCCCCACGCATTGTTTGCAAACATTTGGAGGCATAACTTTGGGGAAGCACATTTGGTGCCTCAGCCCTAGCCCAGATTTGTATCTGTGCTGTGTAAACCAGAGACAAAGCTGGTGGCAGCACGTCAACAGACAGCCTGCGCTTGGGCTTTCCCAAAACACAACGCAAGTTTTTTGTGTCCAGCAAATAACCAGTAACGTGGCTGAGACACCGAGGGAACCCCGCTCTGGTCTATAGGGCCACACATGAGTTGCCTGGGACATTCCTCCACTGGTTTGGGGACCTCGCGGCAACAGATGTGCGCAACGTGGCAGAGGAAGGGTGTTATTCCTCTCCCACGTTCACTCGACGGAAAGAGTGAGAAATACACCTAGCACCCTGCAGCTTGGGAGGCTCATTTGCTTTTTTCTAAAATAACTCCTGAAACACAGAGAGATCAAATCGAGACATAAAATGAGATTGAAACCAATGACAATTACATTGAACAGTTTTCAGCAACACTTCTCGATGGGAGGAAGAGGGGAAGCGAGAACTTTACCTTTGTACCTTGAGAAGGAAAGGCTTCCTCGAAGTCAGCCAGGATCTGCTGTCCCAACTCGTTCTGTGCTGCCTTCACCCTGAGGAGGACAGAGGAAGCGAGGGCTTTGTTGGTGGTACAACAATGTCTTTGTTTCGTTGTCTGCAAACAGTACTACAAAGTGGACTGAATTGCTAACAGCTACACAAAGGTTTTTAAGGGACAAAAAAAAGCATGCTAAAGAAAAACATCCCCATTAAGAATGCCTGTATGTCAAAACTGGGAGAGCATTTGTTCCCTGAGTGACACCAGGGTGACGAATCCAGCTCCACAGCATTGATCCCTGAGCTGTACCAGAGCACGTCCTAGATGCTCCTGCCCTGGCGTAAGTTAGTATTTTAATAAGGGACAGTTAATCAGCTGAGAAATCAGCAGGGCTCATTTCATGCCGACGAGATCAATTTATAGAATCACAGAACGGTTTCGGTTGGAAGGGACCTTAAAGATCATCTAATTCCAACCCCCCTGCCCTGGGCAGGGACACCTCCCACCAGACCAGGTTGCTCCAAGCCCCATCCAACCTGGCCTTGAACCTCCAGGGATGGGGCAGCTACAACTTCTCTGGGCAACCTGGGCCAGGGGCTCACCACCCTCAGAGGGAAAAAAATTCTCCCTCATATCTAACCTAAATCTACCCTGTTCCAGTTTGAAGCCATCACCCCTTGTCCTATCACTACATGCCCCTGCAAAAAATCCCTCCCCAGCTTTCTTCTCGGCCCCTTTCACATACTGGAAGGGGCTCTAAGATCTCCCCGGAGCCTTCTCTTCTCCAGGCTGAACAACCCCAACTCTCCCAGCCTGTCCTCCCAGCAGAGGGGCTCCAGCCTTCGGACCATCTCTGTGGCCTCCTCTAGCCCTGCTCCAACAGGCTCATGTCCTTCTTATGTTGGGGGCTCCAGAGCTGGACACCATATTCCAGGTGGGGTGTCAGAAGACACCAGTAGAGGGACAGAATCGCCTCCCTCGACCTGCTGGCCACCTTGTCTTTACATACATGTATGTTGATCACATTTCAACAAAAGTATGTTTCTAACACATAAAAGCTTCACAATGTCTCAATCTTCATCGTGAACCTCTCACAGTTCCAGGTGCACTGACCTACTTTTAAGTGCATCCCTGTGAATGCTGCTGGCTGGGGTTTTATCCTATAAAATCCTCTATATCCTAAGAAGCATAAAAGAGCAAAGGTATGAAATGGGTGAAAAAGTTTTGAAAAAACCACAATCTTGCTCTTTATTTAGCTGAGAGAATAAAGCTTCCAATTTCCAGAAATAAAAGTCAATATGGCTTAATTGATACTTCTAGGGAAATGGAAATGCCTACACATGCCACAAAGAGCCAAAACAAACAGTTAGGCACTTATATCCCTCTGCAGCCCTTGAATTCTTCCATCACTTTTTATTATACTGGAAACGCTTTAAGGTCTAAGCTGATCATTCAAAGCAGTGGATTTTTCCACTGAGATTGATATGTTACAAAGAGTGGCTGCATTAACTTCAGCGAAAATGTTTGTTCAGACTGCAGGGAAAATAGTTTGGATTTTCTTTTGTTGTTTAAGACTCCTCAACCTTATCAAGGACCAATCTGCAGCTTTAATCTTCCCATTTCAGGTCCATTAGTAGCGAAACGCTACAAGATGACCTGGCAATGTTGGATGATAGGCTGGGTTCTTTAACGGTGCCAAATGCAGAAAATTCTAGTCCTCTAAAAGCGATGGTTGAAATATAACTTTATATCTGTGATTTAACTCTATGTATGACCTGCCTTATCCAGGATTTATTTATGGGGATTTTGCTGGAAAAGCTTCCTGCCTGCAATGTCAAACATAATTCTCACTTAAGCTCTCTGCTTCACAGGAATGTTTAGAAACCCGTCTACTCTTCCAGGTACAGATCCCCAGTTAACACCTTCCTAACTCTGGAACAAAAGGGATTCACTAATATGTTGAAATAGGAGGAGTGGGAAATGTAAGTGCTAAGGAGGAACTCGGGCCAGCATCCACAACTACAGGTATAATCCTGCTTAAATTCTGCAAGGAAGCACTAGTAATTCAGGTGAGAAAGCATCACAGAACCAAACCCTTCGAACCTTAAGAAAAATGAGGGGGGAAAAAAAAAAAAGAAGAAAAAAGACACTAAACATGGATTGAAAAATTTCATCTTTTAAATAACTGAGAAACAAGAAGCCTTTAGTATTAGGAGTCACAGAAATGAATGAGTTTGTATAAACAACTGGAAGTATTAGCTGTGGTACTTCTCTCTTCACCATGAGCTGCAGGGACCTTCCCATTAGACAACAGCTGCGGCGCAGAGAAAAGAGCAGCAGCCAGATTCCTAAAGACTCAACAAATGTGAAAGAGGCACTGTCGAGCAGTTAAAAGCTCTGTCCGCGGGCTTTGTTGTTTTAGGCTCTGATTCAGAAAAGTACTTAAGGATAGTCTTAACGGGGATTCTCATATCCTTAAATTAAGAAACTTGCAGGAATGCCTTGCTGAACTGGGATGTTAAAAATGTACTTTTTAAAAAAAAAAAAAAAATCTGTCCTGCTTAAAAATCTCTCAAAAGCAAACAGGGGAAATGAGTTTTAGCCCTTTTTTTTTTTTTCTTAATATTTTGTAAGATAGGGATAGGGCAGAGACATCAAAGAAGCCAAAGGTTTAGGTATGCGTGGGCAACGACAGGGAGCCTCACTGCCCTTCCAGTAATTATCAATCTTTACGTAAACGCATACCCATAGACACGCATAATTATTTTTTTCCACAAGCATGCACCCAGAAACACAAAAACCTTTATGCCATCTCTTTACAGAGTGATTGCTTTAGGCAGGGAACACAGGAAGGCACTTACTTTAGCCACTAGAGATTATTGCTCCCCATGGAAAGCGAGAGCCTTTCAATAATTCAGAATAATCTTCATGCAATGGAAACCGCAGCGGTAAAATCTGCCTTCATTCGCATTCGCCGCTGAAGGACCGTTTCTGCACGTGTGTAAGAGCTGATAACAGATTTAGGATCTCTTCTCAGGTGGGTTTGATAAGGTTATCTTTCCCTTACAAGATTCCCCCGGCAGCGTGCTCGGCTATCGCAGCAGCCATCCTGGCTCGCTGCAGCAGGGAATTGCCTTTTCCTAGGGCTGCTCGTGTGTGCCAAAACCTTTGGTTACAAGCACATTAGTGATTTTTGTTTCTCAGACTTTTTGTTTTTTAATTATTATTAGTGGCTTTTGTTCTCTGTTTCCTCCGCCTTTAAAAAAATAAAAACAAGAAAACCCACTGTCATGTTTCAAATGACGTTAAATTACTAGAAACCGCAATTCCTTTAGCCAAAGCTACCAGAAATCTTAAACCATGCCTGGCAGCTTGCTGAGATAAAAAGGGGCTGAGCTAGCCTGTTCTTCTGTGGCAAACTTGTAATCATCTTTCTCCTAAATACTTTCCAGGCTTTTTTCCACTATCTGCTAGGCTTTCTCAACCACTTTCATGGGTGGGTTTGTGACCACTAATTGTACGCTCCCCCCACAGACAGAAGATGGTTGACAGATAACAAAATATTGCTATTTACCACAACAAACAACTTACAGCGCACCATATAAGAAGTTGTTTTAGGAACACGACTAGGAAAATATTTACATTTGTACATGTTGTGACATTTTTGTATCAACACTCAACAGGATCAGCACAAGAAGCCAATTACTTGAGAGTTTAGTCAGGTTTCCAACAAATACTTCCAGTGGGATTTTGTTTGGTTGTTTTCAAAGGGACAGAACAGGTGGAAAGCAACATTAAAACCACATCATTAGTTTTCACAGCATCGAGGAGCAGGAACCTAAATTGAACACCCCATGACAAAGAGCACATCCAACAACACCGAGCAGGCACTTTTCCTTCCCATGGTTTCCCGTTCATATTTGGCTTCACTCCATTCACACCAAGAAAGAGAGGCTCTTTATTAAAGAAAGCAAGAGAATCTGCTCGTTTAGCAGTGTATATAATAGACTTATTGTACATAATAGACTTCGGTTACTGTCACAGATCTGTGCCAACATCTACTAAAGCATTTCTTGCCTTCACAAACATCCAAGAGGCTTCGCTTGTACCATTAAACGAAATTCATGAGATATCAAACCCCAGCAATTTCGCAGTCTAAAAATAGCGCTGCGAAAAGCCAGGCAAACTTCCTTTGATGTTTCGTGAATCACGAAAGCACTTCCAAGTGCAAAGAGAGAGAAAAGTCAGCTCCTAATTGGGCCCTAATCCGTACACGTGTAGTCAAACTGGAAAGCAGATAGCGCCGTGCCGCAGACCTCCCGGCAGTAACGCGCTGCCTGGATGTGGGAGCAGGAAGGAGACCGCAGCAGCACCCCGGGCGCAGCCCTCCTTGCGCCCCACGAGCAGCCGCTTCTATCGCTACCAGATGGTGCAACTCTCCCTGTGTAAACACTGGAAGGAAAACCCTGCCGAGGCGATTCTAAAAATAGGACAAACAGACTTTCCCGAGCTTTTCAGATCCTTATCTTGAAGGGAGAATAAAACAAAAGAAGTTTTCCGCCGTGTCCTTGCCAGTCTCTCTGGCGCGACTCGAAACCGCCGTGCCTTTTAGCAGCAGGCAGGAATTGTTTTCTATAATTGCCATCAACTACAAAAGTATTAAATAATCATCCATCAGAAAAGGAAAACCAGCCAGAGTTCCGGAGCAAGGCTTAAATTATATTTGGCCTTAAAATGGCCAATGACAGCAGGTTTCTACCCAAGGGCATTACCACTCTGGAAGAAAATGAAGCTAGCTATCTTTCTGAGCATGAGGGTGGAATAGACAACCGCCTAAATTCAGAAAAGCACTGACATATGTTTATATTTCCTTGATGTTCATGTTCATTTAAGCAAATGCTTATGGTCAAATGCTTTGTTAAAACAAGGCCCCATCCCTCTCTCTTGATTTAGGGTGGATTTTTCTTTTGCTCAGTCTCATGGATTCCATCTGGGTTTTCTGGAAGAGGTATCTATACCGTAAAGAAAGTCCAGCACATTTACATACAAATATTACAAACAAATCACTCAAACACTGTTTCCATCACTAAACAGAACAGGCAGCCAGCTGCTGTTTTAGCAAAGGGAGTCACCAAAAAAATTAATTAGTGTGCCTGGAAGGCTCCTTCAAGAGCCTCTGTAATGAGTAAAGTCATCTCAGGCATCAAGAGGATGGTGCTGATTGATTTGCAATTTCCACACTGAAAAGAAACACTATCGGGTATGGCTGTATCATTAAGAAGGTTCATCCCTAACATTAATAGGCTGTTTTCACCTCTGAGCTGTGCTCAACACTACTACAGGTTGTAAAGCAAATACCACGTGTGTGACATAAAAGAAATAAAGCCTGCTGTAAAGCCGGTGTAAAGTAGGTTTTGGCCAACAACAGCATAGCCCCTAGAACAGGGAGGGCCGTGTTCCCTCGACACCCAGCTGTCACATCCCAAATGAAGCCAAGACCCTGAGAGATCTGGTGGCTCAGTCACCTCTGAGCCCCCACGTCCCACTGCCAGGAACAGCAAGCGGGCACTTGCTGTTTGAGCTGCAACAAAAATTAGCAAAATTAAATGTATAACTCCACGTTAGAAAATCAAGACTATACAAGCTCAGCATAAATGTTTAGAGCAGTCAGGTGTCCCGTGTGCAATTTTGGGAAGAATCTCAGCAGAATTGGGCAATGGGAGCAGGTTTTGGCAGATGAAACTCAAGGTGCTCAGAATAACCGAGTTTGGCAAACACACAAAAAGAAATCCCGCCTGCCTAAACCCTTGAGCAACTATGCAGTCTGACAGCAATTTGACAGCAGTGGGGCACGTGACTGGGCAGAGAGTGGCCCCAAGCACCAGTATATTAATACATATATTTCCACTCCGTGCCAGGCTGCTGAACTGTGCTGCTGAGGTTAAGAAAGCAGGAGAAAGCATCTCCTCAGGGTTTACCACAAACACCTGCGCATGAAGATCACAGAAACCAATTGGCACACCCACAGATTACTCCAGGTAAGGTAAATTAAAAGCCAGTCAATGAGAAGCGCAGACAATTCATTAATTACATCTGTACCAATTACTTTTATTTAACAGAATAGGCTGCTCAAGATTTGAGCAATCTGTGCCCAGTTTTAACCTGCTTGTTTTGGCTGGAAATAAGCTCAAAAGACCATGTCCAGCCTTTATGTCCTTGAGAAACTGATTCTGCCTAATGTATTTTCTAACCTTCCTTCCCAGCAGGCATGCAAGTGCTCCGGGTTTGATCATTTTACCTTTCAGAAAGCTGTCGAATCTGAGGAATCCCCATGTATTTGTTGAAGTGCTCTAACACGTTCACCACACCTTGGAGAAGGTTGGCAACTTCCCCGTATTGTCTCCTCCTGGTCATAGCTCTGCAGAGGAAATTAAAGATTTACAAAGACAGGCTTGGTGAAAATCCCGGGTGGTAATTCCACAGGTTACTTCATCCCCACTGGGTCACGCCGGTCCCCACTGACATTTATTTTTCTAAAATACACAACTCTTCATTAACATTCCAATGCAGCATTAAAATTTCACTTAACTGATGCTAAAATAAACCAACCCGGCACATATCTAACAATGCTTCAAAAAACATAAATGTCAAAAGCAACACTTGGCAAAGAACACGTAAACTACTGAATGCATCCGCTTCCCAGTATGGGTCCGGAGGCAGTAAATGTTATTTCACTGTAATGACCTGAGTTAAGCCATTCGTCATCACACACAAAGTGTGAGTTAAAGCTTCACAGCGAGGAGAATCATTATACTGAAAAGCTATTAGCCTTGGCTTTTCTGTTAATAACTTTCACAGGGAACTGACAGAAAAAAAATCAGATTTATTTATCTTTATTTCATCCTTCAGGATCATTCCAATGGAGACAGCAGCCTAAGTAAAATGTAATTCTGAACATTTAACAACCCAGTGTTCGTGCAGAATTTGCTACAATCCGAGAACAGGCTGTGCCTGGGTCTCGCAACTTCACAGATGTGATATGTAAAAAACTGGATTTCCCTAGCCTGTGTGTTCCTCAAACACATCAAAAAACCCACAAAGGGTTATTAGAAACATCTAACCCCACTTCATACACAGTGCAAGCTGTAAGGCTTCTTTGAACTTGTTCTCAGAAGTAGAGTAGACCTTTCTGAAAAAGAGATCTCGTTCCAGTTTAAGACATGAGACTGATAAAAATCTCCCCAAATCCCTGAAGAGCACATCCCTAACGAGGACACCTAACTGCACAGACTGTCTTACTCTCTAATGAAGCCAGACTCATTCCTTATCACCAAGGATCAACACAGCAATTCAAGCAATCGATGCTGCAAACCCTTAAATACAGCAACATAGGCTGCAGGTCACTCAGAGCAGCACAGAAAGGATCTGCCAGCAAAAAATCATGATTGCAATCTATTAAGCAAAGATCCCTCCAGAAAAACAAGCAGCTGTTACAGACCTATTCAGAGCACTGCACCAAACTTAAGAACTCGGCAGTGGCGTCAAAGTACCACTATAAATCCACATACTTACTCCAGTGAATCCACGCCCCCCGCCAGCATGTGCAGGTGATTGAGGGTGGTGATGGAGGTGGTCAGATGACGCTTGGCATGATCTAGCTGCTTGATATCCCGTGTGATTTCCTTAACCTAGTGAATGAAAAAAACAAGAGGCTGGTTAAGTATCAAGCCATAGCAACAAAATTTTAAGGAGATAAGACAAAAATGTTCTCTTCTTAATGAGAACAGGAAGCGAAAGTCAGTGGCCGCCTCGCTTTCCAAGGCTAGAAAGAAACTGCTGCTCACCATTTGTTCTGATTTTTCAGCCTTGTCTTTAATATCCTTAATTTTACCAAAGAGCTGTTGAATGGCTTTCTGGGCTTCTTCCAGGGCCTGGAAAAGAAACAAGGTCAGAGTGGAAAGAAAACCTGCATTCAGTTTTCACCTTCTAAGAAACACACAGTTGTTCCCTACAGCCCCTGGGCTGGGGCAGTGGAGGGGAGCTGTTTTCTTACGAAGAAAATACTGTCAGCACATCAAAAGGCAATGTACCACGCTGGGATTTTTAACTGGAGCGGACCAGGGTTTCAGTATCCATTTTACAATAATGCTCTGGCAAAATCCGATGGAGATATTCTATGAAAGCACCTCTGAAATATGAACTATGAATAGGTTTAAGGTTACTGCAATAAACTTCGACGTACTAAGTGTGGAAAAATACACAGAACTTACTCCTGATCAATACGTTATTTAGAGCAGGAAAACGAAACCTCCACAAAAGCTCTATGCTCATCATTAAGTCTAAATAAAAAATAAACAACATTATATATAGAACACTGAGTGCTTGCCTAAACCCCTCACTGAATCTGCGGGATATTACCGTGTTGGAAAACGCAATGCATATTTTGTTGATTCCTTCGGGATGGGCAGCTCAGCCTCCCACCCACTGGAATGGGTGGCAGGAGGAATGACTCTTTCAAGGTACCGGAGAGAGGGCACAGGTTTAGCAGGTAAAGAAAGTGGAGCACAGGGAAGAGCCCTCGCCTGGATTTTTGTGCTATTTTACTGCAAGCTTCTTGGGGCATCTGGTCCCCTTTATACAACCATGGTGCACCCTGACCTCACACAACCAGTGTGAACTACACGTGGATTCAATGAGTGAAGCCACATGTCCAAAATCACATGTCCAAAATCCGACTTCTGAAGTAATTCAACACGTTTTGCCTTCTCAGTCTGATAACATTTCCAGCTCCAGCTCCACTTTGTTTCCCGCTGCTAAGTGGGCTTCTATCCCTGTTTTTATATCCAGTCCCATGACAAAGGTTACGGCGCAAGCTACAAGCTCCTTCAGCAAATAAATTTAACACATCTTCATTTGGAAATGTATGAGCGAACTACCTGCCAGGAGCTTTTGCTGGAACATAGCTGCATTATAATAAAAGTATAAAAGTTGGAAATGTTTTCTAATTCATTTTCCAGAGGGGAAAAAAAGTCTCACATGATTCAGAAGATATTTCAGAAAGTTAACACTTTATCTATTAGTGTCACACAGCTAACATATAGCATGTTCAATCAGGAAAATGAACACATAAACGTGCTGCAGGGACAACTACATCAGAAATGGACACCACCACCTACCTTCTCATTTGGTTCCAGCCTAGCCACCTTTTAGAATAAAGTCTTCTCGGCTCTTCCATTTAAAGGCATGTGGATTAAGTGCAAACCAAAGGACTAAAGAATGCTCCTTTCAACATATTTAACTATAGTGTCTGTACTCAGTCCCAGACCACGGCTGCAGCGTGTTACTCAAGTGGGCTATTAAGCAAGCAGCAACTGTCCTGCATATTCTGAGATTTGGCTAGGTCTGTTTAAAAAAAAAAAAAGTCAACCTGAAATTCCTCACAGATGCCAAACGGTGTGTTTCCCTTTGCTTCAGCACTAATGTTAAACGCTAATTTCTCTGCCTGATCCTAGGGAAAGCAGAGCTGCTGAATTCAGAAAGAGAGATGAGGATTCAGCCAGCCAACAAAAAGATTCTCTGAAAAGAGATGTTATCCTCCTCCAGATCCAAAGCCAAGGCAACCTCACAAAACTTACTCAGTCTTTGGATCGTCTCAAACCAACTTAGGATCTCATACATGCGGAACCACTGGGAGGCAAAGTACGGCGGAGCAGCTGTATGGAGCCTGGGGAGGTCCTACACACCACGCAGTGCAACAGAGCAATGCGGACAAGCAGCAGGACCATCCCGAATTCCCAACCTGCCGTACACTCCTCAGACATACCTCTGACCCCGTTCCCCTCTCCGAGGGCTAATTTTTCAGATGCAAGCTCGGACAACAGGCAGAGCAGCTCTGCTTGGCATGACTGCCAAGGGGAACTCCAAGACTTCCAGCCATCCACCACAATCCTTTCACTTGGGGGTGGCATCTCTAACCCGCTCTCCAAGGAAGAGAGTGCATTTGAGCTGCTATTTTAAGCATCAACGCACAGCTCAAAGCCATTTGGTCTCGGCAGCCTTTCAGCAATCAAGTTCAGAGCAAACAACACCGTGAGGATTTCCATCTCGGGTCTCACAGGTTTTACACATTAAAATCCCTATCCACAAAGGGAAAAGTGTCTTACCTGCTTTCCTCATGACACAGAATATCATCTACTTGAACTTTTCCAAAGTTACTGCCCATAATCTATCTTCAGATAATGGCCCAAACAAGGATTTCTAGCTGCCCGCATATCAGCCGTTTCTGGTTTGCTCACTGCTAAGAAACCACACTCAATCTATTTCTCTAACAGGTCACGGTGCTATTGAATAATATTGTGACAAAACCCAGCAGAGACCAGTTACAGGAAACTGGTTTACACCTGAAGAGCATATTCCTGCTGCTCACTGCTCTGGGCTCGGTGGAAACCAGCACACGCAGCAGCGGGCAAATTGCCCACTTAAAAACTGCCTGTGGAACACCGACCAAAGAAAAAGGGATTTTTTCCCCCCGTACACTTAAAACTGGCAAAAATAAGGTGAACTGATGTCATCACCTGGTCCTGACACTTGCAGCTTTTACCTCCTTACAGACGCTGGAAAAACACAAGCAAAACAACATGTGCTCTGCCCCCATCTGATGAATTAAAGAACTGTGGTCTCCTGCTGCTGTGACAAATAACGTGGCTGGGACGCAAGGGAGAGACCGAGCAGCAGCTGCCATTCTGCTCAAGTTCTGTATTGCATCTCTTGTAGAAGGAGATACGTTTCCACAACTGTTTAAAAGAAAAAAAAAAAACCCACACAGAGAACTCAACGGCAAACTTAACAGACTTGAGTAAATCAGATGGAATCATAAACACTCGTTTCATTTCTTAAAACTCGCTTCCAAATATTTGCTTAGCCATTAAAACACAAATCTGTAGCTAAACTCCTAAAAAAGAGCTGCATATTCCTTATCTGAGTCAGAAAACACTAATTCATCAACGTGCTTGTTTTTTATATAATTTACATTTAGAGATGAAAACATTTCTCCAAAAATTTGCTGAATCTTTTCTCCAAAGATTTGCTGAAAGTAACACTGCATAAAAAAATTTTTTTTTTAAGCTGGGGGCACTGTCAGGTAGTGCGGTCTTGATGGGAAGCCAAGAACCGAATTAAGTGTTACTTCTTGCACAAAGCCCACAATTAAACTTTCTTATGGTTCTTTTTAAAGAAACCAATGAAACCCTTTTGGCTGTAACATTCCAACTGCAGCATCTGAAAGTAAAATACTGCATGTAGAAGAAGGAAATAAAGAAAATTAACCAATAATGGAGAAAACCCTTCCCCTTCCTGGTGACCGTAAAGACAGAGTAAAGCAAAGAGCAAAACCAAGGAAATACAAACTTCAGTTTTAGAAAACACTCATATTTAATAAGTGGTGTTTGTTATTAAGGTATAATAAACCAACATCTAGGGCATGAAAGTAGGTCTGATGGTTCAAAGTGTAATATAGAAGTTTATTAATGTATCTAATGATTGTTCTTTCACCTGTAAAACAGGGGAGGGGAAACCACAGCCCTGTTAAAGGCCACACTGTAGACTGGGGAGAATGCATTTCCCTTCATACTCTGCTCCCGTTAAGACAGCGAGTTGTGAATTTTAAAAGCATTTTCTTACTGCTTTTGTTATTATTTTATTAACATATGTTTTATTTGGGGCAGAAATTCTAAAACCAAAACATTATCAAGAGAATAGCAATTGTTCTTACTCCAGCACAACTGGTTTACATGATGAATGACATCCCGTAACCTCACATCTGTGGCTCGACGCAGGGTTCACCTTGCATTACTAATTGATTGGTTTCCTCGCCAGTGAGGAAACATGTAAATGTACGCACCCTCAAACGACGTACAAAAGTCAAGTTACCGTGTTTCCTTTCCTAAAACAGCAGTTCATTTCAGGGGCAAAGGACCACGAATAAATAAAGAGACGGGATACATAATCTGTTGTGGTTATACGAAACAAGGATGTTGAAATTAAGGTTGCGATGTACTGGAAAAACACCATATGACTCTAATCAACAACTGAGCCTGCAAGCTACAATTAACCCATCAGCATTATTTATTAAACTCTATGCAACCTCTGAGCTCCCTGAATGCCAGGCACCAGCCGAGAAACACGGCACGCATAGGGCTCGACCGCCCAAGAGGGGCAGAGCCATCGGTCAGCGCTGTCTGAGCCGCAGCCACGGCGACGCAGAGGCTTTTTCCGTAATGTTTGTCCCCGGGGTACCCCGGCCGCTCTGACAACAGCACATTTAGCAAAGAGGGCAGGTTCAGCAAGAGAGCGAGAGACTCTAGACAGAGAGCTCAATACAAGATGGGCTTCGGCTACGTATCGGTTTCCTCCTCCTCCGGTGTAGTGTGTCTGCTCCTCTGCCCCGGTGCGGGTTCCGGAGCACGTTCCCGGCTGCGGGAGGGAAGCAGGCGACGGCAGGGTGTGATGGCACGGTGCCTCTGCGGAGCACTGCCCGGCTCCACACGCAGCACCGGGGCAGGTAGAGCCCCAACGCCTGCAGAAGCGGGGACCCAAAACACAGTTCTTGGCAGGGAACACGCACGGGGATCTTCCAGTTTAAGACCACGATGTATTTTTAGCCATCCCTGTTTCTCAGCCAGCCCGTATTTATGCAGTGGAAGTTTCCCTGCTCGTGTGTTAACAGTAGAGATGAGATACGGGAGATGGAGAAGCCACACATGGAAGCTGGAAGACCCAACTCCGTAGCGCACAGCCAGACCCCGGGTAAGCTGGGCAGACAGTGAGCTAACTTGGGTTTTCATCAAATTCTCCAAAGCTGGAGTGAAAAACATAGTGCATGAATCAGCTATAGCTCTTCAGCCTTCTCCACCTTGAGATGCAGTAGGAAAAGAGTCCAAACGCAGCAGTACAATAAAAGAGGGAGCAGAGTTAAACCATGAATCACTAAGAAAAAGACTGCCTGAAAAATAGCTTTACCCCGAGCAACTTCTAAGGTCAGGCTGCACATCATCACTTGTGTCACCTTTTTACATGAGATCTTCCAAGCAGCAAAAGGAGGAAAGAAAATAACCCAAGTGAGAGGTGGGACAAGCCCACATCTAATTCATCAGATTTTGAAGTGACGCATCCTTTAAAAGGTTATGTTCCAGCGATTTTCAATACCAGACTGACATTAACCCACACAAAACCAGCACTAGCAACAATACTTAAGCCAAAAAACCCAATTCAGATAATTACAGCCTGTCTCTCCTAATCCCCACAGCCATTGCAGACAGACAGAGCCTCCTCCTTGCCCCCCGCCTAGGTACAGAGCTGTCACATCGCTCCCATCCGGCAGCGGTGTCTCATTAGTGGGTGTGCTGATTTCTAAACACCTCTTTATTCAACCCACCAGGAATCTTGTGCAAGCAAATACTGAAGTACTCGGAAATACGCAGAGTAATTGAGAGGCGCCCGTGTGTTACTACGAAATGTTGCTGAACTGGGGAAAAAAGCTAATTTTCAGAGGAAGTTTGCTTGCTTAGGAAACCCTGAGCTCCGGAACTAGTTGAATTAACACCGTTCTATCCCCAATAATGGTTAAAATGCCTTGATAGTTTCCATATGGTCACTGGTGTTGCACTAAAAACATGCTAGTTTTATTTGATTCTAGCCAATATATATTTCAATTGGACATTATTACTCACATCAGAAAGCTGCCCTCTACTAAGCATTTTATAGACACTTGACACATCTGCCAAATTCACAGCATCCAAATGTATTTTTAATGTTACAAATTGGGCCGTGGTCAGAATGCTGAGAATTTAACGCGCATGGATTGGTCCCCACTCTTGAATACAGAGCGTTAACGCTTCTTTCATTTGCTGCCACACTTACAACCCAGATCAATGAAAATCCAGACCAGGGCTCAAAATAAGTTCCCATCCCCAATTCTCCAAGGAGTCTCAGCTGCAGAGATTTCAAAGAAACCCTCGCATGCTGTGACCAGCCTAACAATTCCTGATGCTAAGACCTCATGCAAATGAGTCCCTCCAGATTGAGAAAGGGGAGAAATATACTTTGATTCTCAGTCTAATTTCATTTTAGAGAAAACTCTTAAGTTTTACAGCTAGGGATAAAGCACTGCAGCTGAAGCCGAGAGGGCTTGTCTGTCAGAGCAGGGCGACACGGCACCGCAGCTGTGCCGGCTCATTTCCCTGAGCAGACAAACCTGACGGGCTCATCACACTTGGTTTTGATTTTAGCAGATTTCTGCCCTAAGAGTTCATCAAATACCACATAACTACTGCAATTGTCAATAAAGAATAGAGTTTTCTGCCATCAGCTCCAGCCCGACCCACTAAGGCTGCACAGGTCACTTTCCATCAACAAAGCGGATTATGACCAACGCTGCACCAAGCTTAAAATTGCTACTATTGCCCCTTCACTTAACCCCCCAAATCACGCTGAGAAATCAAACCCCGCGTTCTGAAGAGCTGCACAAACACCGACAGACACAGGGGGTGAAGTGAGAGGCCACTTCCCGGTTGCGCTGGTCGAAACCTTGCAGTTTAACTCCTGAACTGCATCCTGTGCTCACCCAACTCCCTCCCGAACTGCCATCTTTCCTGGCATGGCCCAGCCCTGCGCACGGGTGCCTGCTCCACGAGGAACGGTGGTGATGTGCTGCAGGTGGCCGTGGGTTTAGTGGTCTGGCTCCAGCGAGTAATTTTACACGAAGATTTACAGTCACATATCTAATTTGCGCCAGAGCAGTGTGGCCATTTAAACGTTAATTGTGCGAGTTGCACAAGCCTCTGGCAAAGCCTCGAGCTCCATCGTGCTCTCGGACCTCCCGGTGGGTCACTACACCTTCATCGCGGACCTCCCGGTGGGTCGCTACACCTTCATCACGGACCTCCCGGTGGGTCGCTACACCTTCATCGCGGACCTCACGGTGGGTCGCTACACCTTCACCATGGACCTCACGGTGGGTCACTACACTTTCATCACATTGGCAGGAGACTGGCCACAGCCTTCCCCCACACCCAGCCCTGCTCACCACGTCAAACGCTCTTATGCTGCAGGAAAACCGCCCCCGTGCAGACACTTCTTACTTCCCTTATCACTCTTCTTCACCCTGCTCTTCGCATCATTTCTGTTTACGCCCTGGTGGCAGCTCTTGACCGCCCTTCCCTGTGCCCAGGACACACCTCGCCCTGCAGCGCTTCTCCTCCTGTGTCCAACAACCCCTGCCCGTGGCTGACGGAGGCGGTGACGCACACCCGCTCCAGCACCCAGCCGCCTGGTTTTGTTGGCTTGGGAGCGCTGCACACTAAATTTGTCTAGGAAGCCTGTAAATGACTGAGGGATTCCACTCAATTTGTCTGCTGACAAGTCTGCACACCGCAGGCAGCGTTTCGGTCACGTTTGCGGTATCAGAGCCACGCTTGACTTCCGTGGGGGTCAAGTTTAGCAACCGCTCGAGTTGCACCAGACTTTGCAAGCTCAATTCATGTTCAGGTTGAGACCTTGGAGGAAAAACACAGGTGGGGGGAATGGACAACCATATCATGAACCCCACAAGTAGGGTTTTCTAAGCGGAAACGCCGACAGTTCACCTGCCGTAAGCACAGAAGTAGCACAGCTACAATAAACATTACCGTGCACGGAAAATGCGAGACAACAAAAAAAGAGAAAGAAAAGAAAAAAAAATTAGATCCACAGTAAGAAAAAAAAATTAAAAATCTCCTGCCTGTTGTCAGGATTTCTGTTTTCAGGCTGGGCTTCTCGCTTTGCTGGCATCAAAACCAAAGAGCACTGGCTGTGGAACAGCCCGCTCTTCCTTAGCAGCCTGCAGTGCCGTCAGCCCCACCAGCAAGGAAACGCGCCTTTTGCCAGCACAGAACGCCAGCCCGTTCCCAGCCTCGGGCTGCAGGACAGCCACAGGGCGCATCCTCCACCTTTCCATATGGAAGGCACAAGGCAAGGTCAAGCTCAGACCCACTCCTGCCTCGAATCGGGCTTTGCAGCAGATGGCCAAAATTATGCCTGACCTCTTCAGACAGTTGCAGATGCCAGTTTTCATGGCCAGTGGCCAGAAGAATAATAAACAGCACTATTTCTTCTTGGCGTGCCATTCACCTGAAACCCTTTTCAATAAACATGTTCTAGGCTAGAAAAAGCTCACTGTGTCTCTTAGATGGGAAGGACATCGTCCAACTGTCATAATTCACTAGGGAAACGACTCGAAATGAAACTCACTTCTGATTTATTTTGGCAGCTCGACTTCTGTTTATTATTCATTGGTTACAAAAGAATATTATGGGACTTTAATCACACGACTGGAGCCTTACAGAAACTGTGGCATGACCTTTTTTTCAAATATATAAAATGACACAGCTTGAGACACAATATTTAACCCTCATCTATTCACCATCTCAAAACGCACTGAAAGCTAACACTAGTCTGTTCGTATTTCAGAATAATGACCCATTCATCAAAAAAACCCAGGAGACAAAGTTTAGCCATACATGAGAGAATGAATATAATTGAAAGATGGTCCCTACAACATCAGGGATTGTGACACAAAAGAAGTCCCCAAATATTTTATAGACTTAGGCTCAATTAGTTATTAAGAGCTAAGAATGATTCTCCTCATCTCCCAAGGCTCAGGCAAAGGCACATCCACACCGACCACGTGAGCCCAACCTGGCTACTGCAGCCAAGGAGCTGCGTGTAATTTGATGTCTGGAAGCGTGCATACACTTAAATAAATTCTAAAAATGACAGAAAAGTGCCTATGGTAGGAGATCTGAAAGCACTGACTACCTTAGTTTAGCGTGAAACACAACCTGCAGTCAAAAAAGCCACCTCCACACCAACAGGCGGAGGTAAGACGAGAGGCTGAAGCAACAGCGCTGCTTATTACGCATGTTGATGCAACCAGTGCACAAAATCACCTCCCTGCCCGCTGGGCTGGCACTGCCTGTGAGCTCAGGAGAGGACAAGCCGCTGACTCTGGTGACACCATCCGCCCGCCGCCCTCTAGCTTGGGACACCACTAGCTAAACAGGCACTGGAGTACCAGGATGACCCCATCAACAGGGAAGTACCATCCTCCTCCCTACTCTGCCACGTGCAGCACCTGCATCACCCTCTTCTTCTGCTCCCTGTCCACCTTCATCTCTTTCTTCCTCCCTACATAGATTCTGCAAAGTGTCTCCTGACCTCTATTTAAAGAGGAAAAAAAAAAAAGTATCTCACATACTTCCATCTCTGACCTTGTCAAAACCAACAACCTGTGGGCATTTTTCTATGCCAGACACATCCTTCTCCTTCCACAGGCTTAACACCGGGCAGACACCGCAGCTCACGCGCAGGGCAGGGCAGGCAGCCCTGAGCCTCCCCACAGCTGCAGAGCCGAGATGTTGATCTTCACATGCAAGGAGAAAGGACAGCACTGGTTACCGCAGGATGGGATGGCTAATTGAACTGGCTGCTGCTGTGCCGGGTTCAGGCTGGGCAGTAAGAATATATTTGTATTCTTTAGCCACAGCAGCTGCCATCTCTTTTCTTGCACTGCTGTAGTTATGAACAAAAAAAAAAAAAAAATTTACTGTTCTCACGGAGCAAAGAAGCAGGAGCCAACCAAAACAATCCAAATTATCAACAAGTTATCTTCAGCAAGGAGAAACATGCAAGGCTTTTCCCAGCCCAGAAAACATCACTTTTCTCTTCTTGTTAACACTTAACCTTGTTCTAGCACTAATTGAGCCAGATCCTAATATAGGAAGAGATACTAAGTGATAAAAAACACAGTCTTTACTCATTCAACTGCAGCCATTTACTGCATGCATGTGCGCGCACAGGGCAGGAAGGGAAAGATGGACGAGAGACAACAGGAAGAAATATTTTTTTTAGATTCAAACTATTTTATACACCACAAATCTTGGTATTCCTCTTGAATTCTTGATTTCGTCAGAAGTAGATTCTGCTCATCTTTACTGACTCAGGCACCCACGTCCAGGTCGCACAGACACTGTCAAGGGTGAAACTAGACTGCAAGCGCAGAGACTACTTTATTACAAGGACAAAGGCCTTATAGGTGAAGCAGCTTCAGCCAAACAACCAGTAAAGGCATGTCAGCAACTGTCAAAAAAATTACAGCCAGTCCACGCAGAAGGTTTAGCAATAAACACGACTAAGGAGTGACAAATAAAAATGAACGGAGTGTGTTAAACGCTCAGTGGAAAAATCTATGGGAACTTTTTATACGACACCCTAGGGCAGAGAGGAAATTGTGCCACAACTGGACTGCAGCTCTTAGCAAGGTCAGCCCAGACGCCAGTTCAGCAGCAGCTCTGAGAAAAACCTTACAGAGGAAAAAATCGGGTAGCACTGGCTCCCCAGAAACTGCAGGCACAGCTTGAGCCGCCGATTATTACAACCGAACCACAGCAGCTCCTGCATTCCCAGCCTCTCCCAAAGCATCCGAAATAGCCCAAGTCTGGGACTCCCAAGGAAAATTTTGTTACGCCCTGCAGAGGAATGTTCCACCCACGACTGTTGTTTCCTTCCATAAAAGGATCATTAGTGAGATAATTTCTGAAGTTCATGGTATTGTCTACAGATTTTACTGAAATATCGCACCAGGAAGGGGAAGCCAAATGAGCCAGACTATTTTAAGGCTTTTGCATTTGGAGGAAATTCTAGGGCAAAATTTCAAAAAGGCAGATGCTTTGAACTGGGAAACGTTACCCTTTGTGGAGAAGGGAGCATTCCTGACTTTAGAGCTGCTTAAATAACTCTTTTGGGGCCTCATCTATTTGATCGACTTTATTTTTAGATTTAGAATCTGCTTTTTCAGACACCTAAATAATATTTTATATGAACATGTGTATGCCATCAAGACTATGTGGAAAATGGTTTAGAAGTTAAAGACTGAGTAGAAAAAGCCACTCTTACACCCGTCTCACACCTACAATTCACCTAGAAGACCTGCTCAATCATCTCGGCACCCAGGTGGAGCACAGAAGTGTTATCCCCATCGTTACCACTGCCACGCTACCAGCCGGACAGGAGAGACTCCATCACCAGCAGTACAGGGGCTGGATCTGCAACGAGGATCTTGAATTTGCTATCCCTAAAGCCTCCTTTTCCTTAAGGAGCACGGAGAGCACATTCCCACAGCTACACACTGCATATTCCCCACTGGGTCTAACTGGGATTTAGCTTGCTCTAACTGGGAGAGTAAACACACAGCGCTATTCAGCTGTGTCTCCGCTGGCAGCACTCCCTCACCACCAGTGATCAGTAAAACCTTACCCTGGTCTCAAAACCAAGGCTGGGCTCCCCTCTCCTGGACGGCTGCAAAGGTGCAGCTCTCAAAAGGGCTCAGTACAGCACTGCTCCTCCACACCCCCAGGAAGCTGCTTCGCTGCCCTCAGACGGTAAATAACCCTTCCCCAAAGAGAAAGCAAGTTGTTAAAGGCTAAATACCCTTCGCTTGTCTTCTAGGAACCTGCCTGGTACAACTGGTCTCCAAACACCCTACCAAAAAAAAAGAGATTAGATGGGTTGACGGCAGGTTGAAGGCCCCAGGGATTTGGGCAGCGCTTTGAACCCACAGCCTACAGGAGATTTCCAGCCCTGTGTTTGGCAGTTTAGGCTGATGGGAGATGGAAAAGCCAATGATGAGCTTCCTGAATCAGCTTCTGGATGTTCCCTCACCTGCAAGGGCAGCAGGGATGGCAACCGCTCGCGCGTGCAGCTCTGCCTCCCCACGCAAACCCGACGCAGGCTAACACAGAACTACCAAGAGCAGGGGCTCAAGTAGGGACCCCCCTCCTGGCTTGCTTTGACTTAAAAAAGAACTTTTTTTTTTTTTCTTTCTACCACCGCATCTGAGGTTTATGTTTCCTTCGGAAGGAAGTCAGAGACTGAAAGGATGTTTATGAAAACTATTTACTCTTTAGACAAGAACGGCTCCTCTAGCTCCAACACCACGTAGTCACCACAATTCTGGCAAATGCTGATTACAGTTTGTATCACGGGTTGTTAGGAGAGAATGTGACCAAAGAAAAGAGGCTTTTGCAAAACACCTTCCGGATCCAATCTTGCAATAAATAACACAAGGTCCTGAGGTCCCACTGAAAATTCAAGCAGCTGCAACATCAGAGTTCATATGCACTTTTATTTACAGCACGCACTTTCAAGGACACGATGGATTGCATCATTCTTCTCAGTGTATCAAGGGATGGAAATACATCAAAAGACAGGAATTGCTTTTTCAAAAGACAGTCTGCTGCAAGTGCTGTGTACTAAAGGCTACAGACATACGGTAAGAAAGTGTTATAAATAGGAAAAGGTATCTGAAGATTAAACTTTTTACTGTGGCTGGTTTTAAGCTTTGTTTCAAACCTATTGCAAAAGCTGGTTGCCAACTGCTTCTTTATTAAATCGAGGGTGGTTTGCAGTTGTGGTTACTACGATAAAATGCAATAACGATCTTCACCCTGGGCTTCCTGAAAAGGTGGTTCAGAGGATGCCACTATCTATCCATGTGTACGCTTCAATCAAATTTTGCAGGGAAATATTTGTCTTGAGGATACAAATTTCCTACAAATTTAATAAGAATATAAGATCAGTAGAAGAAAGCAACTGATTTCACTGTGGGACCAAACTACAAACTACTACCAGAAAAAGTAAAAAAGGAAAAACGCCCCTTTCAGTAGCACTGACCCCCCTCCTAGCAGAGCATGGACTTGTCTTAAAGGCACCTTGCTTTCAGTTGTTTCAAAAGAATTTCTTGTGATACATTGGAAAATTAAACCCTTCCTCGCCAAGCAGGAGAAGCCAAGCCTCCTCTCTATAAAAACTTAACATTTCTAAGTGTCCTTGATTCCACTGAGAATATGCTGGTAAAGCAAAGGCGCTCTTCAGCACAGGAACGAGCGGCTGAAGCTGAAAAACAAGGTTTTCACCCCCAGAATCGGGTATCAACAGGGTGGTCACGGGAAGAAGGCTGCCTCACTCAGCTAGCACACCGGAGACACTGCTCCGGGAAAGTAGTGCAGGGGGTGACAGGAACGGCAAACATTTCTTCTTGGGTTCCTCTGTTTGGTTCTGGGGAGACAAATATAAAATTTCATCTCAAACTGAAATGCGATTTAAGCATTCCCCAGCACTGTAGGACAACATCTTCCACTGCAGGTCGCTCCAAGCAGTGAACATGCAAGGCCTGAGCTTCCTGACGCTCCTTTACTGCTTTAAACTTCAAGACCCAGCCAAGTCCTGCCACTCTAACAGTCTGGTTCCAGCAATTCACATATGAAATGCAGCTACAGGTGTGAAATGGTGGACTGGGGATTAGAAACGCAGAAAGAAAAAAACTCACAGCATTTCAGATTCAAACCATTTTTCTTACCAGAGAACTAACACTTTCAGTAACTGAACGGTTTCAGCGTTCATTAGGATCTCTTAAAGAAAGAAACAACTGTTAACGCTTCTGGGAGACTGTCTGGCCTTAGCCCACACAGTCTGTGCAACTGCAAGCTGGGGCGTCTGTCTTAAAGCCTGCTTCTACCTTGCAAAGCAGCAAAGTGAAGGAAAATGGGAAAATTCACAGCTAAATACAGGAATATTTGTGATTAACTGCAGCTCCAGGCCACTCGAAAGATGCCCTGCACAGACATGCCACATACATATTTGGAGGTTTTTACTTGGACAGGAGTTTAATTGGTTCTTTTACAACCAGACTAAATGAAGGGCTGCACAGAGAGATCTGCCTCCCCGGTATTACAGAGCAGGACATTGACCAAGTCTGTCTGGACGTGCTTTGGAGAACTTCAAAGGGATTAAAGAGTGAGAAAGCACAGACACAAGGCAAAGCTCTAAAGAAAGCTTGCCCGATCTCCGTAGCACAGAGACTCTTTTGTTATCCTGCAAGCCCAGCTGACTGCGGCACCGCTTTTGTTCATCTCTCACCACCTTCATCCTTGGGACCTGCAAGTCCTGAGGCGCTCCGGGCAATTCTCAGCCACAGCTCTTCTTGATCCTGCTTTTTTGGGGTCTTCTCTGAATTTGTCACCCAGAACGGGCCTAAAAGGCTACAACAGCACCAGCTTTCCAATCATATCTGAATTCTCCAAGTACTGGACTAGTTTCCATTCCCTCCTCAATTTCTGTAATTGCCTCCCCACTTGATTTCTTGTCTCATCCCTGTGATTACAGGCAGCACCACTCCAGGTATGCCACATCCCAAGCACATCCCCAGTTTAACAGCAGTACACAGGGAACCATGCAAACACTAAACTAGTTCTGCCGGGAGAGGTAAGCACCTTGCATTTTTTTGAAAGCAGTACGAAGACACGGAGAAGTTAAATAATTCACTCAGGGCCACGGACTCTGTGGCAGAGGCAGGATTAGCAATGTACACCAATGGCTACCGCAGCAAGAAGTGGCAAATACAGCCAGCCACGCTGGTGAGGGAATGACAATCCCATCCCAGCAACCTCATTTTACATCTGGTATTAAAAAGATGAGTCAATGTTGACAATGAGGAAAGCAACATGACTGACGATTCGATATGTTAATGTTCCTGGCCTAAACCAGAACAGTCACAGGAAATGCAGCAGCACCGAGTGATACGTCAAAATCAGGTAACACGTGGACCGAGCTCAGTGCCCTGAAACACCGCAGCCATGGCCACGCTGTTCAATACCAAACTCTCTCCAAGCAAACACATCTGTCAAGCAAAAGACAAGTGAAAAACCAATAGCTAAACAGGACATGCAGGATGAACTGGCAGTCAGTCATCAGGCTTAGTCACTAGCAACTCAGGATACTTCAGCAAACAACCTAGTTAAAAGGCTAAATAGCCTTTCATTGATCCTTACTCGGTAGCAGATGTGCTCGTACCTATTTAATCCTGTTCATTTTATCATTGGCTTCAGAGTGGCACAACCACAAGCCTCCTGGTTTTGTTTTTGACTTTTAAATCAATTTCTTGTTCACTCCCCTTTGGAGGGCGACCAGAAAGCAGGCTAGAGCAGCTGTTCAGTGAGCAGCTCCCAAAGTCATTAGAGTAAGAGACAACAGTAACACCGCCCTAACCATAAGAGCAAGTTTCTGCCTGCCAGAGCCATTCCTCAATTTAGTATCGCAAGATGAGAACTCTTGGCATTACTGGAGATGAGACACACATACCTGCCTGCCATCCTGTCCCACGTTGGTCTGTCCTCTCACTACAGTTCGAATGTTGTCATCCAGCCTCCTGGAGAAAAGAACCTATCATGTCAAACTCATTCTTTATGCGACTGACCCAAACAATTGTGGCAACCTTGAAAGCTACAAAACAGATCTTTTACAGAAGTAAAAAAGATGGTGCTACCAATGCTAAACTCACTCCCCCACCTACACACACACTCTCTCTTCTCTGTAGGACATCACTATCTTACATAATTTAAAACTCCTGTTGCCAATTTAAAAATTCACTTCCTAATTTAATCAGGGCTTACTTGCATTTCTCTTCCCTTAAGCAATATTGTCAGTTTTCCCTTCTCCGCTTTCATTTCCACTTTCCACATATTAAAGTGCCGTCTCAATCGCTTCAGGTGAGCAATGCCAGACTGCACAGAAAATCTAAGTATTTCCTGCACACTTATGTTTATTTTGTATTTTTAGTACTAATAATGAGAGGTTAGCAGATAATGAGAATTTTTACAATTGCTACTTTGACCTCACAAACAGAATAAATTCTCGGCAACCCAATCTTCTGGGTAGTTCGTTCTCTCAGCCTTCAAACTGTACTAAAATCTGGTACTTGACAACTCTTATTGTTTTTACAAAGCTCTACTTTGCAACCCATCACCTAAAATAACCTGGAAGGCACATATTATACAATAGGGGCAAAGTATAAAAAAAGAATTATAATTACAGTGAGTCATTTTTCTGTCTGTCTCGCTATTAGACTTGAGACTGACCCTATTCACGCCTTTGAAGCAAATTAATTCTTATCAGCTATGGTGCAAAGACCGTATTTACAAAGCTTTGGTGACAGCCAGTCTACTCACCAACTGAGATGCAATGAGATGGAGAAACATTTACCTTATTTTCAATCTGATTTTGTTCACGACTTCATCGATGTTCGCCAAAGACTACAACATGAAAAAAAAAAACAACCAGAAGTGAAACGGGGAACCTTTTACTGCAATACACATCAGCTGTGATACCTAACACTTTCTCATGCGGGGCACTTTACACAGAGGAGAGCAATGACTTTGTTTTACACGTGGAGGAACCGAGACACACTGAGAAACTCAGCAGCTCCTCAGGTCCCATAACGAAGCGCAGAAAAAGACAGGGCAGGCCAGGGTGCAGCCCTGCAGGTCCCAGAGTCTCCCCGCTTCCCACCCAGCCCCCAGCAAGCAGGGTGCCCTGAGCCCTGCCTTGTCAGCAGAGCTGCTCCCAAAACGCTGTGGTGACAGTGACCTCCAGTGGGCAGTGGGGACAGAGCCATCGCCTTCCCGGCCAGAGGCCCTCCTGCAGCGCCGGGACACCCAGCACAAGCGTGGAGGAGGCCTGGCTGCTGCCAGAGCCGTGGTGGGGGTATTGCGGGAGAAATAACCATCCGCTACCGGCAAAGGGAAAAACACCAAGCCAGCACCACCAGCAAACTGACTAGAAACAGCTGAAAGCCAAAAAAGCCAGTGCTGCAGAGGATCTGAAACCCAGTAAATGCTGGAGCTGCCTTGCAACCCCAGTCTTCAGCTGCAGAATCATCTCCTTTTTCCGAGAGCTCAGTCCAAAACTGCCCCTGGGGCTGATTTGGGGAAGACAAAGTACGGATATGAGCCCAGGGCAATCTCATTCATTATATCTCAAAAGAAACAATAGGTTTCAAACACGGATGACTCTCTAGTGACATATCACAGGCAACACCTGCCTTATTTGGCTAAAACCCCTGAGGATTTACCAATGATTAATACATGGCAAGTTATGAAATTTACTGCAACAGAAACCTCTATATAGAAAACTAATTTATTTCCACAGATCAAAGCAGACATTTTAATGCAGCAAGCACTTCGGGTGGAAAGAAACTACATAATGACAGCGAGCCTCGTGAGATGCAAATTTAAGAAGTGATTATTGTTATAGTCATACTACCTGTGCCGCTGTTTAAAAGAAAAGGCTTGTTTAAACACGCCTTCAGTCACTTACTATCAGGTTACCCCTCGCACTGACAGGGAAGTACTGTGAGTGCTACTTACTTGCTCAGTGGGAAAGAGAGTATTAATATACTCCACAGCGTTGAAATCTGCTCTGTCCAGTGGATCTTGGCTGGGAAACACCTGAAGAGAGGGAGGAAAACAAATACAATCAACAATACATCACCACTAATTTCTGTAACTTTACACAGCACCCACTTGTGATCGTGTTTCACAGCGTTGCTCTAACAAGCATGCACAGGCCTCTGCCCAGGAGTAAAGCAGCTACATGCTCTAGAGGTCTCTGACCTACGAAAATTCCCGTGGATATCAGTCTGGATGAACACAGGTAATATAAATGCCTGCTTCCACCTACAGCCCCAGCACAATCTGTCACGGGCAAGGAATTCTGGAGACACACAAGCCATTAATTATGCATCCCAAACCACACTGATGCTTTTGCTGTTATCTGGAAAGGAAACCCCCCTGCTGAGGCAGTGCCCTTATCTTTGCCAGGGCTTTCCAAGGCCCTGTGGCGGGAGATGGAGGATTTGCTTTTCACAGCCACGTAATAGGAAACACGATGAATTAAGAAATAGTTGTACAAGTTCTCTGGAGACTTGGGTTTGCCACTTTCACGTGAAAAAGAGGAAGAGAAACAGAATCTGCTGAATGATTCTTCCTACCCACAGGAAAGGGAAAAGAGCAGCTGTGGTGCAAACATCTCATCTCTCCTCAGAAGCAGCTCAAACGATGCAAACACAGCTGCCAGGGTTTGCTTTTTGTCCCCACAGACTAAAATAGGCTGCGTTCCCTTCTCTGCTACAATATTCATTCCAAATTCATACAGCCATCAGCTCTGCACTCTATGGTCAAAACTCTGCCCAGCTCACACAGCAGCATCACCTCTGCACGTCACCCTGGTCACACGCAACATTTACATTGTTTTACACATTTTGCAGTGTAAAAACAGTGGTTTTGCAAGACCATTTAAACAAGAGCAACTTCTCCCTGAAATAGGCCTCTTCAGCAGCTTTCCCAAAGCCGCTCCTGTGGCCAAGGAGAAGCAGGCAGCAGTTAAATACACATGAGGTCGTGCTCAAGCGAGGAAGATGCCCAGACATTAACCCACCGTAAATGCACAACTGCAGCATCACAACCAGCCTGTCCTGCTCTGGGCTCACAACTCCTGCAGGTTCAGTTAATCCCAAATCTCCACAAGCATTGAGAGCAGCTGAAGCAAGGGACGGGATGGAAGATACAGGCTAGTCAGGAACTCCGCTCTCAGGCTGTAGATAGAGATCGACGCTGCAGGCAGCTGAACCAGCTGAAGTTGCTACTCCTCAATCTGTGTCGCAACCCATTAACCACAAATGGCCACCCCTCCTTCTGCGGGGCACCAGCCCGCGTGTGCTCCCTACCTGCCTCAGGCAGACATCAGCTGAGCCAGTTCCACTCATCCAAACAGAACCCGGCACTTTTGCCTACGCTGATTAAGGAACACTCACAGGAGCAACAGGATTATTGGGTTGGTAAATGCCAGTGACGAAGTGACAAAAGGCAGGAGGCAGCATCATTCTCAACACCTGCCCTCACTCAGGACGCAAGTATCTGCCTGCAGCCTTATTACCTGTTAAAATAACTCAGCCAGGGATACGGTCTCCACTGCTCAAAATCTCAAACCAAGATCGTCTCTAAAAGATGTGTTTTACCTTGAAGAGAGATGATTTTTTTTTTTTTGCTTGAAAACATCATTAGGTAACTCTATCTGTTTGTACAATGTCAGAAGTCACACCAGGCTTTTCCAGCTTTCAAACATATAGGCTCTAGAAAGTGCAGAGGATTCTTCCCCTGGACGCATCTGCTCTAGAAGCTGGCATTTAATTTAGCAGTTCTGAAGATTTCAGCAAAAATTGCCCAATGGTTTACCGCCAGGTGTGCCAAGCCTGTGCAAAGATAAGAGTATGTGGGGTATCTCTTTCTTTGGAGCAATAACATTCCAAAGTTGGCACAGCACCCGCGGAGAAACTGTGCCACCTTCCTCACCTTCTGGTGGTGCTGGGCTCACTTGAGACGCTGTGCCAGCTACCACGGGTCTGCCCTAGTTCTCTGAGGGGAGCCACCACAGGCGATTCGCAAGCCTCAACTCTCAGGAAAGCGAGAAAACTTTTTGGAGTGATACTTTGTGAGGCAGCTCCTGTTGCTGCCCACAGAGTTCTGCCACCAGAAAGAGCCCTTCGGACGGAAGGGTTGGCTGAGGCCACTGGGAGCTCAGTCAGACTCCAGCGGACGCGTGGCTTTACCCTGTTTCTCATGCACAAAAGTGAGACTCCAAGCGCCACAAAGGGTTTCAGGGAACACTGAAGGACTCGGACTGGAACACAATATTGATCACAAAAGTCAAGCCAAGACACTTCGATTATCCCCACTGCAAGCCAGCGGCAGGTCACCGGGCTCCATTAAGATGATTTACATACCAGGGAACAAGGGTTCAATTAGAAGGCAGCGAACAGGCGTGCCCGGCTCCCCTCGGTGAGGGGGAAGCCATGAGATGAGATGATGCACCCAGCCGCAGGACCAGCCCTCGCACCGCGGCGGAAGGTGACAACCCCACCGCACTTACGTGACCCGGGGGACCCCAACCGGCGGCCGGCGCAGCCCCGGGACACCGGCAGAGCCCGCCCGCCCCGGGGGCCGAAGGGCCTCCCCCCCCCACGCCGGGCCCCGGGCCGCACCCGCCGTCAAGCGCAGGAGCGCAAGGCCCGGAGCCCGCCGGGGGACACCGCCGGCC
>VZSF01007912.1:0-149706 GCA_013398295.1 Chionis minor | reverse complement strand
CCGCCCTAACTGCCGCCGCCCCGCCCAACCGCCAGCCCGCTCGTTCGCCCGCCGGCCGGCAGGCAGCGAGCGGCCGCCAGCCGGGGGAGGGGCTGCTGCCCTCCGCGCCGCCGCCCTCGCTCCGTGGAGGTGCTGCCGGCCTCTCGCCGCCTCGCCCGCCCGTCTCTGCTTGGCGGCCGCGATGTCGGACAAGGAATTCATGTGGGCTCTCAAAAATGGGGACTTGGATGAGGTGAAGGACTACGTGGCCAAGGTAGGAGGGCGGCGGCGGCGAGGGCCTGGGGTGGGCGAGGCGGCGCTGCGGGCCGAAGAGGGAGGGAGGGATGTGCTCGGAGCCTTCAGGGCCCTCCGTTCGGGCCGGGTAGGGCTGCAGGGGTGGCTGGAACCGCGACCTGCCCGGGGACGGGCTCTGCGGGAACTTCGTGCGGCGGTTAGGGTCCGGGCGCTTCCCCGCCCCCTCCTCTCGGCCCTCTCCGTCCCTGGGCTTCCTCCTTTTCTCACCCGTCACCCTGCTCCCCTCCTACATTTGTGTGCCGGTACGTGAAACTTTCTGGATTGGCAGCCAATATCCCAGCCCTACCTCCCTGATCTTCTGTGCATGTGCATATGTGTGGCCTCGGTTTGGTTATCCTTCCACTCGGTGCCTCAGGGCTCACCCTTAATAGGGTGATGCTAAGCTACCGGGTGTGTTGAGGCTTAATTCATTAGCCTTCTGTGAAGTGTTTTGTTATCTAGTTAGGGTGAGTGCTACAGGAACAGTAGGCGCCTATGTAATGGATGAAAAGTCTTCAGGTACATTGTAGTATTTGGACGCTGGATTCTGTCCTCATTTGCCTTCGGCTGTCAATGAGTTTTGTGGGAAAAGTGCATGTGCATAATAAGGGCAAGATTCTGTTTCGATGAATCCTTAGAGTTTAGGAATATTGTCTAGAAACAGTTACCTCAGAGCAAAGGTTTACATGTAATTTAGCTATAATTACTTAGGTTTGAACAAGTTAATGATTGTCTTTGGGAGCTTGACACATGATGACATATCTTGCTGTGATGACTTCTTCCTACTCTACCTGTCAACTTCGGTTGAAAGTTACCCAAACTCATAGTGCTCTTGGCAAAAAGGAATGTATGCATGTGCTTCCAGCTGCTTTAGTACAAAGTTCAACAGCTTAGCTTGAATGGTTTTCTCTGACAGTTCTTAGCTAGGCTACTGGACTTTGCATCAAAGTGGCTGTGCACTTACACAGTCAGCTCTGTCTGTAAAGTGCTAGAGGTAATAACTGGGAATAATGTAATTAACCCACTTCAGCTGTTTGTTAAGGGTCACGTACGTACGTCTGTGTAATGAAGTTAAATACTATATTGATGTGTCTTATTTCTTCTTAGCTTTGGGGGCCTCCAAAGTGTTTCAGCAGCAGATTGGGATTCTTGCTACAGCTTTTACAGGACTTCCCGTGTGTATCTAGAGAACTCACTGCACACTAGTGATTAATGGGTCCTTGTGTAGGTATTGCTGAGGCAAAAATTTTGGCAGTAACCATCTTGAGTCAGTTTATATCTACACTGATCACTGCAGTACTAAGTAGAAAGCTTTTCTTATATTCCCACTCTTCCTGAGTGGCACTGCAACTCACGTAGCACATGAATTTATGTGATCATTCTTCATCCGCCTCAGCGTGAAGTCAAATATTTAGTTCCATCTTCTACTGAAAGAGGCTTGAGCCAGCCTGGATGGTGCTATAGTAAAGAGGCTGAAGGGCATCATCTAACTGCACTAAGGAGGCAGAAATCCTTAAAAAAGAGATAGTGTATGTGCTTAGATGATTACAGTGAAAGAAGCCTATAGTCTTACATTGTAGAACCACTTCTAATGTAGAAGGTCAATAAACTATGGGAATTTTCTGCTTATTCGTGACCTAATCTTGTTCATTCTTTTCCCCCGCCTGCAAATATGCTACTTGTCATCAGCTATTAGGCATCTTACTTGCCATTAACATAAGAAGTCTGATGTTTCTTTTCAGTCCGTTATGTTTTCTTGACAGATTGTGGGCTAGTAAACTTAGCATGGTTTCCTGTGGAAACAAAGCTTATATGAGCAAGTTTTGACTGACCCTCTTCCTTCCTAGTGGTTTGTTAATTTTGGGGGGCTAATTTTGGGGTTTTGATGGGTTTTATGAAACTAAATGAAATAGAGGGAGGTACCTTCAGGGGAGAAAAGAGTACAAGCATGAGCTTATGTTTTACTGCACAACAGGAAAAGTGCATTGAGGAGGGGCAAGAGATCTCTAAATCCTCTGACGGTAGGAGAAGCCTCAGTTGGAACTTCACATTCTTGGTTCCTAATTTACTGAAATATGTGAGGGCAAATCATGCTCTCTGTTCTCAGAGAGCTCACAGTTCTCAGAAAAGTATCTTTTCAGTGCTGCATGTTCTCTTTTGACTGCCTTTCTTATCAGTTATATTGCTTCTGCTCCCTGTTGCTTTCCTGTTCTAAGTATGATTTAATGTTCAGGAATTTTACTTATATAAACTTTGCAGTAGTCGAAACTTCCTCTGCCTGTAATGTGGGAGGCAGTCATATATTTTAGAGTCTGCATCTTCATAAAATTCTTTTTTGTCTGTCATCCTGAAACTTGATTTCCAACTTCTCGTTTCTTGTACTAGTGTTGTTTCCTTGTTAGTTGATTGGAAACAATACAGCTTATAACTATAATCTTGCAGTTTTGCTGCCAATTAGAACATAAAGGGTTCGACCTCTGATTTTGTTTCATAGCTGAATGGCAAGGCTTGAAAGGCTAACTAGGTGACCCTGGGCACTTTAAAAATAATAGTACAAATGGATGTCATCAGTCAGGCTATAAGAGTTGAACTCTGATAGTCAGATAATCTTCACTTGTGCGTAATAAGCTTTGGAGGTTATGTCTTTGGAGTCATTAGTATCTCTCTTTTTTCATATTGGATTTGGTTAGTAGGTACCAAGAAGAAGGTAGGTTAATGGCTCTCAGACTTAGATTCAAACAGCAGGTGAAACTTAAAAGTATAGTGTGAAAACCTTTCATTCCAATGACATGGTTTATCCTCTTTAAGTAGAGAAAGTTTCTGCCACTTCAGCAGTTCTTGGACAAAGAAAGGATACTGAGGCAGACAGAAGAATCTCTGTTTGCATTTTATGTATTTCTGTGTAAAGAGATCTTGCATTCTCCTAAAGATACTTTCTTCAGAAGGAATCTTTCACGGAAACAGTATTTCACAGAAACAGAGGTGTGGCAGTGAAACAGACAAATGCCAAATGATACTGCTTTGCTGGTTAGCAAAAGAGATCTTGGTGCTGCTAGTCTGGGCGTTTGGAAGACCTTGTTGGCCTCCCCTCAATAAAAATGTGAAAGATTAATTGTAAAGTTTGAATAGTTCTATAAGATTACTTTCTTTTTTGTAAGATACATCTTACTGGTCTCTACGTTTCTCGGCTTGTAATTGTGTCAACTTTTGCTTTATGGTAAATGTTAATTTCTACTGAAGTACTGTAGTTAGCAAGTTATGCTAACAGTTAAGTATGGTGTCATCTATTTTTACGATGGTTAGGTTATAAAGTAGTTTTTACTGTTTGCTTTCTTTGATGTCTTCCTTTTGAATATAGCCAGCATATGTTCTCTTCAGATGTGTCTTTGCAGGGATTGAAGGAATTCTGCACTCTTCCCACATACATCCACTCAAATTTTTAAAATTCCCCAAGAAAGCAGAAGCTTTCATGGGAACGGATGAATCAAATGTGCAGTTAAATGGGTAAGGAGGACCCACGCAGATTAGAGAAATTTGCTTCCCTCAAGGGAGGGAACAGAGGGTTAAAAAGTACTAGTTAGAAGATGAGCAGGTTATATTAAGCCTGCAGAATTCCTTAACATGAATGGTGTTTCCTCTTTCCCCTTTTTTCTTATCCTTCTTCCCCAACAGAATGAGATAAGCTGTACAATTGCTTTAAAAAACTTCTCTGTTAACATGTACATGTAATCAGCAGTAGATTTCACAGGCTAAATATGATTCCTGTTCAGTAACTAGGCACAAAGTTTTTGTCAAGATAAACTTGGATTTGTAAGAAAGAGGTTACAATAAATGTTTGTTCTGAAGTAATTTCATTTCCCACAGCTTGACTAAGACTTCCTCACTTTATGTGCTGCTGTAATCCCCTACATCATTGCTTCCTAAACATACCATTGCTTAGTTATGTTTGATAAATCATCTAACCTAATATTATAAGCAGATAGGACAGTCAACCAAACTCGAAATACCAGATTTTTCCTGCTGAGAAGACTGGGAGGTGATGGTAGGTTGTGAAACGAATGTTTTTAGAAAGTATGTATATGCTTGCCTAGTAGGCATTTCTGGTGTGGAGTCTTGTTCTTTAAAGAACAAAACAAACAAAACCAAATCCCTAGAGGACCTTCAATAACTCAACAACTACTTATGCATCCTTCACAGAATTGTGATGCTACTAACAGTCTTGCAGTTCTTTGGGATACAATGTTGTTTGAACACATGTCTTGAGAAATGCGGTAAACCTGACTACTGCAAAACTACCTGGAGAGACAAAACCAAAAACATTGTTTAGAAATACCTTTTTGAAAAAGAGGTAGCAGTCAGGGGTATAGTTAAGGTCTAAGTGTTGTGAAGAAGAGACTTAAATATGTCTGCAAGAAGAATTACTAGAATGGAGAAATAAATAGCTTTTAGCTTTTGAGGGGTAACCTCTATTCTTTTTGAGTGTCCATTTAAATGTCATCTTCTCCTTCAGAAACAAACTAAATGCAAAGGAACACTAAAATGGCCATTATATATGGGTTGATTACTTGAGTTACCGTACCATGGAGACATTGAAATTCATCCTGTCTCACCGTATTGAATGGTGAGGTGCACTTCATTATTATGGCTACGTTGATATCTGGATTGCCTCTGGTTTGTAAAGAGTTGTCTTGGTCTTAAGTGACGGGAGCCTGAAAGCCTTGCTGGATTACAGTGCAATGTAAGTGTACCTCCATAGTGTGTCCAGGAGCACATCAGGGCTAGCACTGACCTGGGAACTGCCGGACTGAGTTTATTCCCCATGGAGCCTCTTGGATATCTCTGAATTGTAACTCCTTGGTGTTATGCCAGTGCCTGTACTATGTCGATTTTTCTTTATTGGGAGTATTCTAGTTATTCTTGTTATTTTTCCTCTTGATCACTGTTGAGTTTGCTGGAGTCTGATTTCTAAAGATGCAGTTTTGTTTTACTGCTTAGTTCTACTTAAACTTGGAGTTCATTTTACATTTTGTAAATTTGAGTATGATGACCTAAAACTTTCTTTTATGAAGTAAGACAGCTGGTCGCTACAGTAACCTGTTGTTAGCAGGTTCCATATTCATGGTAGAGTTACTCTTAACTAAGATGCCATAATTGCACTGGAAAAACTTTCAGAAGAATAGAGCATGGCAGCTACTTTTTAGTAGTGGTTACAGTAAGACGTTTGAGGTTGATGAAAAACACCATTTCAGCATGAAATTTCAATTAATTTCCCCAGTCTGATCCAAAAGAGTCTGAGGACACGTGGCAAAGAATTGCTCACAAATATCAATGGTTTGTACATCAATTCTTTAAGTAGTTTGTAGCAACAGCGTGGAGTAACAAACTCACCTGTAAATCTGGCATTGTTGTAGAATATTTGACTCGCTGACTGAATGAACATCCCTGAATTCTGAAATCTCTCCTTTTTGTGAAGGTACAGATATAACTGATTGTGAAGCCGTTTTCATTTGAAATGTAAATGGAGTTCATGGTAAGACTGATCACAAGTCTGGAACTGCTAAATGTAGTAGTATCTTTCTGAGATGTTGATGTCAGGCCTATGATAGTTTTGTTTGTTCAGTTGGCTTCTGTGCTCTGAAACCCTCGATGGCTTTAAGAGATTGCCTAAGTACATGACTCATGTTTGACTTTTTTATGTTTAAATAAAAAAATTAAGTACTTCCTTATTTGTTTCTCTTTGGGCTGTTCTTATGCTGACTTGTCTTGTGTCTAATTGGTGTTTGCTGCAGAAAGTAGAGAGTAAGTGATCAAAATCAGATTTTAATAAGACATTGAATTTAAATTTCTGTTGCTGAAAGTTTTATTAACATATTCCATTCCCTAAACTGAAAGTGAATTTCATCTCTGCTGTGAATATATCCTATTTTGTCTGAGTTTGTGGTCTTTAGCCTATGCATTACAAAGTATGAGAGTACCAAGTTAGGAGTAGGTTATGAATAACAAGCAGAGAATTCAGTGGTGTGAGGGAAATATTTACTTCTAGTACTGCTCCTTTTCTTCCCATTGTCCCTTATTCTAACATCAGTTTTCCCTCTTGTATCAGTTTTGTCTTCGCTAAATCCTAGTTTTTCAAGCCTAGCTCTTGTCTTCCTATTTAGTTAGTTAATTTTGATTTCAACAGCAGGGCATACAGAAGATGAGCTAAGCTTTCTAAAAGTCCAAGAGAATGGTCCTGCGGTGGCTTGTATTCTCTCTTAATTTGGAATAATATGTGGAAACTTGTGTTACTTGTGAACGTTATACATTGAACATTGAATTGGGTACTGTGGAATTGGTAAGTCATGCAGGCCAGATAAGTAAAAATACTGAATGAATGGATGTTGCAGCAGTGTCAAAATGCATAAATAAGGAATCACTTGGACCATTCGCAATAAACCGAATAACTTCTATGTGCTTATTCTGAAGGAGCATATTCTTAGCTGTTAAGATATTGGGACCTGAAGGTCAAATATTCTACCCAGGTTTAAGCAGAACATAGTGGACTTGGAGACACAGGATTCTCAAGTCCAAGAATTTTTATGAGAATGAAAAGAATTTTAAAGGTGTAATGAAAGGTCAGAAGAGAAGATTTAGGAAAGATACAGAAAGCCAGGGGATGTATAAAATTGTTTTAAATCACATATTAATTTTTTTATATGCATCTCCATCTGAGTGTTCTTTGCAGTTTTTCTGTGGCTTTATGTTTATGCTTGTTTGAATTTCTGAATATCCGTCCAGACAAAAATGTGAATAAAGTTACTTCTTTGTACCAAATTTGCACACTTCTGAAGTTGAAAGTTTATATTAAGTTGTTATTAATTTTTCTTCCGCCCAGCAAAAGCTACACCTTGAATGTTGTATTTAGCAGTCAGTGCAATTCTGTGGAAAGACAAGGCAGCTGTCATTTGTGTAGACAGATCTCCTGTTACTAGGACAAAAGCTGTAGCTGGAATTAATCAGTGCCAATAACTGACCAGTGGGTTATACAACAATTGTTTTTCTTTCAAGTTGCAGTTTCGGCAGTTTTGAAGAATTAGATCTTTTTCTGTTTTAGCTTGTTATAAGGAGGGGTAGGTACAAATTAGCACAGTTCATATTAGAGAGAGTTTGAAATCCTTGTTGGTTACTGGTGCTGTTGGCTCTTTTTACTACATACTGATGCTAAAGCCAATGTTGATTGTGACCACCAATGGCAAATTCTGCAATGCCGTGCTAGAGATGGGGAGAGAAACAGTGAGTTTCCTTTGAATGTTTTAGGGACTAGTATCTGTGTTGCTCTCTCATGCAGTGAAGATCTGTAGTGCTCTGACTTGGAAAGCAATTGGTTTTAATAAGTGCTATTGAACAAACTACAGTTCTTGTCTTAATTCTCAGTTTGACTGGAATGTTATTGGGGGTTTTTTTGTTGGTGGTTTTTTAAATAAAGAAAAGGACAGCAAATAACTTGATGTTATCCTGAAAGCTGTTGAAAACCTGATGATGGAGAGTAGGAAGGGAAAGAGAAATATGATTTTGTAAACTTACATGCACCTGAATGTGGCCTTAAAGTAGCTTGGGGGACTTGGGTTCCGCTGCTTTTTGGCACTTTGCCCATTTTTACAGTTTTTATTAGTCTTTTGTATGCAGTATAATTCTGTACTTCAGTACAGATAAAAAATATGCCAAGGGTTATTGCATTTCTTCAAAGAAAGAAAGTTTGTAACTTTCTTTCTGCAACAAGAATTAAGAGCATGGTCTAGATTTTTGTCTTTGCTTATGTCCGTTGCTGCCTTCCTCACTGGTTTCAGGCCAAAAGGGAAACAGTGAAATCATTTTACTTAGCCTTCAGCTACACTTTGAAAATCAAATAGAGTAATTGCATGCAGTGGCTAATAAGCTGAATAGACCAAAACATCACTAGAAAGGTATTCTGGAGATTTGCCTGTCATACTTCCAGCCAAAGTTCAAAGAATGTTCTAAAGTGTATCTAATTATGGAGTCAGTTTATAAAGCAGAATTGTGTCCTCAAAGTTTCTTACAAGCTAAGATGAAGTCTTGATAATTATTGTTGAATGACCCATTACTTTCTTTCCACAAACTCCAGTAGTTTATGAACTTGCTTTTTGACACACTTGTGACTTATAAATTAGTGATTAGCATCAAGGAGGAAAGATGAGCTGGAAGGCCATTTGAGACAAAAGATGGAGAGCTGTCCGTAGAACGGTTACCATCAGCATATGTCTTCTAAACCCATTTGTTAATGATGCAATGAATCTAAATACCATAGGCAATAAATGTTTTTAAGGTGTTTTTATGGTTGTTCAAAAACACTTTCAGTACTTGATTCGGCTAATGCAATTGAGAAGAGGAGGTTTCAAGTCCTTATATTAAAAAAAAAAACAAACAACCAAAACAAAAAAAAAACCAAACCAAAACACACTGGTTAAAAGAGTTCCATTGAGGTGAGATCTGCATTGCTATGTATGCCCTGTATAAAAAATCTTGCAGGATCCTTTGTATTCAAGTGAGGCTTTTGAGAGGATCTTTATTTCTTGGATTGCTGACTTGTAAATAACTTTAATAATAGTATAAACTCTTCCTTGGTTAAAGGGATGGATATTTCGCATGGCTTAAACTTGAATTTGGCCTGTAATAAACTATTAATTATCTATTACTTAAATTTATCTTGGAGATAGTAGCTCAATAGTAAATACATTTACTTTCAAAGTATGTTCCTTTAATTAGAGTATAACATGAAATACAGCCTTCAGTTCTTGTGACAAGTTAGTAGACTGTATTTACTAAAGCATTTTCAACAGTAATTCCTGGTGAAATCTGGAGAAAATAGCGTAACTTTTGTAGATGGATTATTTAAATTGTAAGAGTGCAGTACCAACATTGGTAAGTTTTAATGGCAGTATTATGTTGAAGCTGAATACTCCCAAGTGTATATAACTGGTTTACAGAGCCATTCTGTGAATGTTAATGTGTATGTTTTTTTTAAGTATATACTGCTTAGAAAGCAGCGTTTATTTTATGGATTTAAAAATAGCTTTCCTGATCAATTTTTTTACTTCCATCTTTTGCATGTTTCCAATCATCAACTGCTTCAGCATCCTAACAAAAATCTGTGTTAAAGCACAAAACTTCTGGAACTCATTATTACTACTTTTGATATTTCGTATCTTTTTATGCATTGCTGTGTGAAGAAAATCTAAACTCAAAGTCCACAGGAAAATAATGCCTGTTAATCTTATGAAAACTTATTTAGAAGCTAAGCTTCTTGCTTTGGGTTTGACAGAACACTTGATCTTGCCTTGGACGTATCCTTTGTTCAGTTTCTAGAGAAGTCATGCTTAGGATGCTAAGCCCCAGTTAGAACATTTAAATTCAGTTTGATTTTTTTTAACTATTGTAGTAATATTTTGAAGATATACTCATCTTCCTGTTTATCCTCTCATATTTGTGGAGTACAACCTTGCCTTTCAGAACTCATATTTATTATTGTGGGGTTTTTTATTATTGTTAGTTTGTAGAATATGCATAGAAATCAAAATATTAAGCTGGCATCTATTGAAACTGAAACCAAATAGCTGGCGCCTACTGTTCTCCTGGAAGGAAATCAGTCACTTCCTGTGCATTCTTTGGACAGTGTGTACTGAGGATTTTAATACAGATGTTGATGTTGGGGCTCTTACAGCAACTGAAAATGCTTTAATTCAGAGCTAGCAACTAAGAGCACTTTAGAAGGTAATAGCTTTTATTCTTTACTTAGCTAGTTAACTTTTGAAGCAATGTGCTAATGATCGAAATAGCCTGAATTCTATTACTAAACCTTCAGATTGCTTTATCCTTAAACTTAATATTTTATTCCAATACAAACTTGGTGGCACCAAGGAAGCAAAGCATGGTGCAGTGTATTTTTACTTTTAACTTGCTTCCAGAATTCCATGACTAGATGATTTGATCTGTTAAGCTTGAGTTTGTGTGAAACTACATGAGCAGGTGTTTTGTAGATGAACAGGTAGATTTTTCTGGTTTGATAGTGTCATCTGTTGGCAGTCTGCTGATGGTACACTGCTGAATTACTGAGACTTTATCTGATTTCTGGTTTAAGTATGGTTGATATCTGCTGTTTAGCAATCATTTGGCACCCATGTGGGCTGGAATATTTTCTGCTTAGTATACCTTTAGAGTGGGTATCATCCAAATTGGATCAAAATGCAGCAGTGTTAAAACATGGAGTCTGGCCATTCGCTTCTGGAGGAAAAACTCTTTTAGGCCAGCTCAGTGTTGCCTGTGAAAATCGACACTGCTCAAAGGATATGGTACTTAACATATATGTCTTTAGAGTGAACATTAGTTTTATGTCAACCTATACAGTCATTAGATCTGTCTGTGACTGCTTAAGAATTAGTGGTTGCATGGTTTTATTTTCGGTTGTGCCCTCGATTGTATCTGATAGACGAGCCCTGGTGCTATAACTAAAGTACTTTAATTTCAAATTCTACCAATTCTTCTAAGCAGAGGTAGCTTAGAAAGTGTGTCTGATCATCCGCTGTTTCAGTTCATGGTCTAGAATATTTAGTGCACTAACATTCATCAATTAAAGTAGTGCTCTGGACAGAGAGTCTCTTGTAGAAGAAATAATGGTTTTGTCTGCCACAGCTTATTCTGTCAGAACTAGTTGCTGTCATTAACTGTGAGCTGTTGCCTAAGAAAGAGGTGGGTGCTTTTGGACAAAACTTTTAAACAGGAATTCATAAGAGCAAAGAGAAGCTGCAAAATTGGTCCCTTGATTCGTGTTTCATCACTGGCTAATGAAAATAGTGAGTGGTTTCCAACATTTTTCACTTAAGTCTTAGATTTAGGATTTGTGGGGAGGAGGGGAACAACTGATTTCAGTAATGCATGTATTTAACACATCTCTGAAGCTGGGATTGTAGCACAAAGTTCTAGAAGCTGTAGCTAGGAAACAGATTCATTACTGTTCTACAGAACAACTCAAGTATCGGGTTGGTTTGTCTCTAAAAGTGCTGATACAACAACAGAAGCACAGATGGCTCAGTAGTTCAGTTTATTTAGCTGTTGTTTCTGGAGTAGTATTCTTTTGACTGAGACAAAGGACTTCAGATTGTATTTGATTATGGTGGATAAGCTAAATACTTGTTTACCTCTAACAAAACCTGAAAAGTATACTTGTTAAGTACCTTTTTTTTGGCTTAAGCCAAAAGTGTAGGGGTGCTTCTAAAAGCTTTTCAGAGTACTTTAAATACTGTATCAAGACAGGCAAAATCCAGCATCAGGTTCATAATTAATTTTCTTAACTTTTGTAGACCAAGTATTGGTGTTATCATTAGCAGTTGAGGCTTCTATCAAAGCAGAGAACTGCAAAGTAGATACCCATTTTAAACATACATAGACATCTACATCTTTCTGCTCTGGCTGTAGAACTTGCTGCAAAATGCCAGCTGGAGAGACTTGTGCTATCATCAGAACAGATACCTCTAATAAACCGGTGAGGGTATTTTCGCAGGAATGTTGTGCTGAAATTCTTTGAGTAATCATTTTTCAGCTTTTTAAATACTGAAGCTCAGATGGGTGTGGCAAGCAAAACTAATAGCGAAGCCTAAATGTGTGTCCGAAACATGAAAACTTGCTACTGATGTCTGCAGCCTCTTCCACAGAGATTTAACTTTCTGTATTCAAGAAGTTCCCATCTCAACATCTGTTAACTTGATTTTGGTTTTTGATCATCATCTACAGGATTTCGTGTGGACATTTCCGCTATTTCTGTTTGTAAGATGTGTTAAGAGGAAGGTGTAAAGACAGCTTGTCCCAAATATTCCCCAAAGTGTACAGTGTAGAAAGAAGACAGCTGGGAGAAAATTCGTTGTTGCTCCAGGTTATGAAATGTAGAGGATGGGGGATAAAAAACCCAGCAGTGTCAAAAAGGCGTTTATGAAATACCTCTCACTGAACACAAAGATAATCAGTAGAAAGGCTCAGCTAATGCAGTTGCTCTCAGCCATTAAACAAAAACCAAGGAACTTCTAGATCTTCTGAAATTCTCTAAGTGGAAAGTAGTTATCCCATACAATAAATTTAGGTCACTTGCTTCTGTTCACTTGTTCACTGACAACTGTGGTGCACTCTGGCTGCAGCTGGAAAAGTACTGGAATGGTCAGAATTTTCTGAACCACTGAGCAACAGCAGCAGTAGCCGTCTCTCTCAGTAGCAGGCTGAATGAGACAGGGTTATGTTAATTTATTTAGTGGACTGAAAGTAAGTGATTTTTGGAAATATAGGGGATTTAAATGAAAACTTGGATCCTGCACAAAATTTTTGCAGTTGCCATGGGAAACTGCCTACTTGCAGTTACAATGAGTTGATTTCTCAGCTTTGGCAGGAACTTAGTGCTGATTTTTAACTGTAGAAATCTGCTTCAAAATCATAAACAATTCACAAGTTGAAACACTTAATCTTTTTCCTTCCTTTTCTGCTCTTTGGACTTAACCCAGCCTTTGAGTTATTAGTTACTTCACTGTGTTCTTGCTCTTAGGTTGAATATTGACCAGCAGCTACAGAGTCATTTTTCTTTTGAATCAGGAGATAGAGACAAGAAAACTTCAGACTCAGTAATCCTGCTGAGCAGAGTATATAGAAAACTGTTGCTTTGCCTCAGGTCTCCTGCATTGTTTGGGTAGTTTTTCCAATGCATCAGGTTGAGTAGAAATGAGGAATTTATCTTCTTCATCTGCTCTGACCAGTTCTTGGTTCTGCAGTTCCTAAAGCGTCATACATCAAGAGTTTTTTCCTCTGACAGGAAAAAAATGTACAAAAGCTTAAATAATATGCTGCACTGACTTGTGTTACAAGCTGCTCATTTTAATTGTTCTTGTTTCTAATTAATAAAAATGGACAGGAATGTGAAAATGGCATGTGAGTCTAGGGTTATGATGAAATACCCAGAAGCTTACAAAAATCACTTTCTTGTCTAAAGTACTAGACTAGTGGTTCAGTTGTCTTCAGGTTTGTATTAAGACAGCTGGTGTCAGAGTATGTCTACTATAGCAATTTAAAACTGAATCAGTTTCAGTAATGGCTGCAGATATTTAACCTCTCTGCTCTACCCAGCAGAAACTGCTTCAGGCTAGTGCTCCATTTCCATTACCATAACAGAATTTCTAGAGAAAATTGTATAACCAGCTTGGAAGAAGAGATTAATTTATTGTCTCCACTAGTCAAAGGTATTTTGAGTAGTGCTAATTTTAACACTTGAAAACTAGAAGTAAGTTTTTAAGGAAAAGCCATTAGACCTTGAATTACTGAATTCATTTTAAGGCTGTTTCTATCCGTGATGTCCAAGGACCTGTGAAAGCGTTAATGTGGGTTTTTGGTTGGCCAAATCAGTTTATATCTTGACAGGAATGAAAACTACTTCTTCAAAGTCAATGCTGCTTTTTAGACCCTGAGACTGTTCTCTAGGGGGGAAAAACTCAGTTGAACTACAACACCGCTTAAAAAAACTGGAATGTGGGGGGATCGTTAAACTGAAGACCTAAAGTGCAGTCCAGTTGAATACTTTATATAGTGAGCTCTGTTGTTAAGAACTGGTGTTCTGTAATGCTGTCAGATTTCTTCAGCATACTTCACAGAAAGAGATGTATTGGAACAAAAGAAAACCTACAAATCCAACTTTGAGTTAAGGTTAGCAGTATGCGAATCAGCTCTTTGGTGGTCATAAGGTGAGAACTAGGGTTACAGAATGGAATACATATGGAACCACTCTAAAGACAGACTGAGGAGGAGGAAAGCACCTCGCCATCAGCTTGTACGAGGAATTTGGGCTCTCTGCATGTAGGCCCAAGGAATGTTTCAATAGTGAGAAAATTTCAATAGTCAGAAAACTGTGTTAGTAGCACTTGATTTTTCAGTGGTAAACCTCAATTTGGTTTTTTGCTTTTGCCAGTACAAAAAACAAGAGCTGCTTTTTGTGTTTGAACTCTTAACGTTCAACTTTAATTCTTCTCAAGTCTTCTTTAAAGAAAGCTTATTGAAAACTGGGGTGTCTGTGGCTCCAGTTTTGTGCTTAAGCAACTGATTGGTAGAAGAATAATTCAGGGGAGGCAAGCTATAAATATTCTGTTTCTATGAAGGAAGATCAGATTGCCTTTTTTTTGGTGTTAATGGAATATAGATGAGATGATACTGCAGCCTGTCTAAAGTAAAGAAGGTTAAGACGCTCTAGGGGCCTTTCTTTACGTTCTGGGACTTGCTTATGACAGCATGAAAAATGTTGAGTTGAGAGGGTGCTTTTCAAGGCTGTAACTTGAACATACAACTTCTGTCACTGGTCACATTTTGAGGAATCTGTAACTGATAACAGAGTTTCACAGAAGGTGCAAGCAAAATGGCCGGCTGGAAGGAATGTAGAAACATTGTACAAATGTGCAGAGGTGGAGGTGTGACAGCCAAAGTTCAGCTGAAGTTGAAAGTAGCGAGGAATCTCAAGGGCAGTAGAAGGGGCGAGTGCATTGATGATGAAAGGAAAGCAGAGGAAGAAAGGAAAATGTTCCTGATGAATCTGAGGAAGCAAACATCACGGTCATATTCATGAACAATGAGAAGGAAGATCTGGGGAACTGCAGGTATGTCAGATTAGCCTCTGTCTGTGGGGAGGATATAGAGCAAATCCTCCTCCTAGTAGAACCCCTTTGACACTGTAAGGATACAGTGAGTAACCAGTCGAAGTTTGTAGTATATGGACTGGGTAAGTGGACTGTAAGGTTAGTGGAAAATTGGCTGGGCTGTTGGACTGCCCAGAGAAGTTGCGGATGCCCTATCCCTGGAAATGTTCAAGGCCAGGTTGGATGTGGCTTTGAGGAATCTGGTCTAGTGGGAGATGGTCCCTGCCCAGGGCAGCAGCACTGGAACTAGATGGTCTTTAAGGTCCCTTCCAACTCTAACCATTCTAGGATTCTGTGACTCAAAGGGTTGTGATTGGCAACATTACTTCTAAGTGGTGCCTGATCACCAGTGACATCTATCAGGGGTTGATATTGGTAGTATTGCTTAATATTTTTATTGGTGACCTAGACAAGGGGATGTCTTTACCAGTCTGGGCAATAGGGTAGAAAGCAGTAAACTGATGCACCTGTACAAGCTGGGGACTAGCTGGTGACTAGCTGGCTAGGTGGGAGCTTTTTAGAAAAGGACTTCAGGAGCCTGGTGGTCATCAAGCTGCAGATGAGTCTGCAGTGTGCCCTTGCATTATTGAAAGCCAGTAGCATACTGGACTTTATTAGCAAAAAAACCAGTCAGTCTGTTGAGAGAAATTTTTCCTTTCTTACCAATTCTGAGGCTGCATATGAGTACTGTGTCTAGTTCTGGGCTTCCTAGTACAAGAAAGACATTAACATACTGGAATATGTTCAGAGACAAGAGTTTGGGGGACATCAGGATTGCTGAGGACGTACTGGAGATGCTGTTAGAATTGTAGTGTTGTTTGTTTGTTTGTTTTTGCATTGTTGGGGGTTTTTTTCCTGAAAAAAGAGAAGATAAAGGGAAGACTTTATTGTTGACTTTCTGTACCAAGGGCAGGATATAAAGAAGTTTGCTTAGAGGTGCTCAGTGAAAATGTGAGAGGCAACAGTTCCAGTTGGAATCTGAGAAATTCCAGTTAGGTAAAAGAGAATAATATTTCACTGTGAGGATGATCAAGCCCTGGGAAGGGCTTGTGCCTAGAGGGTTTGTGAAATTCTCTGTACTCAGAGGCGTATGGAGCTCAGCTGGACAATGTCCTGTGCAGCCTGATCTGATTGGAACTACTTTGGGCAGACGTTGGACTAGATAGCCTCCAGAGTTCCCTTTCAGCCTTAAATAGTCTGTGATTCTACGAGTCACTAGTCTTACAAGCTTGTAGAATTAAACTGTCCTTATATTTTTAGATTATTAGTCAGGTCTCAGGAAGTGTGGTATTTGAGTTTTCCCTCACTACCCACTAGTGTTTATGACCCATGGTTTAGTTATGTAAAAACATCATCTTGCATTTTTACTGTTACAGCAAGTAGAGTAAGGGCAAAAGTTTGTGTTTGACTTATAATTGTGACTTTAAGAATATTGTTTTAGAAATTACAGAATGATTGATCTTGAGGAATAAAAATACATAGAAAATGGGAGGGGCTGTCAGTTATTTTTGCTGTATTGTTTTTAAGGATTCTCAGTCAAGGTGTTTAGATTGCAGTGCTAGAGAGGTAATTTGGATTAGATAAGCCCCAGAGCTGACACGTGACAGCCATAAACAGTTGAAAAGTCTGTGAACATACAACAGAAACAAACACAGGTTAGGCAGTGAACTTTGGCTTAAATACTTAAAGTACAAACATTTTGAGAATACAAGTAGAGTGGTAAAGATAGCTAAATGTGTTTTTTCTCTTCAAAGTACTTACATGCATTTTGTTTTTGTTTTGGATTTTTTTGTGTGTGGTTTTTGGGGTTTTTTTTAAAGTCTTTCCAGAGATGGATGAGGTGATTTCAAAATTCAGATTATCTATGTTTCACTTAAAACTGAGTATTTCAGGCAATTAGTTAGGTGTAAAAACTAAAAATTAGTTAGATCAGAAGGAAAGATTTCATTCAGTAGATACCATTACAGTTTCTCTTATGGCAACATATGTCTTCAGATTGTGTCCAGCCACACAAATTACCGTTTACTTCTGCCAGTTTCATTTTACAAAGTTAAAATTGAATTGGGACACCTGACCGTGGTGTTTTCAATCAGAGGGGGCCTCTGGATTCAGAATATCACAACGTAAGAAAGATTTTTACATTTTTAGTTAGATCTAATAGCAGTGATGGAAGTGTATCAAAGCTTACCTAGCTATCTACTAGATTTTTTTTTTTAAAGACAGCTCATGAAGACGAGCATAGAAAGCAGATGCTATACTGAATTTCCCCTGTTTGTTTTCAAATGTTTCTTCTGGCATAATTCCAGGAGGATTTTTTTGTTGTTGTTACAATATGCGCTTGAAAGTGAAGAATGTTGCAAACACTGCATAAAAGATATTACACGTGATCTGTCTGATATAAAGGCCATGCACTATGATGTGACAAAGAAACAAAAAGGCACAATATGTAAATTTTTTTCATCCACACATTTGCCTATTGTTCTGACGCGTGAGTAATAGAAGGGCTCAAAACCTGAGATGCTTCTGCTTTTCCGTGAGTTGAATTCTTAACATCTTTTGCTATAGATCTGTACAAGGAGATTGATTGGAAATACTTCTGATGAGCTATCTCACTTAATCCCTTTGTTGAATTTTTAAAAATAAATACAACCAATGTGCACAAAGACATGCAGGGAAGATAGTAAAATATGAACTGTTTGGAAGTAGTGTTTTCATCATGCAATAAGATACTCCAAATATTTCATCCATAGGACTTAAACTTTTCTTTATAGAAAGAGAATTCTTCACTCTTCCTCTTTCCCACTCAGACAACACCAATAAAGTTATTGCTGTATTTAAAATGTCAGTTTTCTAATACTCTATAAGAATGGACATTGTTTGTATGCAAAGAGATTGAGGTAATGTAACAGACCGTACAGTGAGTTCATCTTTTTCCAGAATAACAGGGACGGGAATTACCCAGTAGCATAACTCCTGTAGGATGCTTCCCTGCGCTCTGAGGACATCTGACTGCATGGCGTCTGGTTTCCTTCATTAAAACTGGATAGAAAGGAGTACGTGAAATGAGGAGATTAAGTTATTTCTGCATGACTGGATTAAGTACAGATGGGGATATGGAGTCGTTTCTAAATCTGAAAGAGCATTTTAATGCCACCAGTATTACAGATACTTTCTGCTAACACAGTTAACCTATGCAATAGGATTTAATGGGGTCACAGTTTTGAGTTTTGATTCCTGTGGTAGAGCTGCAGTGTAGATCCCAGCTAGTTATTTCTGGTGTGTTCAGGTGCCAAGTGGTGAATCAGATGAAGGAACAGATTCATCTGGACAGAAGAAAATGAAGTTAATTCTCAGACTGATTGGTTCCCTCGTTGGATTCATCATTCAGCTGCTAATTCTGATGCAGGGATGGGAAGGATCAAACTGTGACTAGGAGTAGTGATGCTGTAACTGCTACACTGGAGAAAATTGGTGCTAAACTGATGGGTGAGCTGTGACATTAATAGCATGGCAGTAATGTTCTAGAGCAACACTACTGGCAAACCACGGTACTCAATTGAATAGCTGGCTCAGATTCGGTTTCTGTTGGTGTGCCACTGTGACTGAAGCGCATGGAGTACGCTGTAGGGATGCTAGAGTGGCACTAGTGACTTTAATTTAGCTCATTTGACTTAATTTAAGTGTTGATGCTTTTGAGGCAGGAACTGTGAAAGGAGGGAGCTAGCAGATCAAGCTGTACCAAGGCAGGCATGCAATACAGACTGTGTGATAGAGCCTACAGGAGAGGCAGGGGCTGTTCAAGGAGAGTGTCAGTTTGGTGTGGTTAAATAATCTGCCTGGAAAATAATGAGCTTTAGAACTTGTAATTTATGACTAAACTTGTTCATTCAGCATTTTCAATGAGCTGATGTCATAGTCTGCATTAGGGACAAAGTCAGTGAAATCTGATTCATCTTTTAACTAGGGCTTCAAAAGAATAAGGAATTAATAAATTTGGCAGAACTTATCAAGGCAACTGTTAAGGTGCAGATCCTTCCAGATTACTCTGGGACAACCAGAATGCTTGACAGGAGGGCAGCTTGACTGTCAGGGAACTCCTCTCTGAACTGAGATACAAAGAGGGGGAACATGAAAAGTGGAATTTGGGGGTGGGTACTGAGGAAGACCTTAGGCCCTTTCCCGGGATGTGCAGGGATTAAGCTAAAAAAGCCCAAGCTTCACTGGAGTTAAACTGGAAAAGGGCATGAGAGACAATCAGGCTTTTTGTATAGGTATATTGGCAAGAAAAGGTAGAACAAGAAAAATGTATGTCATAGAGGGTAGTGGAATAGTTAAGTTCAAGTGTAACTCATTTTGACAGTGCTCACTTAAGGCATTGGTTAGAACAGATCTTTTTATGAGTTGAATTGCTCCGTTACAGAAAGTGGGTGATAGCTGCATTCAGAGCACACTCTAATGAACTCTACTATTAGTTATTTAAAAAGCAGAGAAAACTCTTGGAAGTATTTAGAACTGAGCTTCAAGTTTTTATTTTCCTGTCATTCAGTGAAAAGTTGATAGCCAGCTTTCAACTGAAGCTGATATTTAAAGTCCTTCTAAATTAATATTCTGCTGTTATCCATTTATGTCAGTTTTCTAAGTAGGACATTAAATCAACATGTTATAAAAATCGTCTTTCATGCTGTCTTGTTTAGTAATTGGAGATTCGCAGAGAGGCTTTTCTTTACCTGTAATCAGATTTTAATAGAGGAGATTAGGGCAGGTACCTGTTAACTGCTGGTTCTGAAGTTCCATGTGTTGAAAGATTTTTTTTTTAGTGTTATTGCATAGTTGGTGTTCTATGTCTTCGGTCTGCAAAGAAAAACATTACTGGTATGGTGTATGCCAGATTTAGCCTTAAATGTCTAAGTAAACTCGATTTCTTCTGGAAATGTCATTAAAGAGGTGATCAGGTCTTTCCTTTTGCAAGGGCAAATTCTTTTCTGAGGTTTTGCACAAACATTTGCACAATTGTTAATGAATTTGTAGGCCCACTCTAGAAAGTGAAAAATAGTCTTCAGGAGAGGTGTGACCTTTGACTGAAGGTATGTTTTATTTTGAAATTGATATGATTCTTTGATTCTGACATAATTAAGTCTCCTTCAAAGTATCCTGATAGCTATTAATCTTGCTGCTGCATGGTTAGACACTGGAAGACAGCAAAAGTCCTGTAAAACTTCCTGGGAGAATTCTTCTGTCACTTTTTGGTCTAACGTACATAAGATTTTCTTCCTGCAGAAAAATCGTACTTCTCTTTGGCAGTTCATGTGGGTTCTGACCGTATGCCTGGGCAGAGTATGGTCTATTTTAAAGAAAACCTTGTAGCAGGTATTTAGTACGGTCTTTGTTTCAACCTACCAAAATATTGATTACTTTGCTGTCTCGGAGGTCAGTATTGAGAATTGTCACCTGATAAGATTGCTGATACCCAAGTTCACAACATTCATTATGATGTCTTTGGCCAATATTATTCAAAAACACAGTAATTTCAAAAAAACTTTACATAGAAAGCTCTTTTCTTTGAATCTTTATTTCCTATGCTGTTTCCTGCTTCAGCCTGTACAGGGCTTGAGAGACTACTTCGTCTCTTTCTGTTGATGTAATTAGCCACACCTTCACCAGAGCTGCCTTATTTATGAGAGGGGCTCAAATCTTGACCTTATGCTTAGATTTTCTTTTATCATATGAAGATGTGAATTAGCATTTGGAGCTTGTTGCTATAGCTACAATATATAATTTCTCTGCTAATGTGAGTCCTTGAATTCTCTAGCGCGTTCTTTAGTCGTTCACTTTTTAGATGCCACCGCATAGAGACGATGCATTTCCTATACAAAATATGACCTGTTATAGCTGGCCATTCTGTCAAAACTGAGAACCCAACTCCCCACATAAGTCAGCAACTCTCCCTGGCTTAGCTGAATGGGATACTTCAAATGGAAGAGCAAGAGAATCCAACTTGGAGTGGACGTCTGGTGAAGCCAAAAATCAAAGCCCACAGGATCGTATATCCTAAGCTTAACAGAGAACAGCAGCTTGTTTAGATCATCTTTGACAACCTTATCTAGGATGTTAGATGTGTTTCATATCACTGTCTAGCCAAGTAAAAGGTTTATTTTTGCAACTGTGGTAACTACGGTCTTTGGCATCAGTGTACTGCCAGTTTGGGTCATGAGGGCTCAAGCAGTTTTCTGACTTTCAGATTTTATATGCAACTTATATCTTGGAGACTTTTGATTAAGCACATTAAGGAAATGGCTTCTGGTGTAGATAAATATCAAAACTTTGTATCTTCAATTGAAATTCTATTAAAAGTTGGTATTTCCCTGTGTAAAGGCACTTACTCTTTGCAAAAGTGTAACTATAAGGATATTCTTGTGAGTTTTACAACAGTTCATCATTATTCTGAATAACTTGTATGTACGGATAAGGTTTAGGGGGTTTTTTAGTTAACCTATGCAATTTCCACTGAAAGTGTTTAGTCTTCCAGCATGAAACTCCCTCTGAAACAGAATTAATTTGTTTCCATGGATACAGATAGAGCTCTAGATCAATGGTCTCCAAAACTGTTTGATCATGCACCCACCCCTGTCAATAAAAAGAAATTGAGCATGTACAATCAATATCAATGTATGTATTTATAAATTATATCCATGTACTACTGTACTAATCTATTATATACATTATAAAACATACCCGGAAATGATAAAGATTAAATAAAACATAAAACAACTGGATATTTGACTTTGTTTATTGCAGAACCTAGGATTACTTGCCTTTTTTTATTTGTTGTAATTTATTGGATATTTTTATTCTGTGAATTTCAACTAAAACATTCTGGTGTTTGACTTTGAATGCTGTTGATATATTTTTCTCAATGCTCGTATTCAAATCAACATAGTCTGTGTTTGGGACATCTTTGCAGACATTTTGCTAGATACTCTCCTATAAACAAGTTTTCATCATCTTTAAGGGAGATTTAGAAAACCTGGTGTTTGGGTATTGGGGTTTTTTCCTACTACAAGTTCATTATCCAGCAAGAATGTATTCCACAACCAGCTTAGGAGAGAACAGAAGGATCTGTGGTACATTCTTTAAAAAGAAAAAAGAAAATCCTATAGTGTAAGCCAATGAGCCAAATAATATTTATAAGCTTAAGGAAGGGGAGCTTTGTTGGACTGTCCTAATCTTAAGACATGATGATTCTAATGTGAACTTTGTACCTTTATTGTGTGCTGTCCCAGGAGTTAGCTTGCTTGTCCACCTCCCTTACACCCTTATTTAGTATGTCTTGGCACGCATCAGACATTGCAGGAGTTTGTGGAGACTGTTTTGGGGTAATTAGCTTCCTTAACTTATGCATCCCAGTCCTTATGTATCTGCAAACACAACGTGTTATTTAAATGCCAGTTGTTTTTAAATTGACTGGAAGTAGCAAGGTGTGAATAAGAATATGGGTAGAGCTTAACTTCCTAGATAAGGTAAGTGTATGCTGCTTCCTTATACACTTTTCAGACCAGTGTGGCTCTTAGTGTACTGGATGATTTTATTTTTTTTTATTGGAACATAGTTGTTAACATATCCCCACCAATGTTTTGTACTGAAATTCAGCAAAAGAGAAGTTACATCACAATACTGTTTACCAGTACAGTTGTTGCAGATAGAGTTAGACCTTCAGTTAGTCATACTGAAATTTTACATTGTAAACTATTGCACGGTGTTGATAGTCCACATAGCTAAAGCTGTGGTGGACTTTGTTTAGAAGTACAATTTGTTGCTGTTCTGGAAATCATAGATAAAAGCAAAGCTCTCTTTTGCTGATGTCCAGTGTGCTTCAGAAGCCATAGCCATATTTCAGGGTCAGTAGCAGCAGTTGAAGTTGTTTTCATTGTGCTGCTTGCAGCTACTTCATGCTGCTTTGAAGCCAGAACCTTCAATGGTGTGAGAACCGTTTTCTTGACCAGTGAGCTCACAGAATGTACAGTGTTTCAGTTAAACACCTGAAGTTAGGCACTGTTTTGTTGCTTTGACTTACAGCAGGGTATGTTATGACAAGAATACAATATTGTATTGATACAAGAGGAGGATTCTGAGGTCGTGTTTTTATATGGCCAGTAGTATAAAACTGATAATATAGAACACCAAATGCAGAATAAGATTTCCTTCTAACAATCTCCTATGCTGTTCTTAGAAGGAGGTGATATCTGGGAGGTACATGTCAAGCTCTTTATTCTGTGAACTTTCCAGAGATTTGGGGCAGGAGCGAGGGAACTACAGGAGCTCAGTAGAGAACTATGAATTAGTGCTGCAGCTGAAATGCTTTTGATTGTTTTTATGTGGCGATGCAGGACTTGAACTATGATCCTAAATTTAGCCCCTCCCTAAAATACTAACAATCGCTTGCACATACAAACAAGAAGTCACTTACCACATAGCTTGTCAGTATTCGGTTTCCAGTAACTTCTTGTCGTTACTGAAGTGCAGCAAATCAGTTTATCCTTAGTTGCACAACCCAAGGTGAAGAAACAAAGCTGATTAGGCACTCACTAAATTAAATTTTGTTTACGCCTTAAGAGATGTCTCAATCCACTAGTACAAGGGTTATTAGAATACAACTTCCTGCGTCCTGATTTGCGGACTGTCTTTAGACTTTTTTATGTCATGCAGAACTGGCAGGTGCTATTTATAAAACAGAATGAACAGTTTTATAATTGGGGTTTAAGTGATGTATGGTTTGTACTCACATGCTAGTAGTTATGGCGCTGACTTATTTCTAGGCATGTGATTTCTAAGTGTGCAAAATTTCAATATGTGTAAAAACAGGCAAAATAACTTAACCAGAAAACTAGGATCCCCGCTGGGAGGAAGAAGAAGCAAAATGAGCCCATGTGAGCATTTTTACAAGCTGTAATGATTTTTTTTAAACTTATTTTTTTAATCACATGAGTTACCTAGCACACTTGTGTACTCCCAATGCTTGAGATGCAGTGTGGAAGGAAGGACCAAGGTGTTGTCTTATAGTCTTAAATGCATAGATGAGGGAAAGGAAATTTAGCACCTTAATTTTCATTTTCCTTGTGCAATTATTTAAATATTTGGATCAACATTCTTCAGCATATTTGAAGGTGTTGGATTTTTTTTCAAGCTCTTCTTCTTATGTTAGCTCTGAAATTTTGCTTATTATGTTTACATTGAAGGGTGAAGACGTCAATCGGACACTTGAAGGCGGGAGGAAGCCTCTTCACTATGCAGCAGACTGTGGACAGCTTGAGATTCTGGAATTTCTGCTATTGAAAGGAGCTGATATTAATGTATGTACACCAATTTGTAAACAGATAAGGGTGTTAGGGTCTTCCCACATACACAGATGCATATAAGGGATTGGTGTAAGTACCTAAATGATTACTGAAAGACTTAGATCAAATTAAACAATTTGATGCATTTAAAAATATACGTTTATTACATGTTCTTTTTGGAGAAGTTGTTGCTATAAAAATTTAAGTTTAATTTGACCATGATTAGAAAAATAAATTCAGTAATCGCATCTAAAGACAGCTTGCATGAAATACATATTAGATTTATTGGAAGGGACTTCAGAAGACAGTGCAATGCATGCTTGGTCAGGGCAGGATCAACTCTGCTTAATTACTGTGCTTCTCCCTTTTTTTCTTTTTGAGACATTCTTACTTGTACAAACTTAGTAATTTTGCTGTAGCTTGGAATGCATGGCTTTCTGTCATGAGAAGGCTTGGCTGGGCTATATTGGCACTTCAAAATAGTGTAGTTCTCCATAAAGTGAAGTTTCTAAATGCTTTAACCATACACTCAAATGCTGTGCTTTAGAATGCTTGTCTGAAAGTCTACGTACAACACATCTTAGCTTTAGCCCTTAACAAAATAGCTTGGATTTTTTTCATGGTGTCTGGAAAGATTATCACTTCCTCAGGAGTTCTAACTGGAGAGGAGGAGAAAAAATAAGAAAAATAAGAGCACTTCATTTGCTCCACTTCTTATTCTTTCCAGGACTATAGTTGAGAGAGGAGAAGACAGCCCAGTGTTTCAGCCAAAACTGGTTTCTGAAGTCAGGCTGGCTGAGAAATGGGAGAATTAGGACTACTGTTTTTAAATCGGGCAAAACTTGTCAACTGAAACCCCACAATTTCTATCATTGGCCTAAAAAACCAGACAAACTTTGGGATACCTGGAAGTCTTATGGAAGAAATATTTTGCTGTTAACTGTTTTTTTTAAAATAATGACCTTTCTTTTTAAAAATGAGAGGAAAAAATTCAAAGGGAATGCATTTCTGGATAATATTCTTAAATCTTTATCTTCACTGTACTGTTGACAAAACAAAATCACAAAGTTAAGTGAAACCTTTTAATGCTATGTGAAACTGTGCTTCAAATAACTGTGTCTTAATTTACAGGCTCCAGACAAGCATAATATCACACCACTCCTATCAGCAGTCTATGAGGGCCATGTTTCCTGTGTGAAATTGCTTCTGTCAAAGGTGAGATAAAAATGTTTAGAACAAGTTATCCATTAGCAAAGTGTATTACTATGATTCTGGTTTTTTTCCAAAAAGACTACGATGCTGCAGGTAAGTTCAGAACATCAAACAAATGCTGTTTACGTTGCTAAACCAGAGAGGGTACTCTGATTATGGAGAAGATAGTTAAAGGAGAAAGTTCCAGGACTTTTGCAGTGTAGCAAAAGTGATAGTGACCACTAAGAGAGTATTGTGAGCTCCAGCTAGAGACCAATTAACAGCAAAACAGGCAAGAAAAAAAAAGCATTCCTTCAGCAGACAGGGAGGAGTGGGATTTAGCTTTGGCAACTGCTGCTTAAGCGTTTCATGTGATGGAATCTCCACTGTGAAGTTACTCAGAGGTGTGGTTTCCCTCTGCTTTTGCCAGACAGCTGAAAGTCCATCTGGATTGGCAGAGTGAGGGAAGTAAAAGTAGGAAGATAAGCTTTCTCTGTTAGAGTGCTTGTAAATTTTGTCCTGGGAAGAATAAGCTTAATCTGTTTCTGTTCTCCCTTTGATTCATATTACAAAGGTGATCAATTTTAGAAAGAAGTAGTTAATTCAAGCAATGTTTCTTCTTCATTTATATGTACTCCTTCTTGTTACACCTCACTTACTCTGAAAAGAGGAGGTTAACCGTGCATTTTCAGTATATGAATCCACTTAAATCATTTCGCCAAAGGATTTCATGCCATGTAATGTTTTCATATGCTGCTTCAAAGGTAAAATGGTTTTCCTTAATGCCGCATGAATTTCACTTTTCACTTCTCTGATTTTGTCTAATGTTAGTTATGCCTTTCTGTGAAGAAGTGCCACAACTGTTAATTCAGGATTCAAATGGTGCCTCTGACTTGATTAAATTTTTTGTGAGGACGGATCTTTCATTTAGGATCGTTATAGACATGTTACCAAAAAAGGTATCCTTTATCCCATGTTGTATTTCTTTCTGTTTCTGTTTTGAAGCATTTTACATTCTGAGTAAGTCGCTCCAATAATAAATAAGATGTCTCAAAAGTTGAGTTCAAACCTTAATTGTCTGGCAGATAGTAAGGGTTGTGCATTCATTGTAGCCCTTGTCAGCAAGGGCATTAAGGTGCTTCCTGAGCTAGCTATTTTTCACGCAGCTTGTGAAAATGTATTGATCTGTGTACTTGGTATGATTTCACTGGAATTTGTTACGTTTAACAACCATAAACATAAGGCAATCTTACAAAGATGTGCAGAATGTTATAAGAAAGTGAACTCGGATGAGGAGATGAGGTTAGAAAAATGTTACTGCAACTGGATAGTTTGGGAAAGCTTGTGTATTCAGGTCTCTCCATGCTAAATGTTGTACCCCATCTGCTTGCTTCCATTCACCTTGGCTAGCTGATGAAATATTTATGAATTGGAACTTTGCTCATCAGCTCACTCTTTTTTGAGGGAGATCTTCTATTAAAAGGTAGTTCTTTCTCTTAATACAAATATCTTATGACCCTTGTTTGAACATCTCTTGTCACACCTTGCTTGTAACATAGTGTGTTTTTTTATGTTCTTTGGTAGCAGGTATGTAGGAGAACAAGTAGTTCAGCTCTTACTGAAAGTTCTAAAAATTACTGAATGTTTAACTAGGACTGTTTAATATTCTTCCTAGTTACTTTTGGAGTGGGGTGTATTTTATTTTTACTTCCAATGCAGGACAAATATTGAATGTCTGATGTTAGTGTATGTAAATAGTGGAACTGCAAATGATGGACCAATATATTTAAGATTTTTCTTCAAAGCTGCTCTTTGTTGCTTTTGTAAATACTATACTTCTACATACTTCTAAGAAGCTTCATTATTTTACATATACCTACTTTCAGCTGCTTTCATTTACCCTGTTAGTTGATCTCTTGCATATGTGGCCTCTGTCATAGAATAGCCCTTAAGCTTTTGGACTAGAAGTTAGTAACCTCCTTAACGTATTTTTAAACAGAAAACCAAAAATAATTAATATTTTCTGTACTTTCACAAGTTTTGAGAACCGATGAACAGTGATGCATATCTCCTTAGTCTGTTTGCATACCACAACTATAAAAAAGTTAGCAGTTTGATGTAAGGAATAAGAGATTGTTCCTTTTCACCTGCTAAAATTATATTTAATATAAATAATTCCACAATGCAGCTGTTGATTTGGAAATTGATTTGTTTTAAGCTAACATTCTGTACTGCCTTCTACAGTATATGAATTGTGGGGATATTTGTAAACCTTTTGTGTGAGACTTTTGAGCTACTGAGAGGAGGAGGACTGTTCCAACAAATGTTTCAGACATTAATCAGACCTAAAATGCAAAAAATGTACCTTAATAAAAATACCAAATATGAAAAGATTAGCTTAATCAAGGTGACCTCCAAGATTTTTGTAAACTTTCTGTTACTGTAGAAGATTCATTCATCTAATGAGAAAGTAAGCTGGTTACTCTTTCATATACTGTGACTGCAGAGCATTATTTAAACAATCTTTCACTGAAAGCAGTAAAAGTATTAAAAGTATTTGGGCATAATTCACTTTCAGAGGATAATAAATACATATAAGTAGTAGAGACACTGATTCAAGATTCTAAGCTCTTTAACTTGAATGATTAGAGTGGTCCCTTGATCTTAAGCTGAAGTAACCTGTGCTGCTGTAAACCTGTGCTTTCTGTTGTTGGTACTGGTGATCATGCAGTTGCACAGTGAAACACAGCCAGACTTTTTGTAAGCTTGTATTAGAAACAGTTTACACTTGTAAGAACTTAACTGGAAAAGTACTGAGCCAGCTCTTGAGCTACATTGGCTCTTTTCAGTACAGTCTGTACAAAAATTTTTAATGTACATGTCATGGCATACCATTAGATGATACTAATAGTTGAAGCCATTACACCAACTGTTGTCCCTTAAAAAGCAGCAATTTTTTTTACAGAATTTCAAGTACATTTCAACCAGGTTTTCCTATGATAAAGCACAGCTTGTTACTCTTGCTATCCCTCAGAAAGAACTGTTTTGGGGTTCTTAGGTAATGCTTATCACACATGGAAGTTGAATACTGTGATGACACTGTCTAAAATAGAAATGACTTTTTGGAATAGTGAAGGCTGGTAGTTTATCTGGGAATCACTGGCAGCCCATATAAGCTGAACTGATACAATCATAAAATCATTTAGATTGCAAAAGACTATTAAGATCATAGAGTCCAACCATAAATCTAACACTTAAGTCCACCACTAAACCATGTCCCTAAGTGCCTGCTTGTCTTCTAAATACCTCCAGGGATGATGACTTAACCACTTCCCTGGGCAGCCTGTTCCAATGCTTGGCAACCCTTTCAGTGAAGAATTTTTTCCTAATAGCCAATCTAAACCTCCCCTGGTACACCTTCAAGCTGTTTACGCTTGTCCTATCACTCTTTACCGGGGAAAAGAGATTTTCACCCACTTTTCTACACCCTCTTTTCAGGTAGTTGTAGAGAGCAATAATGTCTCCCTTGAGCCTTCTTTTCTCCAGACTAAACAACCCTAGTTCCCTCGCTGCTCCTCAGAGGACTTGTACTCTAGACCCTTCACCAGCTTTGTTACTCTTCTTTGGACCAGACCTCTGATGGCTTTACACAGATCTGTATTTGAAATGTGGTGAAATATTTAAAGTCATAAAGAGTATTAGGATTTTTTTAGGCATGTAATTATGATATCTGAGCTACAAAGCTTTTAATAATCCATCGAAATCTAGCTGATGCACTGGATGTGATGTGCCAAACTTTGTCCTTCATATACATTGCTCTTTTACTGGTAAGTTGGTGGAAGACTTCCAAGGTGCTAGGATGACTTGAAATAGTTCTAGTTCTGTTCCTTATCACTCTTTTCAGCATAAGAGTTCAGAATGGACACTGTAAAGACAAGTTAAAAAATAGTTCTTTCATTGTTCTGAAGATAAGAGGCTGCTTTTTGCCTCAGAAGCTCAGTTATTAGTTATAAAGCTGATGGACCAATTTAGGTTTTTTCTTATATTAAAGCAAGAATTGTTATGCTAATTATATTAATTTGTTGGACACACAGGCAACACTAACTGTAAAACTTAACTGTTACACTACATTTGGAGTGATTGCAGGAGGAAGAAAACAAAAGATGTTGCCCTTAGTCCTAAATTCCTAGCTCTTTGTCCTTTTGATGTCTTCTGAGAAGCAGTAGAAAGCGAATTCTAGTTTTCAAGTACGGCTCCCAGACATTCTTGGTATAGCCCCAACTAGCTAACCAGCTCATGCTCATTGAGGTTAACATTGCATCAGAATGAAATGGCTTCACAGTTTCTGAGGAAGCAAGCTTCCTCTGGGAACTGCCCACATGTGAAGTTTTATGTGAAGGTGCTGGAGGGAGAGAGATGTTTCAAATTTGCAAGAGCTTCCTAAACCACTGGTCTGGTTTGACAGTACCATAGCAGGGTGATACCTTGGACAAGCTCACTGTCTCAGAAGCAGAACTTCCTACTTTATTCTGCAGTATTTTTAAGAATATGTTGAGGAAGAGCATAAGACTGCAGTAGGACTACATCTAACATGCAGATTAAGTTGACCTGGACAGGCTTGAGAGGTGGGGTCGTGCTGACCTCATGAAGTTCAACAAGGCCAAGGTGCAGGCCCTGCACGTGGGTTGTGGCAATCCCATGCACAAATACAGGCTGGGTAGAGAATGGATTAAGAGCAGCCCTTGAGGAGAGGGACTTGAGGGTGTTGGTGGATGAGAACCTCAATGCGAGCCAGCAATGTGCATTCACAGCCCAAAAGGCCAACCATATCCTGGGCTGTATCAAAAGAAGTGTGGCCAGCAGGTCGAGGGAGGTGATTCTGCCCCTCTATTCAGCTCTCGTGAGACCCCACCTGGACTACTGCATCTAGCTCTGGGGTCCCCAGCATATAAGAAGGACAAGTTGTAGCCAGCCCGGAGGACGGCCACAAAGATGGTGAGCGGGCTAGAGCACCTCTGCTGTGAAGACAGGCTGAGAGAGTTGGGGTTGTTCAGCCTGGAGAAGAGAANACTTGAGGGTGTTGGTGGATGAGAACCTCAATGCGAGCCAGCAATGTGCATTCACAGCCCAAAAGGCCAACCATATCCTGGGCTGTATCAAAAGAAGTGTGGCCAGCAGGTCGAGGGAGGTGATTCTGCCCCTCTATTCAGCTCTCGTGAGACCCCACCTGGACTACTGCATCTAGCTCTGGGGTCCCCAGCATATAAGAAGGACAAGTTGTAGCCAGCCCGGAGGACGGCCACAAAGATGGTGAGCGGGCTAGAGCACCTCTGCTGTGAAGACAGGCTGAGAGAGTTGGGGTTGTTCAGCCTGGAGAAGAGAAGGCTTAAGTGTGAGACCTTATAGCACCCTTCCAGTACTTTTCCACAGGAAAGATGGGGAGGGACTCTTTATCAGGGACTGTAGTGATAGGATGAGGGGTAACAATTTTAAACTGGAAGAGGGTAGATTTAGATTAGATATTAGGAAGAAATTCTTTACCGTGAGGGTGGTGAGGCACTGGAACAGGTTGTCCAGGGAAGCTGTGAGTGTCCCATCCCTGGAAGTGTTTAAGGCCAGGCTGGATGGGGCTTTGAGCAACCAGCTCTAGTGGGAGGTGTCTCTGCCCATGGCAGGGGGGTTGGAACTTGATGATCTTCAAGGTCCCTTCCAACTCAAACCATTCTATGATGAACATACAGCCAACGTGCAGTCATATTTAAATCTGCCCAGACAGATACTTGGGTTGTCTTCAGAAGTTTAATTTGTGATATTCTGCAGTAGTTTTAATGACATAAGAGTGAAAGAGTGCTTGTACACAGTCATTCTTGCCATACTGTCCCATCAGTGAGATGAGCATGCTGTCTACCAACATTAGGCTGCAGTTCCATGTTATAGCTAAGCAAATACAAAGGTTAGTTGCCTGCAGAACAGGTGATGTTGTTCAGTCCTTTAACGCTCTTACCTGCATATTCCTACTGCTTCCTTGCAATAGGCCCCACATTTACCTTGCTTGTCCCTATTTCAAGTTCATTTTCTGTAATTAGTTTCCTGCCAGTCACAGCCTCCAAATTAAGCATATTTAGTTCCTTGTGTTAGTTTATGGAATCGGAGAAACATTGGTGGCAAATCAAGGGGGAAAACTGAGTTATCTTCAATTCCACTTCAGCTGCTGGTTTGGGAATTTTTTCAGTGTTTTTGCAGTGTGCCCTACCTGTTCCAGAGGGTGGGCTCCTGACTACAGTTTTTGTAGGTGTACAGTAGAACCCAGTTCCTCTGTTGTACTGCTCACTTAGTCTCTGTGTTGTTTGTTTGTCAATGGCAGGTAGTGTTTGCTTGTTGCTGTGTACTAAAAGCTTGCTCAGCTGTCTCTGTAGCACTGTTTTTGTAGGGGATGGGCGAATTTCAGATGAAATTTGAGAATAAGAGACTTGAAACGGATAGGAAGGATGAAGCTGAAGTCCCTTTAGCTACTCCTGTAGTGTCCTTTCTACCCACAGTTGCCTTATACTATTAGCTGCAAAAGCCCAAGTGGTCTCATTCTCTCCATGACTATAATTCGTGCTTATTCTTGAAGAAATGTGGGGAAAATATTTTTACAAGCCTGTTTATCATCATCATTTTGAAAGCCTAGTTCAATTTTTATTAGTTTTGATAAGCTAAAGAAACACCAGCTATTTGTAATTTGACAGCAGGTACCTGGGATATTTCCATATCTGTAGGGTTAATGCATCCGTATAACTTCTTTTCTAAAGAGGAAAAAAAAGTCAAGGCTAAAGGTCATCTGCCACTCGCATAACTTTGGCCACAGCTCTATTCCTTTCTTTTCTTTTGTTTCCATGCAAGTCTGTGTTCCGTAGCTGTGCAGTATAAGACCTGCGGATATTTAAATTTGGCTAGAAACTTATGTTGGGAGGCTGCTGTTTGGAAATACCTGATCACAGGAAATCATGTTGTTTGCATGCACAGTTTCCTGCACGTTGCCTGGGATATGTATTTCTACTTAGATGTGTGCATTTTCTAAGAAAAGAAAACTTCTCATTGCTGCATTTTAGCAAGGAAAATAACTAAAAATCTTTATGAAGAAATAGGCTGGGCAAAATCCAAATACCAATTTGTGTTAATAACAATGCGTTTGACCTTTGTATAGAAAGTAACATTCAGCTATAATTTTATGTGGGATGAGACTTTAAGGAGGTTAAAAGTTAAGCGAAGTAGGTGCTTGAAAAAGGAGCTGTAGCTGCATGCAGAATGAAAAGGGGTTTCATTGGTAGAAATACGAAAGCCTAGAATATTATGCCGGCCAAAACAGAGTATGCCATGCTGCTACCTCTCTTGCGTATTTTAAGGGGCAACTGGAACTGATTATTTCTGAGTAAGGTTAAATTTTATACATCTTATTTCCTGCCTCTTACCTCCCACCTCTCCCCCCCCCCAAGACTGCATTACATTCTGTCTTGGGTCAACCATGGCTCCAAATTATGGCATAGTTAAAATTTACTAAACTGCCTGGTGATCCTGTAGTGTTTGGCTAAATATTAAAACTGGAGCAATACGAAAACTGCAGGAGAGCTCCTTCCTTAATCTTGTGTGTGCTATAACACTTACTCTATCTTTTCAAATTGCTGTCCCTAGAGGGGTATTAAGAGCTCCTTAAACCAAGTGGTTTAGCTCTAAGTTTCTTCCTAGAATCCCTGCAAGCGTTTAAAAATCTTCTGTGAGAGGCAGGTAATCCCCTGACATTTGGTTTGACCTTGGAAAGTACATTAATCAAAAATGGTGAATTAAGTACTGTGAAGAATCATTTGATGGAATTTCCTGGTGTGTTTTACAGGAAGTATTTGAGATGTGATTTTAATATTCATTAGTGGTTGCAGTGTGTACTCCAGCAGGTTTAAGTAGTAATTTTGCAGCTTCATAAAGCAAACAGCTTTATAATGTTGTTTTTACTCTTTGGTAAATACTTTGTGCAGTATTGAAGTCACTGACAATGCTTTAGGTTTAGTTTTTATTGGGGCTTTTTTTCGAGTTTTGACCTATTGTAATGGTTGCATGGATTTAAACCCCAATATTTTGATTTTATTTGTTTTTTTCTATTCATGAAGCATAGTAAAAAACATTTTGTTGAATTACGGTTTTACGATTCAAGTACTTTGAACTGTAGCTTCACGCATTACCATAATTTGTGTAGGTATTCAAGTTCAGACATTTCTTACAATATGAAAAACCAGATATAACCAACATAATTATTTTGTATAAAAAAACCAACTTGCGTTGTTTAAAACAAAATGAAATAGTAATATGACTTTTTTTCTCATAATTACAGTGCATACACAGGATTACTGATAAACGCCTAGTGTGACTTAAGGGTAGATATATACTCTCTCAAAGGTAGTTTCTCAAAAGGGACATTATTACACACTTTCTTCTGAAGTTAACATTTCACTGAGGACTTCCTAATGCCATGTTCAGATATTTTAATTTTGCAATCAGCAATGCTTGGTTTGATTCATTACACTATAAGAAACTTAGATGCAGTTTGAAAACTTCAAAAGTTCAGATTACACATGATTGTTTTCAGGCATTGCTGTTGTGCTAATCATAGTGATCAGCCATAATCAATTACTATCATGATTTTGATGTATTGGATTCACTAAATGGTTTTCACCATAGCACACTTGTGGCCATCTCTGATGGTTCAGGCCTGACCAATATCAACTAAAATAAAACATTGATAATGTGGTAAATTAAACATAAAGATCAAAACCAAAGTTTTTGTTGGTATGTTTAAAACACTCAAACAGTGCCACTCCTTCTGAACCTATAGGGATTAAAGTTCTAATATTTCCCTGCGAGGAGCAGGTAGTTGGACTCGGTGATCCTTATGGGTCCCTTCCAATGTGAGATATTCTGCAATCCAGCAAAATTGCCCATACATTATAAAACTGCAAACCATACTTAAGTGGGGGAAAAAAATGAAAATGTGAGGTTTTATACTTGAAACTTTTCAGTATGTTAGGAAGGACTTTGCCTTCCATTTATTTGGACACACAATTTTAATGTTTAGATTAACAAACAGCTGCTGCATGTATGCTAGGCCAGCCTCCAAAAAACTTAATTAACCCACTATTACCACTAGCATCATATTAATCCTCAAAAATTGAAAGATCCCAAGTACTGAAATGTACAGTGGGTGAAGATGGTTTTTACTGTGCTCAACAAGGGATGGGTGAATTTACTAAAGTAGAATCAATTAAATCTTAAGGTGTTATGCCTACCAGAAGTAGGCATAGCTCTAGGTCAGAGTTGAGGCATGCTTTTCTAATAAACACTTCTTTGGTCAGGCTAGAGATTTTTAGTGTAAGAGAAACCAGTATCGTGTTGTAATAGACAATTAAACTGTTTTGGATGCTTGTAATGGAGGATAAAGTTTGCTGTGAAAGATGTGACAAAACTCATCCGTTTGTTCATCTTTCAAAATAGTTGTGCTTTTTGTAAAATACCTAAAGCAATTTGATCTCTGCATTCTACTAAAAACATGTTGTAAGAGATATCCTATTGAGTTACGCAATTTAACACCTTTTTTTCCCCTCTGACAGTGGTCATGCCATTTGGGAAGAACTGTGTTTGGCCATTTCTGCTCACTTACTGCCCTCATTCATAGTTGTTGTATTGAGGATTTTAGAGATACACACCTCTGTCCCCTTCAATAAGTTTTCAGATTTGTTGTCTGTGAATTCATCCATATGCTTTTTGAACAACTAGCGTTGCCTTCATGTTTGCTTTTTTTCCCTGAACTGCAACTGTACCCTCGTAGCTATTGTGCTACCTTCAGAGCACGTTTAACATTTGTGCTTTGCCTGGTGGCTTAAGAGGGCAACTGTTCTTGTTTGTTTGATTACCCTGCCAAAGAGGGAGAGTTTATATATATTGTTGTGTGTGTATTTTAAGAAAAGAACATAACACAAACATAAAATGTTGATTGCTTTTACTTTGGGGAAGTGGAGAATACTGTGGAATCTTTTTACTTTTATGCACTTTTCATTATACTTCCAGGCAGTGTTGTACTTCTGAAAATTAAAGTCCTCTTGACCTGAACTTTATTATTTCCTTCTTGTTCTATTGAATGCAGGCAGGAATCTTTCTGCCTAGCTAAGGGGCCATTTTTCTTATTTATTAACACTGAGTTTATTAAATGGTGTCCTCCTTAGGTAGTCATGACCTTCTTACCTTACATTCAGTGAAGCTGGTTTAGAAACTCAGGTCTTGAGAGTCTGTAACTTTTCTGAAGTGCAAATGTGCATGAGGGTGGAAAGCAGTCCCATGTGTAAACTAAAAGTTCTCTTTATACTTTAAAGTTACTTCAGTTAACAGTTATATCTTTTATACTCTAAATGCTGATACATTGGTGGAGAGTTTTGTAAGTTCAAGTTCGTTAAACTATGATTCAAGATGAATACTGGTAGGTCAGTTACTGCATAGGTCCTTTTCTCTTCTAGGCTAAGTTCCTTCAGGTTTTCTGAGGTAAACATCAAAGAACAGCTTTGAAGCCCTTTTGATTTCCACGTGGATTGTAATCTGAGAGTGCTGTCTAAGCGGTAGAAATAATCAGCACCTGCAAAAGAAGCCTGTCTTCTCCCAGGACAACTAGGATAGTAACTGTCAAATATCTGTTAAATCTCTCAGGGTTTTTTTAGGGGAAAAATAAATGTTTCACAAGCAATGCTTTTTCAGTGGTTTCAGCTTAAGTGTGTGTTTGCAGTGACCAGCTAATCATTTTGTGGGAACAGACTGATTCAGCTCACCACCTCACCCCACAGAACAGTGCTACTGCAGCACACTGTTTGGGCCAAGAATGTTACATAGTGACAGGAGAGAGGTAAATGTTACGATTGCTCCCCTTACTGTAGTGAATTTATTGCACGTCCACAAAATATATGCCTAAATTCTGCTACCTGAAAGGCACTAGAGAAAGCGAAGGAAGGAATTATTGCAATTATAAGTATCCCTCTCTGAATTATTTACTGGAGTTCTCAAGACAATTTTCTTCTCCCAGGCTCTTTGCCTGGCAGCAGAAGTCTGTCTCCCTGCCCCACAGCTGACTGCCACTGAACGAAATAGTCTGTTCAGTTCATGTCTTGCACTGAGAGTCTCTAGGGGCTGTAAGGAAGACGAACAACTGCAACAGGATCAGTTTGGCCAGTGAACCACGGGATGAGCGCTGCTGCCTTAGAAACTACTGCAAAGCCACATTTTTTAGAATGGCAGATTGAATATTTACAAGTAAAGAGAGTAGAGATTTCAAAGGTGGAAACGTTCTGTGTTATGAAAAGTAGTATTGGCAGCAAATCATAGTAATAGTCAGATCCAGTATTAAGTTCTTAGTTACAATGGGAAGTTTAGTGGGCTAAGAGTTGTCTTGGGAACAGACGTGGTATTATGTATGGAAGTTTAGTGGGATTTTATGTGTATAATTTTTTATCCGTAAAGAAGCTCTTGAAATTCTAGGTCCACTTTGTTTTTAAAAAAACCTATTAGGTGTCCTTTACTAGTAATCTGTGCACTTCCTTCCTTGTAAAGTAATTAAGAGATTTGTACTTACTCAACAAGGAGTTCATGCATGAAACTAAAGACAAAACTCTGCAGTACATGCTCTTGCCACCCACGGTGTTTTCCCATCCCTTGATTTAGCATATTTTAAAGTGAGACTTGCATCTTCTCCAGAGGATGTGTTCTGGAATCTGACTTACTTTTGGGAAACAGCTCTCTTGATCTCTGTAGTTAGATCTGTGTTCTCAAATAACTTTTATGCCTTTTTTCACTCTTATGTATATGACTACACAGTGCTCTAAACAAACATGACTAGTTAATCACTCTTTGTTTCTATTTTGCTATCCTTCCATAATTCTGGCACTGAGATTGTGTTTGTGCTTACTGTTCTGCAGTTTGTCCAGTTGGTGCGTTTCTGTTGTCCTCTATCCTCCTGTTGCCTCCCTGTTCTGGTTTGTTGCCTTTTAGGTGTAGGTATAGCTTATTCAAAATAAGCTTGATCAGTTTTGGAATTGGAATGACTTGGCTGTTTTTCTACGTAGCAATAGGGATTTTCTCAAAATGGGGGAGAGAAGCACAGTCCTAGATGGGTGTTGTCTTTTATGACAGAGAAAGAAAACAGTCTGATTTGTTAGTAAGTAAGTTCTTCCAGAGGTTACCTGTTCAATTTAGCATGTGAAAAAGCTTGCTGCACCATGGATTTCATAGAAGTGTGTATTACTGAATTCTTGCATTCATGTGAGTAGTTGCTGGAAACAAACAAAAAAATCCTTCTTTTTCTATCCAAGATTAATTGGTAATTTGTTGATTGTACAATTTGCTGTGTGACAAAGGTTATGTGACTTTATTCTAGTTCTAAAGTAAATTTTGAAATCTACATTAGTGGTGTGCTGACTAGTTTTGTACATAAATCTTGTCTGTTTGGTTTCTAAATGAGAACAATGCACTGCACTAAAAAGCTGTATGTAATCAATGTAATTATCCAAAGTAAGTAATTTCTGTGATACACTTAATATTAATACAGCCTGGCTTTATGAATTGACAAACCTTCTCAATATCTTTACAGGGTGCTGATAAGACTGTGAAAGGCCCAGATGGACTAACTGCCTTTGAAGCCACTGACAACCAGGCAATCAAAACTCTTCTTCAGTGACGGATGGACTGATATCTTAAATGTCTCTCCTGTGGCCTCACACTGCTGCCTGTCTGTCACTCTTTGCATCTTCCAGCTTCTTCAGCTAAATACTTCGGGGGGAGGGAAATTCTTTATGAATCAGACTAGTTAGGGGCTTGTATCGAAGATAATCTGTTTGGAGAGGGTTGAAAACTATTATGAACAGTGTCCCTCTAGGACTTGTCAGTGCACAATCTCTTCCCATTTCTAGTGCAAATGGAAGAAGGAAGACAGACCATGACCTTGAATTTTTGACTTGTAAACCTCCTAGGTTAGTACTAAGATTTTTGTTGAAAGTTTCCCTTAGATGGAAGTACTGTGCTATGTACCTGAAACTAATTGTGAAGGAGACAATAGTCCTATGCTATTAGTGTCTGCCGTAATCTGAAGTGTAGTAACGTAGGTGGCTGGGTTTCTTTTCTCTCTTCTCTCTCCGTGGGTAGCTTTATTCTTCTTCTGCCTAAAGCTTACGTTGCAGTTTTGAGGACTTTTGATACTAGTTATTGGAGATGTTCTTTATATTGACTAATTGGATGTCACACTAATGTTTTTCTGACTCTTGAGTAAACCAGGAAAGGTCAGTTGAGGCATGGTGGTGTTACACTCTGTAATACCTGCCAAGGTACTTTTGGTTGCTTGAATTTGAGGTTTTTCTTTCCCATGTTTGTTGTAGTCCCAGACAGATGTTTTAAGCAACTGGTTTTGGGAGAGTTCAAAATGTCACTAGTTATTTTCAAAAGGATTGTTAAGATGAAATTTCTTTACTCACCATGTCAACATAAAATTTATAGACACATGTGAAAGCTATAGGCTGTTTGGTATACACGGATAAATCAAGTCAAATGTGGAAAATGAACAGTAATTATTTAGACATTCCTATCAGATGAATAGTGTTGCTAAACTTTTCTGGTCAGCTTCTACATGTAAGCTTTCTAAGTTGAGGTGTTAGGAGTAGGAAGATGTACAAGTAGAAGTCCTGTCTTGCTCTAACTGCAGGAAGAAAAAAAAAACCCTTTTAATTGTGTGTATCTTTGGATTGGTGTTTCACTGTTGGCTGAATAAGCATCTTAAATTTCATTAATGCATGGGGCTTGTTCTTAAAGTTCCCAGTGCAACCATACCACATTAACCATCAACTTTTAGATAAGACTTACTATAACAGTAAGTACGTCAGTACTATGAGAGCCTTGATAATTCATGGGAAGGTATTTAATGATATTGTAGGGATTCTTGTCACATCTTATGGTCCTCAGGAACGTCTGAGCTGCTGGCTTTCATCTTGAAAGTTTTCGTTAGACTGCTGATTCGCCTAAAACTGAATAACAGGTGTTATAACAGAAAAGTGTGTACCACAAGCTATACATCTTCCTCTCTTTTGGAATACAGATTTCAAACTTTCTGATAATATACACAATACAGAAAACAAATGTATATAATGTTTCACGCTGAATTCTTAAACAGAAGTAGCTGATATTATTTTGATATCACTGTTGAAACTGAGAGGATATGTAGAAGTAGGCTGGTGACGACCACTCATATTTAATGGAGTCTTGGTTTTACTTGAATTATGTTGCATCTTATGAATGTCTCAGCTATAAAAAGCCTTGCATTTAGACTGTAAAGGGAGAATAGAAACTGATTTACATGTACACATCCCGTGAGAAAAGCAATGGAGAAAACAATCGATTCTGGCCATAAACTATACAGTGCAATTACTCTTTGCTTTAAGATGGTTGGCAAGGAAGAGCAGGGGAGTTGGAAATCAGTGATAAATCAATTGGTGAGCTGCTGATAAAAGAACAAGCATGTCTGGTGAACAGTGCTTTTAATGACTATTTAAAGAGAAATCCTTAATCTTATCTCTGATCAGTGCTGGATTGTCATGTCATTGTAACAGTGTGAACACAGACTATAGGTTTGACTCTTTATTCAGCTATGAAAGTAACCATCTTTGGCATAAATTTGCCTCCATATTATGCTATTAGATACCTAGCTATTAAAATACTAGTCTAGAAAACTGCAATCTTTTTTTATGTGGAAAACTTGATTATTCAAGTTTTTTGTGTTGATTAGTGTCAAGTTGTCTGGCCAATAGTGTTTTTGGGGTTTGGGGTTTTTTTCTCTGTATTCTTTCCTGTCCTTCCCTTCAACTCTCATGTAAGTGAGCATTATCATAGTAAAGAAACATCATCTTTGTACTAACTCTTCTGGTGGTTCACTGAGGCAATTTTGCCTCCCTTTTTCTACAATTATGTGGACACCTTATTTTTTTCTTACTTCGCTTGAGGAAAAAAAAATGCAAACAAACTTCAGTAAGACAAGTGTTAATTTGGCTGTAATATATACCCAAGCTGCCTTTCAAGATAGTTAAAAGATGGCATTTAATGTTTGGCTTATAAAGAAGAAATACTTTTTTGCTTTTTGCACTACATAAGAGGTGATTGATCATTTTGCCCAGGATTTAAAAAAAAAAAACCAACAAAAACAAAACACGAAAACCCAAAACTACCGCAACATAATAATAAAAGCTTTTGCTTTTGTAAATGTCTAGAAACTGGGCTTGTTTATTTGTTCCCTTCTTGTTAGCTATATTGTGGAAGAAATAATGAGTGGCTGCCTGTATCTTTGAGTAGGTCCTAACTAGATGAAAATACCAAACTGTAAATTATTTCAAATTCTGTAAACAGAATTTAAATACTTTGTCAGACTGGAATCACATATTCATGGAAATCCACTCTGTTCTTTAATCTTTTCCTTTGAAATTTGTGCTGAATAAGTTATAACCTTAAGTATATTTTGGATCCTCTGCTCCATTTTCTTAAGGGGGAGCAAATGGGAAAAGGAGTGCGATAGTTAAATGGAGCTTTATCCTTGAATATAACATTGAATTATTTGTAGAAGAGGCTGGTAAGAATGGAGTGTCCTAGGTCAAGCAATTGCAGTGTTGCATGCAAAATTTCAAAATGAACTTGTCTTAATTATATTTTGTAAATGGATAAACAATCATCTTTCTACGCAGTGATGGAAGAAAATTAGTGCTTTGTGCATTTTGATATTTGACTTCCTCTTTTCACCATTGTTAACTGTTTTGACACAGTTGGGTTCATTATCATGGTTCAGACATCAGAATGCTAAATGATACTGTATTTTTAAGTTTGTGTTGCAAGAATGAATGGAATAAACTTGAATTGTGCGATATGACAATATGGAGTTTTATTTTCCTTTCTGCTCCTGCGTTTTATGGATCTCTGGCTACAACTTTCTGTTTGCCTGGAAGGCATCTAAGGTCCAGCTCTCACATACAGTGATTAGAATCTTCAGATACTTATGAGACTTAAATGTGGAATGGAAGCTACTTTGAGAACTAAATATATACAGATTTTGGTGGGTTTTATCACATCCATTTAAAAGAGCTTTTGGTTAATTCTCTGGTCTTGTGGTCTGCATTTCCTGCTTAAATGGGAATGCATAATGTTGAAGATCTCTTACTCATGTTAGATTCTAAGAGACAGTTTGTTGATAGAGGGATGTTTCTCCCATTGCCTGTGAAGACTAAAGCAATTTATTCTCTCCTTTACTTCATCAAAGAAACCAAACCAGTTATTTACAGAAAGCACAGCTGAAGTATAAATAAAATATATATTAATTATTTTTGTTGCATGTTTATGATGACTTTGTCAGAACTTCCTGTTATAACTGTGCTAGCTGAATTAATCTGTACATGTAAGCACTTTTCCTAATATCTGTTTATGGCTTTTTTTTTTTTTAACAAATGGATTTCTCAGCTCCCTTCCGAAAGGAAGTTGGCCCAAGAAAGCAATTTTTTCAATTGGATCACTTGATTGTTTCTCTGTTTTGAGAAAAGTACATTCTCAAAGCTCTCCTCAACATATTTTTGTTCTACTTACAATTTGATGTCTTGGAACAGCTTTCAACTAAGTTATGCCATAAGCTTACTAGATGTGTTGTTTGGAAAGCACTTCATTTCATGTAGTGCCTTGAAAGGTTTCAAAAGCATGTAGTGTTAGCCTGCTCAGGAAGTGAGTGAGCATTTTTCCTAGGAGCAATGCTCCAATCTCCCTGCCTTAACAGTGAAAACAGTGTTACTAATTTTAAGCTAAGAAAAGTTGCATTTAGATGCCATTACTTGCTACTGTGATCTAATGATAATTTGGAAAGCCTTCCTTCAAGTAGGAGAAGTCTTGGAATCTCTTGATTCTTCACACTTCAAATTGCATTTGGAAACCCCCTGTGTGCACATCTCCATTCTCCTGTGTCCTAAATGTCTGTTTTCAGGAATGCTGCAGACCACTACAGAATACAGGATTCTTTCATACTTTTCAGTGAGTTCCTCTTTGCCACTAATATACCTTCATTTTGCAACATTTCAAAATTATGAATAGAGCCCTGCTTTTTCATGCAGTGACATTCATCTCATGACTATCAAAGTTGAGAGGCAGGACAGTGTGTCAAAACTGCAATAATCTGTGTGTCTGGATTTATCTATCAAACTTCAAATTCATTAAAGGAAAACTTCTTTCAGTAATCCAAAACTGAGCATAAATTTGAAGGACACAAAATGCAGTCTCAAAAATAATTTCTTGACCTACAATAAACTCAGGTAAAATTATTTACCTTTGAAACATTCCTTCGTATGTATTTCTTACCATTTTCCTCTAGCTGGAAGTAATTCCTCAGAACACTCAGAAGAAACATCAGTTTGTTCACCAAAGTTGTGGGTTTTTTTAGAAAGTAAAAGAAACCATTTTCTTGTTTGGATCAACGTTTAACTATTTTGCCTCAAAAGTGTTTGGAGGTGGAAGTCTTGAAAAGTATGTACTTTTTCAGTGAAATGAAGTTATATTTCCTCTTTCTTTTTGCAATACACTTTTAATTAAGAAATACAGCCTTTTATTTAAAGAGTGGCAGCATATTGTGACAAAAATCCAACCACCCATTTCCTTATTTTCAGTGGAAAACCTACTGATATGTTCCAGGTTGACAAAAAAAATGTCTTGGCTTGGTGGTTGGGTTTTTTTTGCCTTCCAGCGTATTGGTGCAGCCACCAAACCAGATGAGTATTTGCATGTCGCTATGTAATGATTCAACTGGATTTCTGTTTAGAGTGGTGATATCCCTGGGAGAGCTGCATGATGCTCTAGACTTTTGTAGTGTCTCCAAATCCACTATACCACAGGGCAGATGTAAAAGTTTAATTAGGACGAAGATAAAGACAGATATCTGAATGGGGTTGTTACTACCTAATTCAGCTTCTGCAATGCAGAAGACTTTCCAGTATCTCTCTTGGCATGCAGAGAGTGAGGATAGCTGCCGTTGCTGAAGACTGTTAAACAGTCATTTGTTATTACACTGGATGAGCTCTGGCCATCATAACATGGTAGCCTTCTAGAAAGAGCAAATGGATTCAAATGTTAGGTTCCAAAAGTCCCAAAATTTATTCTTGTTACTTGTATAATATTTAATTTGGAGGGGGGAGGGGTGTTGTCTCACATGTGCTTCAGGAAGCTTCCTAAAACAAGAATGCTTTTTAGTTTTCTTTCCTTGCCCCTTTGCATAAAGCAAAGCTGTAACTTCACCTTTTACAACAGAAATGTATCCTTCGCATTATTTGTAAATGAAAAACATAGCCAATGTTTGTGTTCTTATCTATTGTATGAGAGCAGTTGTGCTGAAGGATACTTCCCAACTATACTATTGACAAATTGCTATGAAAACCTCCTCCTACACCTGATACCAATATTTACATGTTGGCAAATCCTGAACAGTTGGCATAAGTAGAATATGGGATGAAATGTCTGAGTTTTAGCTTGAGACTTTGGATGAGATACCATTAGAACTGGGATCAATACAACAGCAACGTATTTGTTTTGTGACCATGCACAAAACTCTCTGTATTTCACTTCTCCATAGAAAAAACTTAATTTGTTTCCTTCTTTTTTTGTGCACTTAGCCTATAAGCTGATTGAAGGATTATCTCTCAGGACCTGACACACCTTAAAGGGGTTTTTTTGTGTGTGTTTTGTAGTTGGTGTCAATAGCCTTCTCAAAAGCATGGAAGAGCTTATTTAAAGAGAGAGATGAAACAGATAGGAAGTATGTCAATTACTAGTGTCAGAGGGTTAAAATCTAAGAACAAAACCCAAGCTTATAAATTAATGAAATTTCTGATGATAGCTATAAATTAAATATTTACAAAGCCATATTAAACAATAACTTGAAAGAAAAAAGATACAGTCTACAGCAATAAAGCTCCATAACCTGTATACTTAATAAGGAGGTGCTTTTAAAGCTGTATTCTCACTATAAACAGCTGGATATATATTGTTTAAAAAAGAAATTAGCACTTCCTTAGCAGATGGTTGCTTTGGGGAAAAGAGATTTCCCTTGTTACCAATTTGCAAGGCTCAGAGGTTGGGTTTGAAGGGTTTTTTTGCTGTCAGAGGTTAGATGTACAGAGAGTGAGATGTACTATAAATTAATGTCAAAATTCCGCTGAGTGGTTTCTAAAGGTCACGTTCTGTCAACTGCATTTGTTGTCCACATGCTAGAGCTGGCCTGTGACACGTGCTCCTATTCTCTCATCTTTATCTGCCCTTCCTGAATGTACAGCTTTCAAAAGCTGCACTTTACCCTCGTCACAGCTTGCCCTTTTTAATAGGTGCCTAGAAAGTAGGCAGAGAACTTGTTTGTAGATATTACTAGAAAATACTTTATCTAAGGCTGTCTGTCATCTGTAACAAGAAAGGAGGAATTAAAAATCACAGGAGAAAAGACTGAGGAGAAACTAGGATGGAGACAGTCTTTACTTCTCTCCTTGCCAAGGTTGTTAGGGTTAGGCTTGTTCTCCACTTTGTGTTATGGTAGTATGTCATATTTCTTTTTTTTTTTTTATCAGATGCTTTATCTCCTTACTTCTTTTCTTCACATCAGGTATACACTGAGTAGTTGTAGGATTGGAATTACATTATTTACTTTCTCCTTGTTTTTTTCCTCAAAGCTACTGGAAGACAAAGACAAATCCCTGGTACTACCCTGAAGTAACGTTGATGTAATAAAAGCATTTTAACCTGTACGTTGTTTGAATTCTTGAGACCCTTTTGACTGCTTCTCCAAATGCTACAGGTTGGTAGGAAGAATGTGAACGACTTTACTTTGGTTCGAGCTTTGGAGCAATATAATTTTCTTAAATGTGCAAGGTACTTAGTTTGTATACTGAACTGTTGAGGCGTAATGTGTCATACTGCTGGCAGAAATGGAACACATATGCGTGTTGTGGTCCTGCTGCTTTTTATAGTGTAGCTGGCCTTGCAACTCCAATTTTCTGGTTAGTTGTGATACAGCATAATTCAAAGTACACGTGGGCAAATGGACCCCTCTAAGATTAGACATTTTAATAGCAGGATGGCTTAGCAACAGACATCTCATTTTTAATTAACTAGACAAAACAATATAGAAAATATCCGGATTTAAAAGACCAGCTGTAAAGCAGAAGGGTAAAAATACAGACCTAGAAGCCAGAGAGGAGCTTGGAGTAGGCTTTGCAGTATTTTAGAATTTTGCACCAACAAACAAGGCAGGCAAGGGAAGGATATAAAAATAAGATCCCATAGTGACTGCGTAATTTTTGATAGACCATTTTCTATTTTGACCTCACTTCTTCACAATTAGCATTGGAGACAAAACAATTTTCAAAAACAATTATAAGCAGAGTTCATAAACATCTGAACTTCAGAGTGGAGGAGCAGGGTGCAACAGTTAATGAGGTGATAAGGCAAAGAAAGGTATTACATTCAGGTTTTGTGTTCAACAAACCAGCCTGTATTCCTAAGCATTTGGTATTTTAATGAATAAGACTTGTGCGTGCATTTTTGAGATATAATCCCAATGCCTGAAACTTGTTAGCTTTTCTTATATTTTGACTTATAATGTTCTGTAACACTTTTGTGTGTTTGGGCTGAAGATGTTGTTAATCTTCCTTCCAGAAATGATAGATGCAACATGGTCTATGAAATTTTTTATTATATTTTAATTATTTTTTTTTTTCAGAAAAGCTTAGCTGTATGTTGCTACTCAGCTATTTGGACTGAGAAGTACTGCTCTATTGAACGTGGGTTTTGCTTTGAAGCAGACACCCATGTCAGTGCAGAGCTACCTACTGCATGCACAAGCATTTTCGTGGCAGAGAGCAGCTGCGACACATTGTGGAATTCCAAATGCATTTATCCTAGTGGTGGCTGTGAAAACCCACCAATAATTTCATGGCCACCTAGGCAGAAAACTGTCACCTTAAAAGGTTTCAACCAGATTATTGTTCTTGTCACATAGTGGCAATTTACCAGGATAAGGAAATGATGATTTGAGATAGCATGACTGTGACCTGTCTAGTATAAACCTTCTACAGAAAAGAAGTGTATTCTACTGGATCCTCTCCTGAGGAAACGTTCAAACCATTGCCAGGTAGGAGCTATAGGCACCTCCTGAATGGTCATGTTGTCTCATCCATTTACTGAGGACTTAAAATACTTGTTCAAATGTTCTGTGTTCTGCTGCTTAAAAAGCTGATGGTTGAGACCAGCAGCCTTAAAGCTGCCTTTGTCATTCTTGACAGCAGTCATGTTAAGAAAAGCAATGATACTTGCTGTGGATGCGTGACTGAGAGCATAGCAAGTTTCTTTTTAAGTTTTATTTAGTGTAAGAGCAGCAGTGACAAAGGCTGAGAGCTAGTAAGGGAGTTGACCTATTAAGGTATTTGACTAAATAAAGATATAAAGCTTGTCTTACAGAGGTTTTGAAATTATACTAAATTTATTTTTGACAGGTTAATAGTAAGAAATATTGTTACTCTTTAACCTGTTATGGGCAGTTAGGGTTTTCCCAGGCTGTCTTTTGTCATAATGAGAAAGTCGGTCAGCTTTTTCCTTGTGTTCACAAATTCCTCTACCAATAATGGTAGATGAATTGATTATTTTGTCTCTCAGTTCTCTGTTTTAAAGCTGGGATGTGTACTTTGTATGCTCTTTGATTAAAATAGAATAATCCCTTGTAGCCTGGAGGAAACTTCTGTATGTGTAAATAGAGTAACAGCGTAGAAGTTTATTTCTTTTTTTCTTTGTTAGTTTGCTTTCTTGTCAGAGATGGAGTAATTTATCTTACTCATGGACCATTGATCACCAGGTAGTAAGAGGAAGGAATTTCCCTGATCCCTGGACTTCGATACCGTTTTGTGATTAAAACTGATGCCTTCATCAGTATGTCTTTGGCAGGGTTAGTATAACAACAAGAACTGATTAAATTTTTCTGCTGGTTGAACTTGACATAAATGGATCACATCAGACATCTTTGTTATCACAACAAATGTATAAGATACATAAGATGTAAATGTGTAAGAATTTCTTCTTGAGAATTCAAGAATTCAGGGCACTAAACTGGTAGCATCTTCAAACCATTTTCCCTAAAGTTATGTGACTGCACCAGAGAAAAATGAAATATTAGACCTCAAAGGCTTTGTGTATTAGTAACTTACTCTCTCTTTTCCACAGTATCTTCAGGCAAATATTTCCGCATGGTGGTGTTTCAGTGGAGAGCCAGGCCAAGTGCGTACAGGAGGCCAGGTCTTCTCAAAAAATTTGATCTTCTCTATTCTGTTTCTGTGCAATGTAGTGCTTCCCTTTCTTCAGAAATATTAGGGCAAAATATTAGGGAGACCATTAAATAGTTTCACTGTTTTCATGTGTGGTGGTTTGCTTTTGTAACCCTACAATTAAGCTTTGAGTGTTGTTCTTGCAACAAGTTATTTTTGTAGTAAAGGAACTTGGGCCGATACAACATGGCTAAGAACTATATAGCAGGCGGGGGGGAAGATTTTTTGGTGGTGGTGGTGGTTTTCTTGTTCTCCAATATATAAATAAGCCAAGTCCCCAGAAAATCTGTGCATCCTTCAGTTTCATGGTTATTTACCAAGTCACTCCTTGAAAACATTGGGTTTGACCTTGCCAATTATAATTTCTCTCTGGAAAGAGATGATTAAAAGTAAGAAGTATGAGTGTAAGCACTGTTAACCTGTGTAATACAGCTGCCAGGATATTGCTACCAAGCTGGAGAATCCTGAATTTGTCCTGCTTGCATGCCAAGAAATGGTATTTGTCTGGTAAATAAAACATGGTTAAACAGTAGAGCCATTGGCAGGGAGGAATTTTCAACAAACACAAGACAAGAAGCTGAAAAAGCGTGAGGGATCGCACATAGTGTCTGTGGCTATACTGTCAAAGTAGCTGCATTTTTTGGGTGGTGATTAGACTGAGTGTCACTTTTTTGTGATTTTTGACTCTTGTCACTGAGGGTAAATGTCCTTCCAGAACTAAGGATTGTACTGGGACTGCAGTTAATCAGCTGTATTCATTGTACCTGCTAGTCAAGGGAGAAAAATACAGGATCAAATGAAACTGAGTCTCACTCAGACCTGTGAGAACTGATAACATGGAAATAAACATAGTCATCCTGGCTTGGGGAAAGGATCCAAACTATTTTTCTCTTTGACTATGAATTGATAAATTTTGCAGGAAACGACACTGGAAAGTGACAGCAGCAGAGAAGATCTCTAAAGGTAATATGAGGGACAGAGCAGGACATTTTTTGTTTTATTAGGCAACGTAGAAATTTATCAAGCAACATAAAGAGCAGAAATAATGCAAAGTATGCATTGCAACAATACTTGGGGAAAAAAAATAGAGAATGGCAAAATATGGCAGCATTCATATCCATGATTCTTACGCAAAAGCAATCTTCATGGCCAGGGCAGCAGAAAGTTTTCGCTCTATAGGAAAGGAAAGCAATGAATGTCTGTTGCAATGTATTCACTAATAAACTTCAGGTTTACACAGTCCAATAGTTTCTGCTCCAGAGAGCTTTAGCTCAGTGTAGTAAGATGAGAGTTGAAAAAGGTTTTGTTTTGGTTTTAATACTGCAATTTAGAACAGAGCAAAAGAAATAAGTCTGAACTTAAGGGTCTTAATTAGAACCTATTTTCAAATGAATTAATTATGCCTTTTTATTTTGTTTTATTTTAGTTGTGATTCTAAATACATGAAAGCTGAGTAAGTGAATGCTGCAGCTTTGAAGCTCTTTGGCCTAATATTTTCTTTCTAAATGGGGCTATTATTTAATCTTCAACTGTAAAACCACTATATTCTGCAGGGCTGAAATAGCGTTGTGAAATAGTGTTGCAAAAAGCACAGGAAAGCAGTTGTAATGTTTATTCCTGAAACAGACAAATACAGCAGCCCTTCTAAAATGCAAAAGCCTGTTTAAAATTGCCATTATGTAAGTGAACAACAGGTACCAAGCACTACTTTCCACAGTCTTTCTACACTTTCAGGCTCTGTCTCTGTCTCTCTTCTCATTGGGAATGACCAAGTTCTATTTATTTTATAGCTGGTTGGAAGTTGTGAAGCTTTCTTCTGTTTTGATGTAGGCTCCTTATACAAAAAAGTTTGAGAACCAGTCACCCAATCCACTAATCCTTAATACAGATTTAACAAAGACAAATGTATATTTCAACAAAATAAACAAGCACTAATCTCTTTCCATTTTGTAATAAGCAATCCCACTAGAGGTTGGGCAGTAGGAATCTATTTGGCTGAAGGTTAGCTAATCTGGTGTGACAAGGGTTTGGGTTCTGCTCTGGTCCTGTCCTTGAGGCGGCTGCCCCTCTTCCAGCTAGCAGTGGCAGGAGTGCCTGTGTAGGCTGGCTGCAAATGACTTCATTTTTCACAGCTGTCACCTCTAGGTTTGCTTTAAGCACTGTTACAAACACCTTCTTAGTAAATAATCTTGCAGGCCTTGGTTGAGGAGCTTCTGTGAACTACAGTGGAGGAGGAGGAAAATCTCTACTCAGAGGGGTCTGGTGTAAAGGATTCTTATGCAACCGGAATGAGATACAGTGGTGTAAGCTGTCATGGCTTTTATAAGCGTGTTGCTGCCATTGCAGCAGTAGTGGGAGAATTAGTACAGAATGACACAGTAGATAGCTGGTAGATTATTGCTGTCCATTTCTTTCCTCTGCTGAGAAGGAGGGTGTCCCAGATGATTAAGTGGCTGTTTCCAGGTCCAGGAGAGCTGATTTCCTTATGTTGACAGATTTTGTTTGATCTTTGGACAAATCATTTGTGTTGCAGTTTGATAGAACAGTTAAAGTAGCAAATGCTGCTGAAAAGGCAGATTCCCACCGCACCCCGCCCCCCCCTTTCTTGGGCAGAGCCACAGCCTCTTTTCCTGCATTAGCACTAAAGCTTACCTGGTCCTGAAGAGAGCTGAAACAGCAGAAAATAGCCTAACAGCAATAACAAAAATATCATAAGCCTGAGACAATATTTTAGCTGTTCTTAGGGAGAAGCAGCAAACCTTTCTTAATTTACAGCAGTGACAAAAATTGTACATAGCTATCTGTGGATTCATTGAATCTGGCACATTCCCCAGACTCGCTACGTCTTTCCAAAGTTTCTTGTAATCCTCAATGGCCACAAGAATCCAGAACAACCAAGGGGATAGCATCACCTTGTTGTTCACCTTCCCTTTCAGTTCACTAATACGTGGGTTGAATGACCTCAGTCCAGTCCTAAGGCTGGTCCCTAGGTCACTCTAGTATTAACCTCTGTCAACAGTGAGAAATTGCTACTTATGTCTAATTCTCTCTTGCTCAGGTTTAAACTGTGCTATGACTTTTCCCTCTGCTGGTTGCCAGGATTCTTCAATGGCTTCTTGTGAAGGAGATTGTGAAAGTCTTTGGAAAGTTTGAACTTTTTCTACCTAGAAGTTTATTTAAAATCAATTGGATGTTGGGGTGGGGGGGAGGGGGAGCAATAAAGAAGAAATGAGATAGGCAATTTTTTTAGAAAGCATAGTCCCTTAACAATAAATAATTATCTCGTACGGTCACGCTCCTTCAGGGCTCTGGACTTCAACTTCAAAGGAAACAGAGGATGCAAGCATCCCAAACACGTAAATAGATAGGCAATTAAAATCCAGCCAGAAGTTTTATTTTTCCCGAAAGTCCTTGTGAAGCATCCTACTCTATAAACTGCTCTTTACAAGGGTAAACATGCTTAGGGGAGTAATCAATCCCTTTTCTGAATGAATTAATTGATTCCCTGCCCCTGCCTCTTGTAACAAACAACAAACTACCAGCTACTGTTAAGGCAACTTCAATACATGACGTCATCTCTATCTAAACTCAGTTTGGACAGATCGTTAATAATGCAGGTCCAGGAATGGAGTGAAGCCTCTGCAATACTTTTCGGAAATCCATTGCAACTGGAAATCCAAGGTTTGCCAGCAGCCTGACAGTTCAAACAGCCTGTGACAAGCTGTCAGACTGTCTTGTGTTTCAATTATTTATCATCATTCTGTGAATATACTAGACAGTCCTTTAGAATATGAACAAACACTTTGAATGATGTATAATCTTTATTAGAGTTCACCACCTCAATGACAGCATGGGCGAACAGCTGAAAAATATAATGGGTAATGCCTGGTTTTTACGCACCATTTTGCATGTGGGAGGTTTTACAGAGGAAGCAGACACTTTCAGATAGAAGTGTCATGGCCAAGGACAGAAATAGAAGAAAAATTTATGTCTCCAACTTGTCCGTCTGAAGCTCCACTGGAGCTTGCTGCTACCAAATCTATTTAATGTATTATGATGGAATCCAGAAGCCCCGGCCAAAGACTGGTGTCTCTTCTTCTGTGATACAATGCCAACAGGTAAAAAGGCTATAGCAATCTAACGTTTTACATCCACTACTACTTCAAATAGCTCTGAGAGATCGAAAGTCCTGAATTTCAGTAAGATAAACGCTGAACGTTCTTCACACAAACAGAGGGGAGCAGCAAGGATGATCAAAGGTCCAGAAAACAGACGCAATAACATACTTTCCAATTTTTAAAACACTCTCGCAAAGAGGAATGGAAGCCCTCTTTCTCTGTGGTGGACAAGATAAAATGGACATAAACTACAGCGAGGAGTCTGACATCACGAAACAGTGAAGTTCTGAAACTGATTTCTGAGAAAGTCTATGGAGCTGCTATCACTAAATGCTTTTAAAACCAGAAATGAGGGATTTTTTATTTTTTTTGTGTCCAAAAATTACTAATGTAAACCTTTGGGACAAGGTGAGGTATAGATCATTTTTTCCAAAATCCTCTTAGGCCTGCAATTTTGTGAAGTTTCATCTACTTGGGGGTTATATAAATTTAATACAGATAAGTATATTAAAAAAACCCATTAAAATACATGTCTAATAAAAAATGCATACACAGAATACATTTCATTTATATGTATTGAAACATTTTTAGTCATATTTAGAACAATTAGTTAGGTTGTCTTTCTGGTAAAATTAAAGGATTAATATGGATTTAGTGTCTTTTGAAACAGCATTTTTGAACTGAAATTCAGCATAGTCCATAGGTGTTTTCATCAGATATTATGTATTGAAGGCAAGCTCTCTATACAGCTTATTGGAAAATAATGGATTTTGATAAGAAAAATAACAGACTTGAAATTATAAAAAGAAAATTATAAAAAATTGTTTGTTTTTTCTTTTTTCTAAGGACACATCACCTGCAACTCTATTTATTGATCCGAACACTGATTAGTCTGCAGAATCCTACTGAGTCACTGTGACAGCTCAGTCTCTGAAAAAGAGATTGCAAACAGCTTGAAAAATATAAAAAACTGTCTGAGAGCGCCAAGTTGGATGTTAAAGAGTATCAAAATCACAAAGCTCTTCAACTCGTCAAAGTCCAGTTCTGATGCCTTATATAGGCACAGGTTACATGCCAGTGTAATTAATTCAGTTAAGGGGGTAATACTTTTTTTTTTGATATTTTTGTTCACACTAGCTGTTTTACTACTCTACTGTGAAAATAGCTTATACTAGTACAGTTTAATTCCATGCCCACTTAGAAATTATGTCTGCCATCACTAGCTCCTTTTCACTAGTTTCGTATTTAGCTGTATCAGCAGTACTAAGGTTCTAAGGTTGTGCTTCTGTAATCGTAGATGTCTAGATAGGGCTACTTTTTTTTTTTTAATAGATTTTTGTTTCCTTCTTGATGTAGCATTGCTGATTAATCAATCTTTACTCCCAGGAAAATAAGATTTATACAAAACCAACCACTTGCCAACTGGCTTTAGAGATTTCCACCATTCATTTTAGTTAATTGAAATTATGAAAATTCTGCAGCTTCTTAATCAGAGATTTTGCTGCAGAGTACCACTTATGGCAATGCTTTACAGCTGTATATGACTTCAGTAGATAAGAATAAGATATATCAAGAAAAGTGCATTTACAGGCCCCATTAATTTGAACTAACATGGCCTAGGGTATTGTGGTATTCCTTGATAAATACATTTGGGCTGTAATAGACTTTTTCATGTCTGCTATGAGGCTATTGTTCCTTGACTTCCAAAAAATATAATTTCAGGATATTTTGTCTTCTATGATTTGTTTGTGCTTAAGGTACAAATCCAATAATATGTTTGTCTTTTTATTTGTAAAAAATGATGAGCAAATAAAAGGAAAAACATCATGGTCTGCATGTGAACTTTACATTTTTCAAAAGTGAAACCAGGTGATAATTTTATCTGCAGGAAATGTCTACATTACCAGGACTACTAGTATGCTATACCAGAAAAATGCTGCAAGATTGAATACAGCTACACTAGGAAAGCTGTCCTTTGTATCAGTCCAGCCATCACCCTGAGCAAACAAAAAAAAAAAAAAAAACCCACCAACAAAAAAAGCAACCAACAAACAAAAAGACAAACAACACAAAACCAGCAAAAGATCTGGTATGGAAGAAAGATTAACTTCATCAGTTTTGATGTTCAAATATGTCACATCCCTCCTCATTTCAAAGCTCCATTTGCATCAGCTGTTTGAAGTTTCTCAGAGAGGTTGGACTAGATCTCCTGAGGTCCCTTAGACCCATAGGACAATTCAGATTATATGTTGCATTTTGAGGGAGCAGTAACATTTCATCCATTTGTAATTTCAATCCGTACACACCAAACCCAAATAATTTGTAAGATTCTTCCTGATTATCCTAGTTTTTCTTCACGTGTTGTAGGATGGAATACTTTCCTTGCAGGTCTTCAAGTCAAATGCAGGCTATAGTCAGATGATTGAAGAACAATCTTAGTGTTGCAGCCGAGAAAGCAGTCCATTGTAAATGGGCTACAGCGGTGCAAATCATTCTCAGTCAGTCAAACAGGCACTTCCAGTTTTAATCCGGGTCATTACAGGTGGAAGATCAAAACAATTACTTTAAACAGCACTTTGCAACTCTTAAGTGGCCAGGACCTCACCTGTAGTCTGCTTTTATAGCTCAGCTATTGAGCAGGACTTTAGCAGCCACAGTGGCTTGACAGGTTGCAGTCATCTGCCTGAGTCTGCAGAGTGACCAAAGACTTACCTAAGGGGTTATACAAATTTTTTTTCCCCAAGATTATGTTCCAAGACCCACATAAAAACGCAAGAGGAGGCAAAATGGCAGAGGCAGATGAGGCTTGCAAAAGCATCTGTTTCCATGGTGCATGGGAAGATGCATGTGGTCCCTCTATTTCAGTGTTGGTTATCCAATTACTCCCAGGAGAAGAGCAAACATACAGTACACACATTTCATAGACTGGGGCTGCAAATTATTTGCAAAGCTATTAGTGCTGTGAATTAAGCCCAGTGACTCTAGAGGAACTCTAAACAGCATGGGAAGCAAACAAGGGGAATTAGATGTCTGCAAGTAGCTGTAGAGCTATGATCTCACTGGGATCACAGGGATATGATGCAATGGATGGGTATGGACTTTTTAGGAAGGACAGACCAGCGTGGTGAGGCAGGGAGTCAGTCACCTTTTATGTGAGAGAGCAGTGGGAATGCATGAAGCTATACCATGGGATGAGTGATGAGCCAGTCAAGAGCTCATGGATCAGGATTAGAGATCGATATGGGCAACACTGTGGTCTGTGTCTGCTGCAACCCGTCTAGTCAGAAGAAATAGGTGAGGCCTTCTTCAGGCAATTGGAAAAAATCTCACGATCGAGACCATGGTCCTCATGGGAGACTTGTCTGCTGGAGGGACAAGACAGTGGGGTACAAGCAAGCCAGGAGATTTCTGGATGTTTTGTTTCTTAAATAATAAGACAATATAAAAATCTGAAGAGCAACCTTGATTACAAATAAATATATCCTCAAGGGGCGCCAATACAAATAAGCACATCAACAATAGAAGTGGCTTCCTACACTATTTCAGGAAGAAAAAGATGAGCTGTGAACAATCAGAAAGGTCATTTCTCCTGTACTTGCAACAAATTATCAGTTAAATCTTTACTGTATTGTAAGCAAATCCATGCCTTTTCATCTATACTTATGGGTTTTTATTGAGTTACAGAAGAGAAATATAAATAATTACAGATCTAGGAATGCCTGGAAACATGATAAAGCTTTCACTCTGCAAGACTTTTAACTGTACTTAATTTTAGGCATCTTCTCACCTTTCTTGTCAACTGATAACACATAAAACGCTTGTTTCAACACATAACAGCATCATTGCTATAACATATTCCTTCCTATTCTGTGCTGTAGTTGCCTGTGACAATTGTAATCTCTTGATGTGATAAAATGCAGCTGTTTAGTATATGCGTTCCATGCCACGCATGATACACAACAAATGATCTGAATCATCTCGCTCTCTGTGTCATTTTTATTACAGATTTCTTCATTCTGAGGATGACAAAGGAAATGAGGATCAATGGAGAGACAGGGGGGAAAAGGAGAGGAAAATAGAAAAATGGGAAACACATTTCTCATAACCTAGGAAAAATGGTTATGAGACCCTAGATGTACACATACAGTCTTCAGTGAGCTGAGAGCATTTTGGCCTTTGACAGCAGACTTGTAAGTCAGTGGTTGATCTGTGTAAGAGAATGTTTTTTCCAGTATTCTTGGTTTGGTATCTTGAGAAGTTATTTCATCATTTTTAGAACTGTTCCGTATATCTTTATCCTCATAATAAATAGTTAATGCTGTGATATTAAATGTCTGATGGCTCTGAAGTGGAAGTTACCTGTTCCAGTTATTACGAGATATGCCCCTTTCATTTTTAGAGAGCCCTCTTAAAAACTCACACAGAAAATCTCAAAGGTACATTAGGTACCTTGTTTATCCCAGGCTAGGTTTTTTGCTTCCTGTTAGCTTGGACACATTTACTTTTCCTTTGCAGAAGGCCTCCATGGGGGTACTAAAAACATAAAATAAGACCAAAACTGAAGAAGGGACCTCCTATACATCAAGGGCAAAAATCTCACTTGATTAATGGGCTTTAGAGGAAGGTAGACTGTCCTGCCTGCTGAAATGGGTATTTTTGATATAACTAAGTTTAAAAGAAACAAGTAGGAAGGAAGGAAAGGCAAAAGGAAACCTTAGTATACCTTAAATCTTTAGGATTCTTTGCCTTTAAAAATATGCAGTATTGGAAAAGCCATTATTATTGTTGTTGTTATTATTAGTCGCTATTATTTCCCCAGGTGTTCCATTAATTATTTTTATTGCTGTAGGTGAAAGAAGCCTGGATTACTTCCCAAGGTGTCTGAGAGATCTCATACCCATGGTTACCAAAATAGGGAAAACAAAACCTGACTTGAAGATTTTACTTTATTTCTATAACTCAGCTGTTTGAAAAACTACATAGGCTCTATTAATAACTTACATTTAAAGCAACTCATATTTTGATCTGGAGAGGAATCTCTGTATTTGCAGTGCCGGATGTTTTTCTATGCGAGGTGGATCTTGGGTTGTCTTTTCATGAAGTTTCACCACTGCTATGGTTTTGAGCAGGATATCTGACAATGAGTAAAATTTATTAGGTTTGGAGATTTCATTTAAGGTTCCCAAAAACTGAGCCTGATTTTAGTCTTCCTCTGAAGTTACTGAGAACAGTATTGCTTGGTAAGCTTTGGCTTCCAGGTATTTTTGACTTGGCTAGAAATAATATAGCCTATTTTTTATGTATTTCAACACTACTTATTTTAGCCAAAGCTAGAAGTAAGAACGCAGGAGCAAACAGCTATGGTAAAAAAAGTTATTTAAAAATTAACCAGCTTCATTTTTCTGTCTTCTTGCTTTGCTTTTCAGAATGCTTCATGCTTGCTTTTTGCTCCTTTTGAATGCAGCCATTGCCATTACTTACAATATGAAATGTTTCTGAATGACCTACAAGCCAGTTTCAACATGTTTTAGGTAACCTGGCTCTCCCTTTCCATGAGTCAGTTACACCTAGAAGCTTCAGGATGCTTCACAAAAGACTGAAATGGAAAGAGGCAGAACTTTCTAAGGAAAAAACCTTAAAATTATCTGGTTTATGGCTCCAATAATTCTACTGCTTTCCCTGTCCCAGGTTTTCTAGTCCTGCTCCCTTCCCTGGTCAGACATTGGTGCTTGTATGACAGAAGACTATAAAGATGCTGAGCATCTGAGCCTGTGAAAATTCTAGACTTTTTGGGGAGGATGCTAGGCAATACTGTTAGCTCCTGATGCCCAAGACACTAGCACTGTTGCAAAGGAGTGGGATGGACTGTGTGACTCTGGGTGACAGCTCTAAAATGGATGATGTGAAGCCTCTGTGCAGGTGCACAATTAATTATTTAAGGGCTATTATTAAAGTGGTTTCAGGCAAAGTATGGAGTAGAGACAATACTTGGATTCAGCAAACAGGCGTGACATTTAGATACTCAATCAGAGCGCCTAAACACAGCATTAAAGAACATTGTTAAATCACTCAAAAATTAGGAAAGATAAGGACTAAGGTGCAACTTGAATTCAGCTTCCTATTGCCTTATTTTGTAGTTTTGTCTAAAATAATCAGCCTGGAACTAACAGCTCTCTAACACAAAATCCTGTACTAGGTCATACAACCACATCCACATGATCTAGTTTAGGGCTGGGTTTTTTGCTTTTTATGGTTTTTATCTCATTCTATTTTGCAACAAATCCTTATTTGCAAAGAAGGCCTTAGTCTTAGGAAAGACCTTCCCTTGGATAGCATTTTGAATGGCCCTATTTATGTCTCTAGTGAAGATTTCAGGCAAGCGGGGTGCTTTTCAAAGACACAGACCCTCTGGCAGCATCCCAGCTCTGTGGCAGCTCTTTCCGGTCACAGGTTCCACACTTTTCATGGCTCTGTGGGTGACAGTATGTGCCATATCCCAAGTGAGTCAGTGATGGGAAGGGAAAGCAAGAGGTTGCTTTGCTGTGCACTTTGCATTTGACGTTTAGAAGGCCCGTGGCTGGGGAGGTAATATACTGGCTGCTGGAGAGCTCTGGTCACTTCATTGTGACTTATAGATCAGGAAAGTGAATCTCATTAAAGACCTGACCTGCAGATGAGTACAAATCTTGTCTTTCATTATAAACGACATCTCTGAAATGCAGCTTTACTTCCTAGCAGCAGAAGGAACACTCCAGCTCAATACTAATTCAGCAGCCCCATCCTGTCCAGTGATGCACAGTGATCAATTGCTTGTTCTTCTGCTGGGGCTGTAACACATCTTCCTCATGCAGGGAAACACGTTAGTCTAATGTGTGGAATTAATTTTCCCATCATTCTTTCTGCTCTGTAGAATACATGTCTGAGCTATAGTAAAGAAATTTAAATTTTTCCAGGAGGCTTTGGCTGGGAGGAATGATTGAGAAGTGGACAGCTGTAAAGAGCTCATAGCATTAACTGCTTCATGTCCTGTTCAAGCTATCCTTTCTAATGTTCTGTGACATGTAAAAATTATTTCCATGTTATGAAGGCAAGGGCTGGGTGCAACATGAAAACGCTTTTTTCTCTCCATTCAGAATCTACCTTTCTTAGTGTTGGAAGATGTTATGCACTGACTGGAATTAGTGGGGATTAGATCAACCTATGACTGCTGCTTTTCCTGCAGGATAGCTGGTTCCTCCCTAACATGGATTTGGTAAATTATGAGTCACATTTGCCTGTTACTCTTTCTGGAGAAGCTTTGCTGTTTTTTAGAGAATGCCAGACAAGAATTTCTCTTCCATGTAAGTTAAAAACTCAGTGATTAGGCTAGATAGGACCATTTAAAGGCAAGACAAAAACAGAGGTCATTGTGCATAGAAAAGCACAGTTCTACAGGTCATCTTTTATGAACACCAGCAAGAGCTAGCTTCTAAACTTAAGTTTCAGTATTACTCAGTGGAGAGTTTGCACAGGCTTGCAGAGGGCAGCTTGACTTTATGAAAGCCTGTCAAAATTACTCTACATAGGGGAGTGGCGCCTTTTAAGAGAAAAAAGTGTCCTCAGACTTAGAAGTGAAGTGTGCAGGTGGGGTTTCCTTTGTGGCCACGTATCTCGTTGCCTTGATCTAAAAATAACACGTGACAGCAGATTTTGTTGTAGTTGCCAATTTATTCTCAAGTTCAGGCAATTTGCTTGTGCTTCTGAAGTGATGGGACACCTTGAACTGCATCACCTGGCATCTGTCTTGCAAGCACATTCTCCCTCAGGGCTGGAAAGCTGGGCAGAAACTGAAAGCAAGGGTTAATTAGGAAAGAAAGGATAATTACCTGGGGTTTGTTTTTTTTTCTTTTGCAACCTTTACTGACCTATAGCTACTGTTAGTTCATTTCCCATTCTGCACTGATACCTCTGTGAATTTCAAATGGCTTTGCTCATTGTCTCCCTGCTTAAATAAAACCCTTCTTCAGCCTTTAAAGAAAATTGCAAAAGCCTTTGCATATTGTGCAATTACCTCTCTCTTTATTTTCCTAAAAAATGCATTCAGTACATCCCTTGCAGGACACCAGAATTAGCATGTCAATATCACAACGTCTCTCTGTGGGAGTAATATTGTGTATGTAACAACCCCGTCCAAGGTTATACGTTTATAGGCAAAACCGCATTAAAATGAGTTGTTTGCACTAATGCCTTCAGGGGAAGTAAACAGTGAGTAGGTTGTTCATTCCTGTCCTGACTGCAGAGACTTACAGGCACTAAAACAATTATGATTTACGTTGAGAGGTTTCGGAAGAGGCAACCTCATCACCTCTCCAACACCCTACCCACTGCTGGTGCTCCCCAAAGTTCTTTCATGTAAGACACCCTCTTTTGCACCATTAGTATTACCTGGAAACTGAGATCCCTCTTCCAGCTTGGCTTTAAGCAGTGGAGCCCTAGCAATGACATCCTCATTTTCCACTAATTTTTCAGCATTTACATCTTCACTAATGAACACTTTTCCTGGCATCTATACAGTGTGTATACAGTGAACCCCTTCTAAGAATAAAAGTCTATATATTAAAATACACTTACGTGACTTGGAAGACACGTGTCATTCTGGGAAATATCCTAAGGTGATTATATCACATTGATACAATGGTGGTTTTAAAGATTAAATGTTATAATTAAAGCCTGTCTCTGGTTCTGAATCAGCTGACTTTCACTAGAAATCAGAAATGTGTCTGGTTTTTTCAGCTTGCATACTGGAAAAAAAAAATTAAGAGCACTATTTTTGAAAGCTCTGATACTGTTTATACATCTACATGTACTTCCAGAGTAGATAACAGTCTTCTGATAAGAAGTAGGTGAAACCAAACAACCAGTACAATAGAGACCAGCAACACCCAGAACCTGGTGAAAGCACAATTTTCACCAAGCAGTCCTGCATCTCTAAGCTCTCCATCTCTAACCTCTAAGCCACAACTTTGCAGGGAGATCAGGACAAGCTTGGGAAGGCCTACATTCGTAGCATCACTGCAGAATAAAACCATGGAATGAATGAAAACACCTTACCTTCCACTTCTTTTTGAGATTGTTAAATTAAATATCATAACAAAACTATCTTTCAGCAGGACTGTACTCTGTCCCTTCTCAGCTGATGTAGAAGCATTAGTTCTGTCTGTCTCTGACCTGCTTGAAAATTTATATGTCCCAGATCTTTTTTTTTCTTTTTTTTCTTATTGCACTCAGTTGATTTTAGAAAACATTTTACCTGTCCTTTCAACAGAAAAGATTAGCAGCATCAATCACTTTGCAGTTTTTGTTGCTGATGAACCAGCTAAAGGGAGTCTGAGTTGTGCATGCCTAACCCTGAACAACATGATTCTCTCTCCTTTATTTGCACAAGAGAATAGAAGCAGCTTGGGGTAACTTGTAGCTGGATCAGGCTGCATCTTTGTCCCAGTCCTCTCTCCTCCTTGTGCCTCAGTTTCCTCCTCTGGGAATAACAATACGAATCTCCTCTTCACAGTGCCTTAAAGAAAAGAATTACAGGGAGTTACTTTGCTCACCAGGGCCTGTACAAGAAGTCTGGACACCCAGTTCAGAGGTCTGCTCTGGGACCCTCACAACACTACTTTTTGATACCTCAAACATTCTTCTGGGTCTAGATTTGCCCATCCTTGGAAGATCTCAGTACCTCATCTACTTTGATTGCTGTTGATCTGGCTGTTCATCCTTCTTCCTCTTCCTTCCTTTCCTGCTAAGAACTTGTGAAGATGAAAGTCCATTTACCCTTAAACATGTTTTCTCCTGTGCTTTGGTATTAACAGCTTCAGAGGATCCTCAGCCTCAGCAGCATCCCACTGCCACGGCTGCTGGATTTGCTGCTGTTGCTGCTAAAAGGAACCAGAACATTCAAACCAACATATGCACTGACTCAGTTACCGTAGCTCTGGGGGCTCTCATGGAGGCAGAGGGCCCCCAACTATTGCCAGACATGGCTCATGAGCAGAATGAGAGCTTGGGTGTCTCCCTGCGCCTAAAAGTTTACAGCCTGACCATACAAAGGAAATCACACGATGAAAGAAGCGTGCCAGAGGCCATCTCCAAATATCAGATGGAGACTCAGCAAAATAAAGTGATTTGCCAAGGACAGAGCTGGGAGTTATATTGTTGTACCTTCCAGGGGAAAGCTGGGTGTGTACAGACGAAAGACAATGTATGCTCTTTCTGGATGACCAGATACTTTGGATTTTGAAGTGGTTTTATTGCTCCTCCCCTCCCCCCCCCCCCCCTTCAGTCTTTTTACCTCCCTCATTCTTCATTTTTTCAGGCCTGCTCTTCATAGCTCTATATTTGATTACGTTCTCCAGGGCTAACTGCTTCTTGCTCACTGAACACCTGTGACCGGGTGGAGGACAGACATGCAGACAAGGCAGAAAGGCAGGGAAGCCAGTCCCCAGAGAGCTACAGCCGAGCGCCCCAGGAGGGCTCTGGCCAGTGCGTGCCAGGTGAGTGCACGCCTCGCAGCCTCCTGCCTCTGCTCTCTGGCTTTCACGCTGCATTTGACATTCTCTGTCTCTCCCCATTTCAGTCACCAGATGAAACCTGTCACCCACTGACCCTTGGTTGCCTCAGAGAAGTTCTGGCAGGCTGCTGGTGCTAATTCCCCTTTTCACCAGCAATAATGGATATACAGTCTGCCTTAGCTGTAATTTTGGTCTTGCCAGAATGACTTGACATTGCTAGCACTTGGGGAAAAAAAAAAAAAGGCTACTTGTTCACATCTTTATGTCTCCTCTCTTGTGTCGCTGCTGTTTACAGTTCCACCCTTTCTCCCTGTCTTGCGGTAGTCTGGTTGTTTTGTCAGCTCTCCTGCCCCTCATCCCAGGGGCTGCACCTTCACAGAGAGAGAAGGAGCTCTGAGTAGAGAGATGCAGCATGGGGGTTTGGAAAATGACATTGAGCAATTTATCAACAGCGGTATCCCTGCTGGAAACAAGTCATCAGCAATAAGAAAGGTGCATGATCTTCCCTTATGAACTCCAGAGCATCAGTAGGGCCCAGCACTGAATGCTAATGGCTTCCTGCAGGGCTTGTTGTCCTCTGTGTTTGTTCTGAAGTACAAGAGGAAATCTCTTTCCACGGGAAAGCATTTTCAGCAAGGTCCATAGAGGTGGTTGTACAGCCCCACAAAGGGTCTATGTAACTCCTTCAGCATTTTGGAGCTATTGAGGGTTTCGACCAAAAGGACTCAAGCCTAAAAACCTCTCCATGCACGAGAGGGCAGCTGGTGCAGTCTTGTTGTGTTGTGCAGTATTAGTGTTTGCTGTGGCCAGACGTTCTTTGCTGTTACAGCACTGAGGACCACAGCACTCATGTTTGTGAAGCACATCTCTCAGCCTGGATTTGAATCACATCTGTTTAGGTTTCCATTTTAGTCACACAAGAAAAAGAGAATTTTCTTAAAACTTTGTTCCTACAAAGGGTGTGGGAAGACTCTGCTGCTATCCTTTTGCTAGAAGTGCATTGCTGCAGAATAATGCTGCTGATAAACTGCCACATCCATTCTCTTACTCCATGCAATTTCTCTCCCCTAAATCCCATACAGATGCATTGGAGTCCCCCACTCCAGTGCAGCATAAGATATGGATAGCACAGATGCCCAGAGATCTTGCCTGTAAGATGTGTGTCCTATGCTTTAATGGATACGTTGGCTTTCCATTCCATACCACTTGATATTACAAGTCTTTCCATTGATTCCTCAAATCTCTAATCAGCTGGACTTGAGCTGTCTCATAGACTTGCCCTGCTTGGCCTTGTTGATTAGAAGGCAGAGCAAAAATTTTTTTTTCTTCATTCTTCAGAGAGAGGTGCGTGGGACTGCAAGTCTTCAAAGCCTATGGTCTGTGGTCCAAGAGCTAAAAACAGTCACAAATTTCTCCACCATCTGGATGAAAAATTACAGCTCATCTTGCTACTGTTCCTTCTTCAGCAGTAAGAAAAATAGTCACATTTAATGGGGTTTTTCTATTTAAATTTTTCCCTGCCTGTAACAGGGAAGAAGCTACAAAAACACAGTGGGATCACAGATTTAGACTAGCTACCAGATTTACAGTCCTGAGAATTGTTCACATAACTGACTGGTGTATCACTCAAGTATGTAAATAAGTTTTCCGCGGGGAGCTCTCAGACTCTGCCTCAGAGGAAGAGTTTTGCTTAAATAAGTACAGAACAGCTTTGTTGTTGCAACTTTATGGAGCTTGTCCCTTAGGGCTGCTAGTCCACAAAGCTGTGCAAGTCCTGGCCAGGCTCACTGATGAGCCAGCAAATGTGTTCAGCTACAGACACCACCTTTCTAGCCATGCCAGTGCTCCTCTCCCAGCTCTGTTAGAGGCTGCTGGTGCTGCCCTTTACTAAGAATAGAGCACTTGTATTTTTTCAGGGAAGGGACACAGGACATCTGGGTTGTGCACAGTGAGGGTGATTTTCAAATGCATTTTTTGTGGGACTAAATTATAATAATTCAGCTTTTGGCTTGCTTTGAAGTTAGTGCAGTCATGCTATGACAGTTGTGGTTCCTTTTTGTACCAAAAATACAGTGTGAGTTGTCCCTTAAAATGGCTATTCCTGCTTCTCTGCAGCAGCCCTCTTCCTGACAGAGAACAGTGGCATTGTTTTGCCATTACTTTTGATGACTGGTCCACCTATCCTTATTTCTTTAAAACAGGGATTTGGAGAGCTTCTGTGCCAGCATCAAGAACTAGATTCAAGGGTAGAATTGAACATTTCAGATAAATTATTTTCAGAATAAAGTACTTTCAGAATATTTTAGAAGCATATTCACCTAAAGAAATCCACAGAAGATAGGAAAAACTAGCCTTGTATGGAACAGAGGAGGAGGCAGAGGCATAAGAACAGCAGACAAGGTAGAAGAAGGAGAGAGGGAATAGAAACTGGATGAAATCAGGGTATAAAAGCTTATAAATCTCTTTATTTCAATGTACAAAAAATACCAAGTCCTAAAATATGACACTTTCCTGGCAATGACCGCATTCTTAAGAAGTTTTCCTTTTGGGGAAAAAGGGGTGGATATACTTAGTGGCATTATTTCAGCCTTATGCTTGAGATACCTTTTCTGCTACACCCATTTCAAGCAAGAGCTATTGCAGGCCGCCCATAGGCATACACACAAATAACTAAGAAAAGAGACGTAGGTATTATTTCAGGCAATGAAAACAGAGCAAGTTTTGCATGCAGATGGCCTTCTTTGAAATCTGGCTCTCTTTCAGCACGTCAGCACAGCTAAGTATCTTTCTGAGTTACTGTGACAAGAGCTGAGAATGGATGGATAGCTGTTTTACTGCAGTTTTTGATAGCAATTTTTAGAGATTAAGACTGTTTCGGAAAGACAAGTTTTAGAGTCTACTTTCAGAAGGTGCTTGAGATTAGCAAGTAACTTTAGCTACTCTGATATCTCCTTCAAAGGTGATAGAGGTTGAAGGAAAATCAGTCATAAGGGAGAATGAGTTTGGTTTCCTATCACAATGAGCTTGTTTAGGGAGGGCTTTTTCAGAAGTTTGTCAGAGCCAACTTCATAGCACTCATTTCAGCAACTAAAAAGGGCTGTGATCAAGGGAATAAACATACTCCTGGGTGCAATACATCTGCAATGGCGTAGCATGTGGCCTCTTGCATTGGTTGGAAAGAAATGGGATCAGCAGGCAATAATACAGGCAAATTGTCTTTGATTGTGCTTACACTAATCATTCACTTTTTAACTTTTTTTCTTCTAATTTTTTGTTCCCCTTGTTGGCTTGCTAGTTGCCTAGGTTCGCCTCCTGATCTCAGTCATTAGTCTCCCTGCCCCAGTGGGAAGTCACTTCATTCAGCCAATGTGGTAAATGTCATGTGGCTGCTTTCACAGTAGAATTATGACTGCTGTTAACATTAATCACTGTATTCTTGAATTAGTTGCGTAAGGCAGTGTCTGGAGAAAGGAGAGGAATCATATTCACATGACAAACTGCCATAACTCTAGCGACATCCAAAGAGATGGGCTGCTTAGCTTAGCACTGACTGGGGCCTCTTATTTCATTTAAGAATACATTTCTCTTCCTTCTGACATTCATGTCTGCTTTACACTAAGTAAAATTATGCTTTCTGTCAAACTTGGGTCACATCCACTGAATCCAGTGGTAAACGTGGGAGTGAAACCACAAAAGATCTCTTTCTTAAACACTGCTAAGAACGGAAAAGTTAGTGTGTCCATTAGCAGTTATTATCTTTCTCTTGTGCTTTCACTAGTGATATAGGAACTTTCACAGACCTCACTTTTTCGATAATTAAATCATGTTGTAACTCCTTATGGTAGGTAAGTACAGAACAGGAAAGCAAGATCGATAGGGAGAGGCAGCATCTTTTACTAGTCTTGCTGGTGTATTTGGAAAAATCAAGTGTGCTGTCAGGTTTTGAGACCCTGCAGGTGTCTCTGTGCTTGACAATGTTGTATATGTGCTGTGGTGAACGATGTTAGCTCTGCTCCAAGCCTCACTTTCTCTGGCTATCACAGCTACAACACCACTGCTATTAAAAAACACACAGAGGATCATTCTTTCCTTCCAGGCTTCCACAGGCCGGAAAAATGATTATTGTATGACCCTTAAGATGTTGAGAGGGAAGAAGCAGTATTTTCTCTATCAGCGGGCAACTCTTTCTCTCCAGCTGTTGTCTGGTGTTGTCCTTTGATCACTCGGATCCCTCCTGCTTCACGGCAGTTGTGATATCTCAACGCTGAAGTTGTGCACTGAATCCTCCCACCTGCTTCTGGATACGGCCCCCATACAACCCACCATCAGACCAACAACTTCTGCTCTGTTTAGACCAACAATTCAGACACACATTTCATAACCACCAACTTCTTGTATCAGCTTTTCTAGCCATATAAAATAGCTTTCCATCCCCCGACATCCATATGCTGAACTGCCAGATTACACAAATACCCTTTTTTAAAGTTCTAACTCACAAAGTCTCATTAAATTAACTGCAAATTGAGAATTAAATCACTTATCTGTCTTAAGTAACGCTAAGCTGCTACACAAACTGTTTTCTGGGACTTTGACAAGCCATTTTAAGGCTGCGTTTACCTTAGGCAGTGCCTGGTTGTGAATCTGCAAACCTGTGACCCAAAATTCATTTTTCACTTCCATGGAACTAAACGTCCAAATGGACTTTTAGAGGGATCTTTGCACTGAACTTCTGCACCTTTGATGGTATACCGTATATACTGAAGAGGAACAGAAGGTAGGAGAGGAAAGAGAAGCCGGGTAAAGACACAAGGTCAAACAAAAGGTGGGAGCCAGGAAAGGTGGGAGCAGAACTGCCCCGTCTCAGCTCCGACCATGTGCACCAGGTGCTGGCAGGGAGCTGCCTCTCCCACGTATTTTCTAACTGTGATTTACCATGATTTCAGAGGCTGGCTGCCTGTGCTTCTGCAGGGTGAACATACCTGAAAAGAACAATACAGTATTCTGATTTTTTCTCATTATAACTTAACTTACAAGAATAGAGTTTGTGCTTGGATTTATATTTATTCATGACAATTTTTCCAGGATGATGTAGTATATTAAATGTAAGTATTTATACCAATGCATTGTCATGGTTCACCTTAGACTGGGAAGATAAAGAACATTTAAGAAACCTGTTAGCTGACTATAGCTGTGATTTTTTCTAATAGTTACTACCACAGTGAGATGTAATGTTCATTTAAATACCCGCAGCTTCCCATCTAAGACACGCTGGCATCCTGACTTCACTGACCTCCTGTTCACACAAAAATCAGTCGGTGTATATATATATATATACATCGGTACATGTATATATCGGTATATATATATATATATATCAATCGGTGTAAATCGGCTATATTTGCACTTAACCTAGTTACAGCTATGCTGCTGGAAGAGAAGTGTGACACCGCTTAGAACATTTTTGGCCGTGCTATGCCAAGCTATATCAGCAAGCACATACATATAGCTTCTTGATGTTTTGGTCAGTATGGTTATAGCTATTCCAGAGCAAAGGAATGGTACAAAAATCACAAAGAAATCACAAAGTTACCAAAGCCTGTATTTGTAACGTGGGCCAAATTTGACTGACTTTAACAACAGATGAGCTAGCACATCTACTGAATGTTTCAATTTTTTTTTTTAGAAAGTAAGCTATCAAAAATCTCAGTGCTGGATATGCTCACATTTCTTCTGCTTTGTTAGCTGCCCTGTGTGTGGACCCTGTGGGTTTTACAGTCTATCACAGTAACAGTAATGCAGGGTGGATTATTCTTAGAAACAGGAGTTTGTGTGAGCAGGCTCTCTTTGTTTCTTGGGCTCTCTTCATTTTAAACATTCAAGTTTATGCAATTTTTTTGCTATGTTTGTATGTCCTGAAGAAAAAGAAGGTAACATCTGTGAATGACGCATTTTTTTTCTGACCTTGTCTTCGTCACAAGCTGAGGAGCTTTTTGACTGATTGGCCACCATATTTCCATGTTTGGATTTGACACATCCAGTTAGGACAGAGACATAGCCCAGATCAACACTGTCTCCAGGTAGAGTCATCTGTTTTCAGGCTGTAAGAATTCAAAAGTTAAAATGGATTCATCTCTGAGTACTGCTTGGATGCCATTTTGTGGTAGCTTTATAAAAGTATGACTCAGAGCATGTCATTAATCCCTAAAGCATTTCATTCTTTGACAAGTTTTGCAACAAATGGTCCTTCACAGTAATGGTGAAATCATTTTATTTCCAAAATGGCAGAATGAGCTCAGCTGTAACATTTCTGCTGGGGCTGTAGCAACGTGATTATTTTTGTGCTCAGGAAAAAAAAAAAAATTCCAATAAAGATAGATGTATTCTACTTTAAAGCAAGGAAAGAACTATGATATCCAGGAATATCTGTGTGGATATATAAAGTTTATTATAGACTTCTGTAGTTAAATTTCTTCATGATTTGTTAAACAAGGGGAACAGCTGTGAGATCTATTACCTTAATGATTACTTAATGAGAGAAGACTACTGAAGTTCTGGGACAGTGCTCACAGAATTATCTACACTGCTTGAAGGTAACTATCCATATTGCTTTTAAAGTCTGATTCATCAAATATAAGAATGTCAGTGCAGCATCAGACTAAAAATTAATTTAGGTAATTTGCTGTCCAGGGCCAGTAGCAGGTACTTCGAAATGAGCACCAGCTTAGGATTTCATAATACAGCTTGAGCCAAGAGAACAGCTCGCTACTGCCAAGAGGGAAAGGTCCTGCTCTTTCTTTCATCTTCTACACCCCCAGCTCCTGGATTCATACACCCCAGATTGCCTGTGCACTTCTGGTGCTCATCCAGACACACAGTAAGCCAGTTCACAGAAATGGCGGAAAACTCACTTAAATAGTGAAAAAAAAGTGCTTTTGCCTTTGGTGAGTTGAACTGGCTTGCCTTATGATCACAGAGCTGGACTGGAGGGTCAAACACTTGTGATCGGTGGATGTAGGAGGAAAGAGCAGGAAAGGCTGGCGAGGAGGAGGAATGAAGGAAAGAACTAAGAAGGAGGGGTAGGGGGTACTGAAGCCTCTCAGTTGTGTTAGCAGTGAGACATTTATTTGGCTAAACCATCTATTTTTGCCTGTTTGACACACACAGGAAAATCCAGCTGATCTTCCCAGAGAAGCATTTACAGTGGGTGGAAGAGCTCTTTCCTGAATGGAAATAACTAATTTACAATTTATCAACAATTCTGCACAGGTCTGTGGGGTTTTTTTCCAGATGTCATTACTTTACACTCAGTGTCCTTGTGTTTCATTGGCTGTTTTATTGCTCAGTCATTCAACATCATGCAATGCAGGCCACACTAGATCTTAGTACCCATAAACTGCTGTATCATCTGAAAACTTTGTCATGTCAGTTTTTAGTATTTTTCTTCTTTTTTTTTTTTTTTTTTTTTTTTTTTTTTTTTTTTTTTTTTTAATATTTTTTTAATATTGTTGAAGAATACAGATCCCAGCACTGAACCTGGGAGGATCATGACAGCTGCCTTTCCACTGTGAAAACTGACTGCATATAGTTCAGTGCTCTCTTTCCTACTTTTTAAGCAATTTTCAGTCCTTGAGGGAATCTTTCCTTCCAACGTGAGAGGACTGAAGGACTTTTGATAAGGAGCACTGTTGCCACCTTTTTTGGAAGGTGACAAACTGACCACTTGAACATTGATTCTGCCCATATGATGGATGACTTCCCTGAACAAAAGTCATGCTGAGATATACATATATCATATTCATACATATATCGGAGATATACGTATCATATTCATTCTCTTCTTTTTTTCTGTCATTGCTTCTTATGAAGGTTAGGAATTTTTTCTGTGATTTTCACCAGAGGCAGGGAGACCTTGTTAAATATTGGTGCCATACTGCCACCTTTCATTCCTCAAGCACTTTGTCTGTGCTAAGCTATAGATCACACATCATGGCACTTCCACAGCTGAGGTGCTTTAAACTCTTGAATAAATATCATCTATTCTGGGTAGTTTTTCACTGATCAGTTTCTCAATTTCTTCCAAGTCATCCAGTATTGATTTGTTAAGTTAAGGCAGTTTCTGGTGAAGAATATCCCTGTTGTAGGAAATTCGTGGACATTCTAGTGCTATTAGATACTTCTGAAGATCTCTGAGGTTCTTTTGTAGCTTAGCAATGTGTCCAATCACAAACATTAAATAAACAGTCACTGTAGTAGGCAAAAAACCCACAACCCTGTGAATGCTGATAGGCAGCAAATAATTGTGCATCTGTGTGTTGGAGGTGAATGTCTGAACATCCCAACTGGATGAAGATCTTGGGAATGGTGGATATCAATACAGGTAAATGCCAGGGGATGCCCAGGAGCCTTGGCTGGTAACACTGGAGACTGGCAACTGTAAGCAGCCAGGCAGCAGGAACCAACCTGACTTGCAGTCTGACCTTCCCAGACCAGGAGGGATCTTCCATCTGGGGAGGGAAATGAAGACCTTGGCAAGATAGCACTGGATAGCAAGCAAGCATGTGAAATAATCAGATACAGAAAAACACGTAATCTTATTGGTTCTTAAATAGAAGTCAGTATCCAGATCCACTATGGGTTGTTGTTTGCTCCATCTCACCCATGACGGGCATGAGTTAGGCCCACTAAATCTTTTTCTCCATTATTCAACAACAGTAAGTTGAGGCTTCTTTTTTGTCCTTTACATTTTGAGACTTGAAATGCACTTTAATAATGTTTCCAGCTGTTGCTTCTCAATTAGTAACCTAAGAAATCTACTGTTATTTTGGGGTAAGGTTATATGTTCCCCTATTACCCAATTCCCATAACTGGAGAATAAATGGAAAGCTTCATTGTTATTCATCTTGCCATAAAAGTTGAAGAATTGTCAAAACTGGAGGAAAAAATGCATCTATATATGCAATAAGATGTGTCGCTATTATTATTAAAGCTGAAAGTGATTTCCTGGGGTAAGAGTACATTTAATTGTTCATCATTTTAAATTCATTAAGTTTTATTCTGTGCAGTTAACACTCAGCTTGTAAACCAAACTTATGTTTATTCTACTGAAAAAGTAATCTTTAGAAAAAAGGTACTGCTTTTTCCTGACCTGAAATATCTAACACAATATAGATAGAAGTTTGATATAGTGGCTTAGTTTTTTATTAAGATGTCACTTTGTTGAATGGTTATAAAAGATAGTTCATGATATTTTTCAAGTGCTGCCCATTAGATTACTTACTTAATTTTATTTTTTTGGAGTGTCTCTGAAATTTAGACCCCACATACTTATTTAGATGTACAGTGAAGCTACATGACGTAGAAAAGTGATGAACATTTACCAGCTTCTGTTGCCTTTTGGCCTTTCTGGGTTTTTTGTAATTCAAAGCCCTTTTCTTGTACTTTAACAGACAGGCAATCTCTTGTTTTACCCAGTCCTGAAAGCAGGACAGGAACTATTTCATTCCTACCTCTAACCTAAGTCAAGTGCTGTCAGTGCTTAGCTATCCAGCTGTTCAGCATACCAATGGAGGTAGGTCACAGTTCTGTAAACAGCTGGCTTCAGGACAAGGAGTCTTGTACCCCAGAAGCCTTCACTTTGAGGTGCTGCTCCTGAGGCTGACTTTCTTTGTAGATTAATGGTGAGTATCCAGAGTCATAAGCAACCTCAGAGCATTAGTTATTTTTTTCTGATAAAGCTAAACCAGAATGTCACTTTGATTTGTTACTTAATTACTGGCATTTTGCTTTTTTTTTTTTTTTCTTTTCAACATTTTTGGGCTTTGGTTCCTACTGGCCTACAGAAATTGCTTACTCACTTGTTTATCTCTTAGTTTTCTTCCAGTCAGGAACATAATGAATAGCAGCCAACATCATTGAAGCAGTATTACAGATACCTCCAAAGTTGATGCTAAGCCATATATTAAGATTTCATTGTGGAAGTCAGAATTTGATAAGAATAACATTCTTCAGTTTTATGGATTGAGATGTAATAAGAATAAATATCTGGGAGTTAAGCTTAGTAAGTTCAGGCTAGTGATAACATACTCCTTTTAATGGTGAAAACAGTTGGTTATTGAAACAGATTGCTGATTGGAGTGGATACCCTGCAAATTAAAAATACTCAGATCAAGGTTGCAGAGATTTTTGGAAGGATGTACTTGCTTCAACCTCAACTAAAACTGTTACAGGACACAGTAAGGGTAGGGATCAGATTATATTATCACCGTTTTCTCTTTTGGTCTTAAAAAGTCTATGAATTTTATTTCTTGGACTGGAAATCTTTTCCTCCTGAATTATTTACCAGTTTCCATTTTTATCATCTTTCTTCACATCTTCGCTAGCATAGTAAAAGAGTAAGTAAACAAAAGTTTCAGGCTTTTATTTCTGGAGGGCAGAAAAAATTCACAACTTTCAAGTCACAGTCAGCCTCCCCTCTTCTTTCACCTTCTTTTAGTTACCGATAAGTACAGATATCTATTCCTGTCCCTCTCCTTAAGCATGTGCTGAGCTCAGATATTCCACATCCTATAGCTATCTCTGGAGACAACTGTTGTGTGCCTAAGTGCACAGTGGAAAGGACTGGATTTTTACTATATCAGGTATTTTTTCTGTCTAGCAGGATTGGTTGAAAGGGTAGTACAGCAAACAAAATTAGTATGAACCCTAAAGTGGATATAACATCATCCAGCAGACTGAACATCTTTGCTACAAGAATTTTCTTCCTCTTCAAGTCTCTTTCAGTTGTGGGCAGGGATGTTGAAGTGCAAGTAACAGGACTAGGACTTAAAATACTCACACAATTTTACCTCTGTGTCATTACTTTGAACCTATGGCAGTCAGTGATTCACTAAAGGAAATGCTAGTTTCAGTTCAGTTCCTAGGAAAATGCGCATACCCACATCACACTGCCAGCCGTCACAACTGGTTAGCACCCTTACCATTGAGCTCTCCAAACCAACTCAACCATCGCTGTTCTGTGGAAAGCTTTGCTTTCATACTGAAAAGTGACCTTTATAAGGGTTTACTTAAATGAACAGGATACTGCTTCTACACTTGTTCTGTGAGTGTTTTTGATACCATTAAATGTTTCCTTTTCCACTAATTTTATGTTCACAGTGGTCATCTCTTTGCCTTCCGTGGGGAAGGCAGCTCTTGGAAGGCAGCACAGAGCATGGCAAACACAGCCTTGACGTATTTGATCCTAGCTCAAGAGAAGTTCCCGCAAGGATTCTCTAAAGAATTGTGGTTTTCGCTGGTCAGTGTGATTTGATTGACTCTAATTAGGGTTACATCCCTAAAACAATATTGCTTCAACCAAGTTTTTCTGGTCAGAATGCAAGATTTAATCAATAGGTTCAGTGCTAAAGAATGTGCTGCCCTTACCCTTTTGGCTTAGGAAACTAATCAAAAGACGTGTCACACGACTTCCAGTAGCAATGAATGTCTTTTCACATACTGAATAAAAAATGAAGAAGCGTGTGTGTATGCACGTTTTCATGCAGGTGGTTTTTTGTCAGCCTGGGTGTCTAACCAGCTGTTTTCTCTGTTCCTTTCTCGTGGTTTTTGCAGCAAATGTGTTATTCTGAAGATTAAGATTTTGATGAGGGGAAAATGGGAAGTCCCTAAATAATTGTTTTTCTGCAGCCTTCATGGCTGGCTGGGGAGCATAAGATAGGCCCACACGACAACTTAGTGTAAAGGGGCAGAACCAACTAATTCATTTTCCGCTGACAGCTGAAAACCTCTAGTTTTTCTCCCTTTCCTGTCTTCTTTGCCTATGCTTCTGATTGGAGGGGTGGTCACTGCAATCTAGTTCCAACTGGTTGCTAACAGCTGCACTGTTAATTACTTTATTTGCCATCACAGATCCCAGCAGATAACATTTTTGCTTGATTTCCCATCTCTTCTCTATGTTTCTCCTTGTCCTTGCAATGGGAATCAACAACTTCCCCAATGCAAGAGGTGAACCCTTTAAAAAAAAAGGTACTTAATTGTAAATGGTGGTTTGAAGGGAAACAAAGTGCACTGCTCTCAGACATGCTTCAGCACTTCTTTTTGAGTTACAGCCTAAAGGAAGGCATTTCTACACCTGTTGCCTCTACAAAGCATCATATTCAGAGGGTGGGATCATGGTGTCCCCTGGAATTGTCTGCTTTGTACTGATCACTGTTTTCCATCTCCTAGAAAGCCAAATTTTGTAGAGTTATACAGTTATAAAGTCAAATGTTGTAGGTTTGTTATAGGGACAAGTTCATGAGCTATAGAAGGTGTATGGTATAAAAGCAGATATAAACCAATATTATAACTTCAAGGTATTCATTCATTTGAATGGATCTGATGAAGGACAGTAATGTCAGAGCTTACACTAAACATGCCTTCATTGTGTGGTCAGCCCAAACACTGTCTTCGTTTTCTCCCCTGTTCTACTATCTACATAGAAAAATTTTGTACCAGTGAGCCAATGCATCCTCCCCAGCAAGGCAGTGGGGCAGGGGGTGGCTACCCTCTGTGCTCCAAATGGAAGCTATCTAGAAATCATTTAGGAAGCAACCAGGACACAATTCTCCAGTGCCATGCCTACCAGTCCCCCAGAAAGACAGATAGCTTTTCACCCAATTAATAAGCGCTGTATCCGTATCTGGGGTTGTAGGAGCTGCTTTCAGAAGCACAAAGGCCAGCTACTCAGGTAGGATTTTGCAAAAAGTACGTTTCTTGCCTGCTTTCTACTACTGAGAGTGCTGGGCATCTGTGCTAACACTGGTTGTAGATTTCTTCTTGAGAATCCACCCCCTTCCTAAAACTTCTGTTCTCTTCTGTAGAAACATATAATTTAATAATTTCATTTAGACAAGACTTGAGATAGGCAACCTGGCAAAGGCAACCTTAAAAATAAAAAGCACTACTTGTATCAATAAATAACTGAAACTAATATCTGAGTGGCAGCCACTCTCTTCTGGTATTCTGTCAGGCAAATTCCTTCCCAAACAAGGAAAAAGGACCACTGGGGAACCCAGCAGAGCCTCCTGGTATCTCCATGCCCTGCTGAAGTAAAGTTAAATTTTTCCGGAAATAATAAAAGGGAAATGAAATTATGTTTCCTGAGAATGAGTGGGATTACTTAACAACACTGTTTTAACATGAGTTTAATTGCACTGAGAAAGATGGTGATAAAACTTCTGGCAAAACTTATTACTAAAATCATAACAAAACATAGGAATAATTTGTCTGGTTGTTGTGTGCCCATTACCAGTGGCTTTTAATGATAAGTTAGAGTTAAATAAAAATCCGCCAATGTTGCGGTAGTACAGTAGATCCTGCCTCAGGTCAGATGAATAAACTAGTTATTTAGACTGAGGTCCCTTCCAGCCCTAATTTTCTATGATTGCATACCATCGCAAGGAAAAAAGCTCCTGTGCTTGTCACTCATGTTATGAACGGTGCTGTTCTCTGTGTCTGAAGCCTTGTTATGTGCCCACATAATAAGAGGGACAGTAGGGAGGTGAATACTGTTTCTGCCTTGCTAGTTGTAGTGGCTGACACTCCTTTTACGCTGACAAAACCAATGTAATCCTGCCCCGAGCAACAGGCAGAGCTTGGGCTGTAGTGTGGACTGGAAATCCTTGACAACTCCTCAACAGGCAAGAGAGCTGGGAAGGCAAGTGTTTTGTGGGAGACCTGTTGCGGCAATTTTGCAATATGTTTCTTCCATGGAAGAATATCACAAATGTGGGGGAATATATCTGCACGTGTTTCATCCCACTGCATTGCTTATTTATCTGGCTGGGAACATAGAAGTGTTCAGAGATTTAATTAATGTTTTAAATCCACTTTTAGGGAGTTGCCAAGAAAATTTTTTCATTTTCTGTTTAAGTGCTCCATAGTCTGTGGAATGTAAAACCATTTGAAAGAAAAAAGAAATAATTTAAATAGTTAAAATGGTAAATTAGGTTTTCATAGGATGTTATTTTTTTCTTCTATTTTAAATTTGACTGGTTTTGTATTCCCTATATACGTTGGATAGGTGTACTAAAAGCTTCTTAAGCAATGTGAAATGCTTTATATACATAATTTCTGAGATGAGGAAGAGATAGATGCTATTAGCAGCTGAAAAAGAACATCTCACTTAAGGTTCATTTGTGTTGTTTGTGTCATCCCAACAAATTCCTTGGCATTTGCTTTAAAATTTGTGCTGGAAGACAAAGTAAGTACAAGTGTAGCAGTAATGGAGAATTAGGTTTTATTATTGCATAAAACTGCATGACAAGAAATGTACAGCTGGATGGACTCAAACTAGATTTTTTTTCATGTGATTCTTTCAAATGGAACTTTTTTCTGGAAGAAGTGAAATGAAAAGAAAATTTATTTTACAAGTGGTGAGGTTTTTTGGTTTTCAAAACAAAATTGTAGGGCCCAGACGATTAACCACATGAATAATCTGGGTTAGCAAAGTTATATTAATTCCTTAAGTTTACATAGGGCTGTCCATCTCGAAGAGCTGCATCCTGTGCCGATTCACTTCCTATTCACTTAGCATATGTACAAAACTTCTAATCTAAGTAGCAGACAAAATGCTTTTTACCACTGCAAAAAAGGATTAGCAAGCTAAAGAGCTGCCAGGAAAAATAATCGTAGGTACATGAAATCTATCAATGGAAACGTTTTCTTTTGTAGTAACTTAGGGTCTGCTTGTGTCCACTGCTTGAAGACAGGTTAATCTCACCTTACTCTGCTTGAGGAGACATTAATCTACCTTCACCCTGGCTGTTTAACACTTGGACAGCTGACTCAGTCAGTCCAGGGCTCTGCGTAGTGCACAGATGACCAGGCATGCATTCGGGAAGTGATGCAACTCAGCTGTCTGAACTGTCACAGAATGAAACATGCTCCAGAAAAGCCACTTTTCCCTCCCCACTGATGGTCATTTGTGGCTAACTGAGACCAGGTTTTGGAGACCTAAGAGGCAGTCAAAATGACCCCTGTCCTGTCCTGACTTGTTCGCAGATAAATAAGATGTGTCCCTTTCTACACTCTTATTTGCAGCTCTATGTATACTGGAAAGGCTTTATCAAAGTAGGGTAAATCAGAGTATGTGGAGTTTGGATTTTTCAAAATATCTCCTGGAAGCTCATTCCAGGAGAAAACCTCAAAGGTTTACCAAAAATGTGGGTTTAACTTCCGGTCTCAATGGGCTTATTTTCAAAAGCAGGAAGAATTCAGAGACAGAAGTTTCCTCTGTATTTATCTTGATTTTACTCTAAATGTCTCCTGGCAGACTCAGTCAGAAAAAGGATAGTGAGGTACATTGCCTGATGTGCTTGTATTTCCTGCTGATGTAGGTGAACCATGCAACAACCACAACTTTCTATGCTGGCTCCTTTTCTGCCTTAAAAACTAGTCACTGAATCAGTCATTTAGCAGAATACAGATGAAGAAATGATTGCACTTTGAAGTCTTTGTCTGTTCTACTTCCCTCTCACTTTGCCATTCTGTTAACTGCACAGGGAGCTCTGTGTAAGGGGGTCCATACCACCCACGAAAAAAATCTGGGAAGTATATCGATAAGATTGCTGAGACAGCATCTCTAGGGGCATGGGTACCAGCAGAAGAGTGGAGTCAACAACAAAATGATGATGGAGAGGACAGTTTTGCTCTCTTTAAATTTTATTTTACCAGGTACTTTAGCAAATATTGAGCTTTAAGGAAGAAATATCCCATTGAAACCGATGCAGAATTCTGAAATGGGACCTTTGTCAACAGAGCTATTTATGTAAGAAAGCTTCCCAGAGAGTGCAGGTGAGTTACTGCATGCAGTAAAACAGATGAGCTGGTAGCCTTTGGCTCCCACAGGGAAATAACTTGCAATCATTGCATGAGTCATGGAGACAGGCAGATAAAAATGTGCTTGTTAGCTCAAAATAAAAAAATAAAAATAAAAAAAAAAAAGTTCTGCTCTTGGAGATCAGCATTCCCATCAGGCCACCACCCTGCCACATCTTGTACACATTCCTAGCTCAAAGCAGATAAATAGGTCATTTGGGAACAATGGACTCCAAAGAATTACAAAACTGCAGTAAAGGCCATGCACTGAAACACTACTAATTTTTCTCATTACTTTCAAAGATACTGTTCAAAGGTTTCTGTTCAGATTGAAATAAATCTGAAATAAATTTAAATAAAGTAGAACTACTACTTCAAAGTAGAAATTCTAAGGTAACATAATTGCAACCTTGCGAAGGGCTGCACAACCTCTCACAGACAGCTGAGCGTAGAAAGCCACTCAGGATAAGAATTGCTTACTCTTTTTCTCTTGTTCTTTGGAACAAGTCTTTTTGGCTTCTCAGAGTGAAGGCTATGGTTCCTGCCAGGGTGGAGAGCAGAGAGGAAGAACAGGAAAAGACTGATAGATTATTCTCAGAATTTGTCCCATTGTTTCTGTAATCTGTATATACCTTTGACCTCCTGAGCTTCCAAAGGCAGAGATTTCTACAATGCAGTATGAGGTTCTTCCTTTTTGGTGTTGCCAAAAAACCAGAGAAAAATATCTAATTTTAAATCCTGTGGAGCTGTGTTTACTTATGATAATGTTCACGCGACTCTCTTGTTACCTAGCTGTTGTTTAACAATGGAAGGATTCAGGTATTTGGACATGGCAAATGCTAAATAGTGAATCATTCTAGCTGGTTAGCTGAGATATGTATCTGTGAACATCTGAATATAATGCACACAGAGAAGAGGAGCTGATATAAAGTACAACAGTACAGCCACAGGAAAGGAAACAGGAGAAAGAAATCGGTAAACCAAAAGGAATTATTTGTCCAGAGTTTTAGTTCCCAGAATCTCTTGTCAGAATCTGGATTCAAAACTTCTAACAGGCTGTTCTGTGATCCATGTTTCGGTCACATCACTTGTTCCTAGAGCTGGTCAAAAAGTAGCCAGATGCTCCTACCTGCTCTGTTTGCAGGTTACAAGGAGCATAAGGAAATGCTTCAGGCTAAAATTGGAAATAAGGCAACAATAATAGTCCCAGCATACACCTTCCAGGTGGCTTTTACAGGAACCATTAGTTCATTAGCATGAAGAGCACTCAATGTCTTTCCTTCCTTCACCACTGCCTTTTCAGCCCTAGAGAACACAACTGCTTTTTTCTCTCCTAATGAGAGGGAATCACATCAGCAGCTCTTCTAAGTTGAGCGAGATGGTGGGGACATTGAAGTACTCATCATGGTGTCACCAGAGCTATAGGCTTGTTTGGAAGAAGAGTCTAGCTCAGGTCACTAAAATATCTATTTCATACTTATGTTTTGTACATGGTATTCACATGCACATATATCAAATGCCTTGAGATATTGCAGCACTACTGAGTCATGTTAAGAGGTCCATAGAAAATACTATAGAGTTTATTCTCTGAGGTTTGGTCTGAATACTTTGCAATTGCTGTAAGTAAAAAATGTATGAATAGCTAACAGGTTGCAACAGTAGCTTGAACTAAGAGGTTGCCTTGCTCTTCTCACGTTTCTCTTCTTCTTTGGTTGTTCACGTTTCTGGAACATACAGACAGAAAATGAGATCTCTTTCAAGAAAAGCAGAATGCTGCCTCTTTTTTTTCCAACTCCTCTGTTCTTCTGGGACAACGAACTGACTGCAATCAGTCAGTACCTAACAAAACTAAGGTACAGTAATATGACAGAAACAGTCCCTTGTGCTATGCAAATTGCTATGTGATCCCTTGAGTACCATACAGAATATCTCAGATAGGCTGGCTTGCACTCCCCCTCATCCCGTATATCATATTTGCCCTAGAAATGTTGTTCTGAGATTCACTGTTATACTGCTGATAATGACAAATGTAATGTGAACTTGGCTTTTACAGTCTTAATATTGCTGATAATTTTTTCACCTCTTTATAAACCTGATTTCTTTAAGGGATCTTCTTAACTTTTCATGTTCCTCAAAAAATGTCTGTCACTTTCCTGAATGAAATGATCAGGGCTTCTGTCTCTGGTAATGGCAAAATAAAATTAAGTAAAACAAAGCCTGTTTCTTCAATGAAAGATTTCTCTGTACCATTTTTCATGTGCTATTTATGGAAGGTAGTAGAGAAGTGGTAGTCAAAACCAACACCACCCTTAAGAATCCTTGCCTGTCATTAAATTCCAGGGAAAAGTTACTCCATGACTTTCTCTGGACCAATAAGCTTCCAATCTTACCTACATTCATTTGTCTTTGTTGAACTGGCTGTAAGGGGACGTGGATTTTCAACACTTACCTCAGCATGAGTCAGGCAGAGGTTACTATCTCTTTGAAATACCTTCGGACAGAGATGAATTCTAATCAGGCACAGATGATTTTTCATCCACCAAAGACTTGAACTAAAAACGGAGAGGTGACAAAGCTCAATCTTGCTAATCTTCTTTCCTCACTTTGCTGAACGTGATCAGGAATTGCTGATACTGACCTTTCTTTCCTTGACATCAGGAAAAGGATGGTCTTACTGAATTCATCCCTTCCAGCCTGATGAGGAGGCCTATGCGTCCAGTAAAGTGTAGGATGCCGATGAGGACATACACTCTGTTATGATCAAATACAGGCAAGCCCATTGACACCATTTGTGAGGTGGAGAGAAACCAGTGACCAAAATGCTGAAGTAGAAAGAAAGCAATAGTTACACTTGTGCAGACCCTTCCCCACACCTCAGGGAAAGGGGAGGAAAAACTGCAAATGAATACAGACTGAAATTACTTTCTAGATAAAGTGGGAGTTTATTTTCTCTGGCACTTTTTCAAGCTTTAATGGAATGCGTGCATTTTTAAAAATTATCTAATTCAGAATTTGGCCTGGTCACGTGTGATGTGATGATTCCAGAAGAACAGTGTAGACTAACACGTCACATGTTAGTGATATAAAGCCCTGCTGACCTGTAACCAGGAACTGATGGTGATGGAAGAAAACTTGTGACTCATTGTTTGCAAAATGTCAGATTGTAAGCTTATAATTGGAATTAGTCTGACTTTCTGAAAAAAATAATTAAAACATCATATAAAACCTGGTATTCTGAGATCCCCCTTTATTCATAAGAGATTCGCTCATAAATAAATGTAAAGATATTTCACTACTCTTTTCTTGGATGCCTTGCAGCTACCTAAGAGACCATATTCCCTCCAATTAGGGAAGGAACAAGGGGAGAGAGAGGGCTGAAACCCACTTTGAAATACATTTGCATTCCAGAGGAAGTAAAAAGCCCCTCAAAGATGGAAATGCAGACATCAGGATAAGATTTCACTCTTCAAGGTGATAACATGGAGAAATAATATTTCTGCATGAGAATTGTATGTGAGTCCAGTGTAACTGCTCTCCCCCTGCTCCCCATCCCTAAAAAATATAAAAGCAAGCTGAAGCAGGAGATTGAGCTATATTCTGAGTATGAGTGTTAGTGGGTTTGTTTTTCTCCTTTAAATGTATCTTCGGCTTTGTAAACAAGAACACTGAGATTCTGGCTTCATAGCGACAGTAAATCTAAATAAAGACTTGTTGCAGGCGAAAGAAATTAAAAAATAAATTGGGAAGCTTAGCAAGCCAAAACAGTTTTCTGGATCCCAGTGATTAGAAAGCACTGCCCATTAAGCTACAACTTGTTTTGGTAGCTGTTGTTGCCAGGACCCAGGAAAAGTCTTCCTGACAAGTAGTACTTGTAACCATTCCACCCAGGAGCGATGGAGACAGGGCTACCAATAGGTGCAGGAGTAAGTCTGATTGATGCATCACGTTTCTCTCAGGTCCAGACATCTTTTGTGGGATTTCATTTAGGTTGTTTACAGCACAGACACATATGTCTGGGCTCTTTATCTAATCTCCTTGTGAGGCCGAGAGAGAGAAAAAGACACTGACTCATTCACTTAAACTCAAGGGGATATTTAAGCAGATCAAGACTATTTGCCCACTAAAAACATCAATTTCTGTCCAACAACTATCAAAAGAGTCCAGGGTGACTACCTGGCAGGCATCTAGACCTATGCAAAATTTATCCCACCCTTTATTTCAGCAGGTGTTGCATAAATTAATAGATCACAGACACAGGAATAATCAGATCATGTCCCCCCTAGCCCCCAAATACAATTGTGTGGCAAAGCAGTGAAAATATTATGCCACAGTTCAAGTATCTCTCCAGATTTGTCCCAAAAAGCCCCCATCTGCTGACGCAGCCATGAAACAGCTTACTGCTGCTGCAGAGGAGGAAGTCAACAGTTGCTGGATGTTTGCTGGCTGCTGTATTCTTTCTTTGTGGCAGCAAATGGAGCACAGAAACCCAACAGGCTTTTTTGGCTTGGGTTCAAACTATGAGATGGTCCCATAAATTGGGTTGTAGCCAACTCTCCTTCTCATATCAGGTATCCAGGGAAGAAATCAGTCAGGCCTGCAATTTGTTTTGTCTTACCTATTCTTACCCTCTTGTGCTAAGATGGGCATTTTTCTTTCGTCACTCTCCTTGGCCACCTTTTCTGCCCTGCTAATGTGGGGTTTTTTCCCCTATATAAATATATATATATGTGTGTCCTTTCTCAAACATAGCAATCTGAGTACTATTAGCACAGAAATGATATCAAGAAGTATATGAAAAAGCCATTTCCTTTACCCTCTCCTTGCAATTACGATTTAACTGCTTCAATAAACAACAAAATCATTCCTTGCACACATCATTACCATTGAAAATATTAAAATGGTCTGCCTATCAGAAAGAAATTAAAAAACAACCCACACAGACAGGTACTTAACAAACAAACACAAAAACAAGAGCGGGAAAGGTCTCTGTCTATAACCTGCCTGGAGCCCAGGAGAATCAAGCAGTCTCTAATCTGATTTCCAGAACAAGGGAAGAGGCTGGGAAGGGCCAATATGTCTGAAACATTTTTTAGTTCAGCTGTCCCTGTGTTATTGTGCACAAGAATGTGTTATGATTTGCACTGGGTAGTGCTAGTTTATTATCCCAAAGAATGTGTTGGACAGATTCATTACCCAGACAATAGATTAATTTAGCTGGTGCCTACCTTTTGTGAGGCAAGTTTTAAAAGCAGACTATTGCTTCCTGTACCTTTGATGAAAATACATTTAGACTGTTTTCTCTAAACACAGGTTTAGTTGATAGGTTCTATGTCCTAATTATAACATTTCACTGCGCATAAAATTGAACTCAAGAGTGAGCTATTATCCCTGGATTGTTCAGTGCTTGGTACAGCAGGGTCACTTTCCTGATTGAGGCCTCACTGCTCTATTATGATGCAAGTTATGTTAGAATAAGAATAGGGAAAGTATTTCTCATTGATTATGAAATTTACGCTATTTTATAAGCAATATGTGATAGTTTACATTGTTTCTTATACAGCTATAGAGAGCACAATTGCAATAGTACCTATCTTAGGCATAACGCTAGACACGAAGCACGCTATTTTTCTTGAGACTGCTGTGTCTTTGTGTGTACATCTACATTGCGTTATAAACACTCATTTGCTAAAATAACCCTAGGTATGTCATCCAGAGCTATGTCCTTGGCAATCTCATGTTACTGCTAAAAGCTCTGAGTCTGTTCTCTGGCAATCTTTGATTTTGCTCTCCGAGTTCCTCAACTGGCAGGGAGGTTGCTAGTTAGCTGGCAAATTATCTCCAGCACCACTAACCAGAAAACCCAGGCTGCACACAAAGAACTCTTCAGGCCTTCACATCTGACCTTCTCTGGCCCAAGTCAAAGCCACAATGGCTCCAGCTGTTGGTACTGTTGTACTGTCTGCTGTGTTTCTCTTTTTTTCTTCTTCTTTTTTTTTTTTTTTTCTTAAAGGCAGCAAGCTAGTGAAAAGAGATGGAAATTTTCCCTTGACCTCATTTGGATATCAAGGCCAGCCCTCATATCCTCAGGGAATACACAAGTATGTGGGCTGAACATGCTGCTTGACACAACTTGTCTTCATGAAAACACTCAACTTGTCAAAAGTAAACACTTGTGAGAAACTGTGGCCTCTATACTTCTGTCAGTCGACTGGCGCTATTCAGTAAGTTATTAAAAAAATTGTCTCCCATTACTGCACACTGCTTTGTTATTATAACTTGTGTCTTTTTTATGTCATTGTCCCAGTGTAGTCACAAAACCTGCAGTATTAGGGACACAGCTATTAATATGTTGGGCTAGGCTAGGCTGGAAGAGAAGTCACAAGGCTGCTTGAATTAGTTTGTAGATTCTTTTGACTTGGAGGTTTGAGGCTGCTTTTTTCAGCATGTTGGTAACTTGACACGTTTTTGTATATTTAGAGTGGTTTTAGGAAATGAAGATGAGCCACAAAGCCAAAGCTGGAAGCTTGGTTTCTCTGCTTAACCATCATGACCAGTTCTGTTTACTCTCCAGTGATTGCAGAGTCTCTTATTATGGGTGAGGTTGTGTATGTCAGAAATGACATGATTTAAATTTTATATCCCAGGGTAAATAGGGATTACTTTAGAGACAATAACTGCACGATGCCGTGTTTCCATCACTCTGCAGGTTTATGTCAGACTGATATGAGAAACAGACACAAGAACTGGATGATTCAGAATTTAAGGTGACTGTTCATGATAAAAGAGGTTCAATATTTGTGCTTCCAGAGGAGGTAGAATTATTTTCCAAGAAGCTATTTCTGGGGGAATTATACATTTTACCTGATTAATGCTTTGAATAATACTTCTATATAGTTTCTTGAGTTAAAGTTGTTTAAATGCCTTACCTTATATTTCTATATGAAAACGTGTTAACTTTTTTAATACAGTTTGCACTCTGAATATCCTGGGTCTGAGGAGAACTACAATAGTACAATGATTTATTTCTCAGCTTTTGGGTACCAGCCCACACATTCACTTGCAAATGAAATGTTCTTCCTTTACTTTTTTAAATATACAATGTTCATATTTGAGCACTTCAAAAAGCCTGGTAAAATTCATTTCACATCTTAAATATGACAGAGACCTGTAAGTATTTCTAAGGATTTGCCAATACTGATGTTAATTTCTAAATCTTCTTTTGAACTCTATTCTAAGAGAAGAGAGTCCCTGGGCAGGGCATAGTCAAAGGTACACGGCGGCCAGTGAAGGTGAGTTCCCAGCAGTATCCCATCATGTGGGGAGTACAAGGCATCCAGTGTGTGGAGCTGCTGTGTAGTTTGCAGTTGCTTTATTTTCTGAGTAGGGTAGTGGGGTGTGATAACACAGTCATTTCAGGAGTAGCTGCAAATGTGTAAGAAGTGGCCCCATCTGTGCTCCTTAGCCTCTCAACATGAAGTTCCCTCCTCCTTCACAAAGAAGGTCTGCAAATGTCTCTAATCCAATTCACTGCAAAGTCACCTGGGTTATGATTTGCCCTTGCTAATAATCTGCCTGCTATTACTCTGAAACGGAATAGGAGTCCTTGCGTGATCCTTCACAGCATCTCATAATCTCCAGCCTAGTAACATCTTAAACTATTCTGTCTACATCCAAAACCCACTCCATTAGGTGAGACTACTCTATACAAAGGAGGTCAGAAGAGCCCATATACCAGACAACTCTGTGCTTTAAAAACTTCACTGTGCCTACTGTAGCTCTGACAGTTCTACCTTATGCAACCACATGCCAGTTAAGTGAAAATTTCTGATAACATTGCAAAAGCTACCAGAGCTCTGAGATGAGCTTTTGTACCAGTAACAATGAACAACACAGACAATGAACAATGCTTTCTTTCTGTTAGGGAAAAAAGAACAACTCAGCATGAGCAACTTCGGAAAGAACAAGCCTCCACTGTCCCTAGCTTGGAGCAATTAAAGGTGATTATGAGCTCTCTCTGTCCTGGCCTAGGAGACATATGCATCAAGGAAGTTAACGTCCCTCTGACACTTTTTTCTTAATGTCTCCCTAGTTCTGTTCCATCTAGAAGACAAAGGAGTGTCATGAGCACAGGTGTAGTCATATGGTCTCAAAGGTCACCATGCTGTGTAGAGCGAAAATTAAGTTTTGTTATGGAGAACAACATATCAGCAACTGATTGACTACTAAATATTTCATTGCAGTCCTACCTTCAGCCTCTGCAAAAGCTGAGGACAGGGCAGGACACATCTGAAGATGATAAATCGTCAGGATGCCTAACACCTGGAGTAGGTGCCTATCACCTGGAAATTTTTTTTTTTTCTATTCTATGGACTTTGAGTAAAAGCTTTGAAGATGCTCCCAAGATCAAATGATTTCTCAGTCCCCAGCAGCAATACTTTAATCAAAAACACTGCTGTGCTCTACAATGAAGACAGAGACACCAGTAACCACAGTATACAATATTGCTTCCCTTAGAAGGTCAGACTGTTTAAACTTGGCATCTTCAAGTGTTAATGTAACAAAGCTTATATATACCCAGTTACGGGCAGAAGAAAATAGTTGGGAAATGTGCCTTCTTTCTCCCTCTGGCTCTGAAGCGGACAAAAGCAACAGGGACAGGCATAAGCAGCCTCTTGAGACTGAGACAAACAAAAATCCCAGCTATACCCAAGGTCTTCTTCAGAAATATGGGCTGGTACCCGTACATGGCTTTAAAGTCAACTGCAAGTTAGTGCTGCTAGTTTCATCTTCAGTTAATATTGGTGCAGTAGTGATTGCTGCAGTTCAAAGCCCTGTGCACTTTTTCCTCTTCTGTCAGTCAATCTGTCACTCATTTTTTAGGCAGGACAGTAACAGAGGTTAGAATGAAATTATTTTTAATGCTCACTGACAGAGACAGATTGGATCCTAGTTCCTTTTGGAAGTGAAAGCATAAGGGTTACACAATGAAAGACTCCAGAAACAGACAGAAAAGCTCTTCCTTTGCCTTTGTAGCCCTAGTTGTGTGATTTCTTCTCTTTCCAGCAAATAGATAACCTAAGTAGATACAAAATCTCAGCTCTGTTGCACAGGAACCTCTTCTGCCACACCGGCCCAGACCTCACTGAAGCTATTAATTCTCATTTGTGGCTTTATAAGGAGACATCATTCTCAGAGTCAGAAATCCTTATCTTTGTGAATAACACCTCAAATAACTCACATTTTATTTTCCCACCGCTAGTTTGCTGCAGATCCTTAGCCCAGCTTCTGCCTGTGCTTGTACTTTGTTGATGGTTCATTTGTTTGTCTCCACCAATGCAGAGATATGCTTTATAGTCAGGCCAGGCCGAAGAACTTTGAGTAATCATTTCACAACACTCTTAAATAATTTCAAATCACGTCAAATGATGAAAAATAATTTCAGATCACGTCAGACTTCTTTAGTGCTTGCTTTCTGCAAGTAGTCTACCTAGCAAATTTTTCTGTAGGAATATTTCTAGTCTCAACTCATTTTATGCATTTTTAATTAATTTCCAGCAGGGACAAAAAGATATGTTTTTCCTATGAGATACTTAATGTGCAAACTGACGTAAAATAGAATCTTTGCAAAGACAGTTCTATCTGCAGGTGCCATTTGAGTTAGTAGACAAATGTTGATACTTGGTAGGTGAAGACGTAGTTTAAACTAACCTATTAATTTCTGTGGTAATTATACATAGACTTCACCTCAAATTTGATCTCTTGTTACTTCCCGCAGTCAAGATAAGAAGGTTGTTTGGGTCTTGCTTCCTCCTCTTTCCTCTGGAAAAGAAGACCTTACATTCTTCTTCCAGAGTTGTCTGGGGCCACGCAGTAGGTCAACAGTAAAGTTAAACGTTACTCTTCTTGATTTCTTCTGGAGTATCAACCAGATTTGCTCAAAGCATACCAAAACAGGCAGCTCCTCCTTTAAAGAGATCTTAATGTAATCTGCTGGCATTCAGCAAAGTGTCCCATTAGCCTACACACTGTGAAGATGGTGAGTACTGAATTCTTCAAATGCAAGTTTTGCTACCTAAATAAGCGTTAATGAGTAAATATGTACACTGACCGAGCATCCAGGAGCACCTAGCAGGACAAGGTGTGCTTTCATTATCTGTTGTGATGATAAGTAAGGCATGTAATTCAGTTGCCTATACATATGTGTCGATTGCCATTTGAGGCTCCAAAGGATGCTTCAGTTGCCCTCCAGTGACCTTTTCATAAGGGCATAGGTTTGTTTGTGCTCCCATGCCGTATCTGCCACCCTTGGGAGGATGTCTCCAATACCGTAGAGCATCCAGAGCATATGTCTATTTCCAGTCTCCAGATTTGCAATAAGTTTTCTGAGAAGCACATCAGGAACTGTCAAAAAATTCTATGCTTTCCAAAATCACACAGCAAGTTGTATATGCTAGACAGTGATGAGGTCATTGGTTGGTGGTAGATGGCCTTCCTGCTTCCTGAAACTACAGTGACTGCTGTTTTATGCAGTGCTCCCAGTCACAGTGCTTGCTTCCCTCTCTCTCCCCTCCCTGTATTTGCTTGCCTGGCACTCTTTCCTGAAGGCTGCTGACTCCAAAACAGCAAACACCTTATGCACGGGAGCACCATGCTTACCTCAGGGAAATCATGTCCATGCTGGAAGCAATGACTCCACTTGATGATTTTGCCAGATTGAGGCCCAAACGCTCAACACCTTTGATGGTGGCATTGTCCTTGTGTAATCCATGTGGTTGCTGATTAAATCAAGGGTCTATTGCAACTGCAATAAAGAATCAAATCTCTGATTTTGCACAAGGAAAGGTGGGAACTGAACAGATACATAATAAGCAAAGTCAGGAATTTTCTTTGGGACTAATTGCTCAGTTTTAAGTACATCCTTGAAAATTCTAGCTTTCAGTTCCATGTTATACACCTCCAAGAAGTGTAATCGCTGCCTGTCAACGCCACAGAGCCAGAAGTAGTTCTTTTTTCCCTCCTATCTTATTAGTCAGCAAAGGGCTAGTCATAACTGCCAAAAACAAATGTGACTTTATAACGTAAGGCATTCACTATGCCTTGCCATCCATCTCTCTTTCTGGGTTATTTCATTATTTCTTTTTCTGCATTCCTTCTCCTTCTTCCAGCACACTGATTTTAAGTGACTGTCTAGGGCTACAGATTCATGTAAAAGGGAAAACACTTCAAGCTCTCTTCTTATTTCCTTTAAGTGAGTGAGAAAATGCCCGATTATCAAATTTAAAACAATTATCGGAAACAAAAGCCCTCACCAAGACAAACTAAAAAACACCCCAGACACTGCTAATCATCTCTTGCTAACAACATCATTATTAATCTTTGACCATATTGGCAGAGGAAAACAAGAGGTACAAACTATCATCAAGGAAACAGAACAGGAAAAATACAGCCCTAGGGGTACAACCTTGACTATTCAAGAAGGTTGTCAAGAAGAAAACTGCAGTAGCTAGTCTCTTTGCTCTAGTGTGTGCTCTGCAAGAGAGCACAAAGCTTGACTTCAATTCCATTTCAAAACAAAAAATATTTATTATTTCTCTGGAATTTAAAAGAAATTTTCTTTTCCATAGGAAATTTCAAAATGTATTTCATTTTGACATGTAACTTTGTATGCTCAAAATTTTAAAATTACCATGGAACAGAAAGATGGCGATTTTTACCAGTAGGAGTCATGAAACATAAAGGTGTTCATTGCTGGTTTATTCTCAGGAACAAAAGTAATCTGAGTTTCAGGAATGAGAAAGCTGCAGGCAGGACATTGATATATTTTGATATCCCACCTTACAGCAACAGAGAGAGATAAATTGCTGCATTGTCCTGGATATTTCATATATAAAAATGCATAAAGTGCAACAACTTCAAATCCCAGAGCAACTTTACCTTCTTCAGCACATGAGGTATTCTCCCTTTCATAAGATTTCCGCCATGGTTTCTGTAATATTGCTGAATTTTCCCCACTGGGACAGTAAAAGTCTGGAGTAGCATTTGGGCTGTGGTCTAGATTACCACATTAGGGACGTTACAAGGGAAAGTATTTGCTGCTCCACCAAAACCTTTCCCCCCCCTCCCCCCTCTTTTGTTGGCTCTGTTCTAGAAAGATAACTTGAAAAAAACCAGACAAAATATATTCTCAAATGTAAAAATTTAACTTGACCATAATCCTAGTTAAAGTAGCTCTCAGACTGAGCATCCGATGGGAATAATAAGAAGTTATATGGCAATGCATATTTGTCAGCCTGCAGAGGGAAAGAGAAATCAGAGATGTGTACTCTTTAAAGGTAAAATCCACAGAGAGAAGTATTAGCATTCACATTATTCCAGTGCCCTTTAGCTGAGATCCAAATTTATCTTACTAAATCGCCATCTTTAGGCAATCTATTCTCTCTGCAAGCCAGAAAGTGCTGGGTTTTATGCCAAATACAACATTGTTTAGCCATTAGTGTTCATGACAATGTCAAAAAGTGATGACATGGTTATTACTTGACACAATTTCAGTCATCTTCCTCTCAAAGTTGGAGTCACACTGGAAAAATTGGGATGGCACTTGGGTGTGGTCTGTTTCACTCAGTTTCCAAATGCCTAATAATACACATCATAGAATGTCAACTTTATGCAACTCAGCACAAATGGCTTTTGCAAAGATTTCTTGAAGGTACATATTGAAACATCTTTCTTCCACATAAACATAGCATTAATAATAACTACCAACCATCAGTGATGTAACATAGTACTCTAAGTATGGATCAATATTTCAGTGCTCCAATGACTTTTGATTTGCCTCTAAGGTGCTGTCTTGACAGTGTGAATCTGGACAGGAGTTCCTGTGCTGCCAAGTGGTCACCCATCCACTACATCCATTCAGTTTTTGGTACAGCATTGCCCAAAAGTGACCACAAATAATTTATCTGAGTGAATGGTGCCTGCACTTGAAAACTCAGATAGAATGAGGTTATCCAGTGAGTTCTTCCCCAGCTGTAAAATGAAGTTATTATTTAATCACCACATTAGATGATGTTTTCCATTATCTGAAGTCAGGTTTCATACTCTTTTCTTCCTCAGAAGTTAGTATTTAATTTAGTACTCTGGATGCTCTACCAAGTTGACAATGTCAATGGATTATTCATGTTTCATGAACTTCACTTAAGACTGCTTTATGTACTCAGCTTAGTAAAGTTTAGTTGTTTCATTGAGTTTCTTTCAATGGTCAAAACTAGATGTCAGCATGGACATAACTCTCCACTCTGTAAACTGGCCTGAGGTCAAAGTGCCACTCACTCTTCTTTGTATATAAGTACTTTGTCTCTAAAACCCTATCACAAAGAGATTTCCTTCTTATAGTATGATATTAAAAGCAGCAAGGTGGTCTGGAGGTTGGCTTCCTCCAGCTGCAGGAGGTCCAATGTCATAGATACAATTGATGGCTGCAAGAATTGAAGCCCCTGCTACCCAACCATGTTGAATGAACAGCCCAGCGCTGCTTCTCTGACCCTGGTGGGAAGCAGCCTGGCAAGCTGGTGCAGCCCCTCAGGTGGAGTTGAGGGGCTGCTTCTTGCAGTCACCTTCAATGGCCAAGAGTTCACTGGAAAGGCAGGATGGTAACCAGGGAAAAGGTGCTCTGGAGAAGTGTGTTTCTTCACAGCAGTGAGTTCTGCCTGCTGCAAAGGCCAGTCTTGTTGTTCGCCCTCCCATTGTATCATGTATGTCCTACACAGTCTTTCTTTCCTTGGGCTTGGGTAGGTACAGAATGAAATCAGAAAGGAGACTGCAGTGCAGCAGCATGGGTAAATGAAAAGGACTAGCAGTGCATGCAGAGCTGGAGTCCAAGGGTGACGGGAACATAGGGGCTTTTAATGTGCCTGACAGGTCCCCCATGCAAGAAAACAAAATCTCTCCCTATCTTTCCTCACCCTGAAAATAAGAACATTGCTCAGGAGGGAGCTTGTGCTTGAGAGACAGGAGACATGATAGTAAAATCACATTCCTCCTCTTATCTCTCCGTGACTTGAATACATTTAAATCCCAAGTGATTAGAATGAAGAAGAGCAGCAAGGAAAGACTGTCTGAAGCAACTTAAAAAAACCCAACCCAACAACCTCTCTTAAATTCAGATACTGTAAAGGAAAGTTAAAAATGGCATCTTATCCTCTCCACAGCCACAGTTCTCCTCCAGAGCTTGCTGGGAAAAATCATGTGGTAGCAGCATTAACTGATAGCTACTGATCCACATGACCTTGCCACAGATGCAAAGCAGGTCATAAACTGTTTCACTGATGCCTGTATTAAAAGTTTTATCCCACTATTTATTTCCATTTCATTACTCAGAGAAAAAAATGGATGGCCATAGTTTTGCATGTTCTATTCTCTGGTTTCCATAACATGCCATTGCTTATTGATATGCTTCTTTCTCCTGGGTCTAGAAAGAGGGTGGGATAGAAAAAGCAGGTGAGGGATGAAAGTATTCCTGAAGTGATATGTGCAAGATTCAAAAGCATCTTCTGAATATCCTTTCCTTTTAAACTGATAACCAAAAGAAGTTTTAAATGGACCTTCTTTCATCCCCACCTCTCTCCATCTTGTCAATGAAGACTGGAAAAAGGAAGAAGTAATCTGAGGTCTGTGACCTCAGACCTGTTTTGAATACCTGGCTCTGAGTACGAGTCTCTTGGGATACATGCACACTGTTTCATCAGAGGATCCTTGTCCTCTGCTTTTCGATATCGCATACAAGCTTGTTCACTCTCTGGTTGACAGACTGAGTCAATTTGTTTCCTTCACAAGAAAGGTGGGGTGCAACTGGCAGGATCATTTAGGTTCTTTATGGTTAGAAAGATTGGACGTGAGCCAGAACAGGTTTGGTTTCGTCCTCCAGCACCCTCCCTGTAGATATGTGTGGCCTCATATGCCCTGCCATGCATGAGGATACACAACATACATTTAGCATGTTGTGAAGACAACCTGTTGTTGGACACATCACCACCCTTTTGTCACTTTGGACACAGGAATGAAAGCTTACATGCATTCAAGGCCAACAGGGGCAAACAAACAGAGGGACAGTGTAGACCAATGCTTAGGCAGCATGCACATAACCAGTGTGCTCTAGAGGCTGTGAGCAGCTGCTATTCAACAGTTTAAGTGTGAGCCAATCCAGTGTTGCTTTAGGGGCTGTGGTTGTCCTTGTCAAGGGAGTGGGGAAGACCGGTGCCAGTTTGGTGAGGCTACTTTGTGAAGTTGGCTCAGCTCTCCTGAAGAAAGCAATTATGGTTGGTCTGGGAGTAAATGCGTAAGCCAAAGCTGTGCAACAGAAGAAAGGCTGTAACGAAGACAGACATGGAATTATTCAGTCAGTTATAGTCACCCAAAGACTTAAGACAAAAACACCAACAAGAAAATCTAATACCCCAAGAAAATAAAAGCAGTGAGTCAGAAGATGACAATTTAGCAAGACCAAGGATTAGACTGTTCTATGGAACAATGAATAAAGGCCGACACTTCCCTGTCCCATTGACTTCTGCCTAGCAGGCAGACTTGTGAGGGTGAGGGATGGATGTTGCATCTCTCTTAAGCTGCTCAACAGTTGCCATTTACCTGAAAAAAATTTTTAGGGGGTTGTATGGTGGTGGCTTATGCCTATATAAGCTCCAGAGACTATTAAAATCTAGACTGCTGACATCATCTTATCATGTGGCATTACGAAAAATCAGCTGGTGGCTTTGATACTGTCTTCCATGTTTGACCCTCAGCACTGGACAGCTTGAAAGCAGGGCTCTTTAATATTCCTTCCCTTGATTTTTCTCAGGTCTTTTTGTATCTCATTCACACACTGATTCCCTCTGCTTGTAGATAGACTAGACCGTGATTCACGATTTCCATTCCAGAGGAACGGCTGATATTTTATCATTTTTTAAAAATAATATTTCAGAAAGTTCATATATTTTGTTTTAACATTTTTGACTGAAATGAATAGCGTTGATGTTCTCAAATTAGAATGTTTGGTTTGCTGAAGTCAGCTGAAACTTTATTTGAAGTCCATTCAAAATGAACATACCTCTGCCAACGGTGCTGCAGGTCCCTGGCTTGCTTTTGAGATGAAGCTGCAGTGACCTAGGGGAAATACAGGGTGGGATAAAGGAACTTGGCCTGTAATGGAGCATGAGAAACAAGTCACATGAATTCCAACATAATAGGATTTGAGTTGTTCAAGTAGAACACATTGCTGAATAGATGATTATGACCTAAAGTCATTCTATCTGGGAGACAGACTGGCATGTCAGGGGCAAAGGAATGGGACATTCCCACCCAAAGAGGAGCAACTTTGACCTTCTAACAGTGAAACTTGCTGCAGCTGGTCAGCACGTGTTTTGTTCCAAAAGGCATCTATAATAAAATTTAAGGAAGAAAAGGCAAGTTCATGGTCTGAAAGAAAAAAAGAAAATAAGTGCTACAAATAGCACTGATGCATTTTGACATCTGTTATCAGCTCTGAGGGAAAAAAAGACTTGCAGACAGTAAGAGAATAGCTAATTAGCTGTCTGCTTCTCCCAGGTCCTTCTTCTCCAGCTATGGAACGTATTGATTCATTGCACCTATGCACCAGGTAGGGTGCTGAAACGAAACATTAACAAGTGCTCTTGAAATGCACTTTCTCTCCTCTCTCTCTCTTCCTATCTGAATCAGTTACTACAATCCTATGTAGATTTATTACTAGGTTTATGATGCCACAAGCATATGATAGAAAATATTTCAGCTAAGTTAATAAGGTAGGATAGCAGCTTATTTTGTGATTATTTCTATTAAATTGATATCAATAAGGTCTGTCTTTATTTTCTCTGTACAACAGAATGAAACTGTAGTGCTATTTGCCTCATATTAAAAATAGAGCTGTATGTCCAGCATATAAGGAGCATGTACAATAGAATCATACCTTGCCTCACATTTAATTACATAATACAGAGAAAAAGCTATGCAGGAAAAAAATCTTGAGGCATGCTGTTGGCCACCTCCATCACACAAAAAACCTAAAGGAAGCAACCAAACCAATCCTCCACCTAAACATCTGAAGACTTCTTTTTAAGACTTAAGATAGACTTAAAGACCTAAAATAGTTCTTTCTCACTTGATGTGATTGACCAGTTTTGTCAGGGAAAATGAAGTCTTTCTTAAGACTAAGAGAGGAGAAAAATGCAATGAATGGTTTACGTAAGTAGAGGCGTTGGGGAATGTAACAGCTCACTCTTGAGTACTGACACTGTTGCAGGGTTCTGTAATTGCTTTAATGGGACTACTCAATGTGCATGAGTCTGGTTAATAACTTGTCCAGAACAGTGTCAAAGCTTCACTATCCTATGAAAATTCAGACTATTTTTCTCCCTTTCCAAAGGCAAAAACAGCTTCTGAAAGTTCCTGCAGGCATTTTCGAGGCACTAGCACAATGCTTATTTTTAAAATTTTTAAAACTAAGCTGAGCCAGGGATTTTGTGCTGTGAATTTCCTTCCTTGGCCACAAACCCTAGGGCATCTTAGTTGCCTGGCACCCAGTCCAAAAGTTTATCTGTGATGATACCTCATAAGATTTGTTCATAGGGTGGTTCAGATATTAAGCCAGAAAGAAACAAGTCCGATGGATGCTTCATAATAAAAACTAAAAAAAAAAAATAAAATGGCAGATCTATTTTTGTTTAAAGTAGAACATACCTCCAAAAAAGATTCCAATCCTCTCAACCAAACTAATCATTTGTAAAAATATTGGAAACAGCACCTTCCTGTGCAGATTTTACCTAGTTTGTCAGTAAGCCTGGAGTATGTCACATGCATTGCCACAGATGGGAAATAAGGGAAAACTAGGAGCACATTTTGCACTAAAAAAAGCCCACCCCAAAACTAAAACCCCCAGAAACTAACTTCACGTTTTCTATGCATATTTTGATGAGAAACTCCCTTGCCTCTGCTCTTCTCCCTGTGCTCAGCTCACTTCATTGAACACCAGAAATGGTTTACCTACAAGATGAAGTGGTCACTAAGCTAAAGGGCACAGTTCCTAAAATGTGTTCTTCAAGCACCACACAGTGAAGCCGGGCCTGTGGCAAGCCTACTTTGTGATGGCATGGATACATGTTCTCTATGGACTGGGAAAGGAAGCAATAGGAGGGGAACAGCAAGTTAGGAGAGAAGACAAGTTTCTATAAGGCAACTAGCCAGGGCAAATCAACTAATTATGAGCAAAATAAAGCAATGGACTTCTACAAAGTAAGTTTATTTGCTGTATTACTGTCATATGCAGAAAACATTACTCTATGTGTTTTAGCACACACTGTAAATTTATCATAAGAAAAGTGTGCCATCTTGTGGGAAAATGCAGAAAATATCAAACCATGTATTGACATATTTTGCATACATTATGCAAAATAAAGGGCAGGTGCCTCCATGAACAAATGTTTCAGGGAATATTTGGGAGGTCGCTAGCCAAAGGAAAGTCTCCGCCCTGAATACGGAAGGACCAAAACCTTCAACAGATAAGTTCAACTTTCTAATCTGAAATTCAACTTTCTGATCTGAAGACTTATGTGGGCTTTGCAGTTCTAAGATTGAGAAGACAAAGTCAACCAGGAGATTTATTACTGCAAAACACCAGACTGGTAGAATTCTCCCAGCCATCTCTGGACTTCCACAGCAGGCTAACTCTTACACAAAATAAATCTGCGTAGCCCAACTAACTCATAGCATCTTAATCTGTGAGCTTTTTAAGGAAAGAATATGCAGGTTGATCAGAAGAGATGGAAATGAAAATTAAGGGAAAAGGAGAAAATCAGAACTTTCAGAACAAAACTTGTATCACCAAGGCCTCAAGCTCTGTGATTCTTGGCAGAGCAAGTCAGCAAGACTTCATATCCAGGAGAATCCAGTTATATTAGCAGTACAAAATGAAAACTAGACAATAGCAACAAACGTCTTGGTCAGAGATCAAATACTCCACAGCTAACCCTTGGATTATTTATATAGTTTGGAAAAGCGATGCTTTTCAAACAGACATTTGGACGTGAGTGTTACCGGGCTGCTGTTGCTCAGGAGTCCTGCTGTGAGAGGCATCATAAGGCAGAGAACATAGGAGAATGTTCTTCAGATGTGCATCTGTGGGGTCAGAGTATTGAGGCAGAGAAGAAAGGTGGGGGAAATTGTCCTCCACCAAAGAAAAAAATAGGTAGTAGAAGTTTGTGAGAGAAAAGGGTTGTGCTGCATCTTTTCCCTCCTCAGCAGCTGGAGTGAGAGCTATCTCCTCTGACGAGCCTGCTCAAAGCTACCTCTTAGCCCCCCTGCTCACAGCTGGTTCCATAACTGTGGCACGCAGCTTCTAACATATGAGGTTAATGAGCTCTTTACAGCCCAAGCTGCTCAAGCTTCAGAGCTGGGCTTACCCTTTGACAGAGAGAAGTGTCAGATGTGTCTCATTATCTGCTCCGCTTTCCCATATCCATTTAAATAACACAAAATATGGAAGAAATTTCTACTGACTGGAATACAAAGGAAAAAAACCCCAAAAACGAAAACCAAAAACACAGGTTAGGACAAGATGCTTTGCCATAAAATCATAAATGGGACACACATGCTTTAAATTTAAAAACAACTGAGAGATGCTAGACAGTGGAAGGAAAAAGGATATTAATAATAATAAAAAAAGACTGTCAGAAGTCTTAATAAGCAACAAAAAAGGAAGTCTGAAAACTTTTCATTTTTGCTGCTTGAAAAGCTTCCTTTTTTATTAACAGTCCCTTCAAATATTACAGTGTTCAATGTAGCAGGGAGATAATTTTAATTCTGGTTAGTTAGAAAATGAGAAGGTCAAGCGTCAAAATAAACAACAAGTTCATGTGATATGTCCAGAGTGTTGGCAGCACTTATTTTGAGTGAACATAGGTCCATGGAGTGGGGCAAGATTCCCACCACTGAACTTGAAGCTCAGATGCCGAAGTACGGAGCTTGATTGCATTCTGTTCCCCGGAAGTCCGTAGAGAGAGAGGGACTCCAGAGAGGAAAGTTAAGGACTTCTGTTCAATGTCTGAAATTTGACAGGTTGAATCATGACTTTGCTGGGGCCATATTCACTTTAGAGCTGTTAAGTTCAGGACACCAGACTATACCTAGTCCAGGGTAAAACTGCACATAGTATAGTTAGAGTGGCCCCAGCAATAGACTCTTCAACCTGTTGATCTGCCTTGATTGAGCCAAACTTTTGCTCATGTAAACATTAGCACGTGTTTGCTGATGCAGCACTCAACAGAGAAAGTCACCCTGGACAGAGTGCTGAGTAGACAAAGTTACACTGTCCCCAGGCTAACTCATGCAGAGAAAGCTCAGAAGATATTTCTTGCGGAGCCCCCCCTTTGCTCAGGATTGCTAGGAAGAACAGGGAATGCCAAACATCAGTCACACTGTCCCCTCAACTGAACCAAAGCAGTTGTCCAACACTCTGCCTTGTACCATGCCGCCTTTCCCATGGGCTGACACGCAGGAAAAGCAGGGCCAGCATTGGCAACAAGGCCACCCACAGCTGCATACTCAGGGCAACCGTGAAGACTGTTGCTTTTGCTGGTGCAGGAGAGTGTCAGCCTCTAACCACAGCAAGTCCTTCGCAACAGAGTGCAACAGGACTTCAGTAAAACGGATGGAAAGGAAAATGAGCCACAAAGGTGGGATCCAGCCTTGATATTGAGAAGAGAGAGGTAGTGAGGTGGCAATATCAGCATCATGTTCCTGTAGGCTTTTTGGCATGTAAGAACGGGCTATGGAAGCACATGCTGATCGCATCATCCATTGGTGAGCTTCATGTGGGAAGGCTCAGGCTTTCAGTTTTATTAATTGAGGCTTCCTATGATGACAGCACTAAGTCCAGTGAAGGAAAGGGGACTGTATTTGAACAAAGGTCTAATTAGGCCAGTAGCAACTTCATATTCCCACTGCTGAATGGCCTCTTTGTCAATTCAGCACAGATGTTTTGTTGTATCCTGGCTTCTTGGTTTCTTTTTTATGCACAGCCGAACTGGTGTCATTAAAAAAAATTGCAATAACATTCTTGGGTATTTACTCTGAATTTCTCCCAGTTAGTTTTGACCTTTCTAAAAATATAACTTGTGAGTTTTGACTAGGGAACATTTTTAATTCCTGTAGTCCCTGACTAGAACAGGACATTGTGCTCATTTGCTGAACTTGGGGAGCCTGTGACAAGTTCTGGCAGTGCTCGGGAACAGACAGAAAGCTCTTTGGAGGAAAAAGGATATTTACAGGATGGGAACCCATCCTTCCTTCCATTAACAGAAGCTGTCTTGGGCCAGTAGGTGATGTGCACTGGCTATACCTCGTACTTCTTATTCTTCTTTGTTTCTCCTGGCAGTAGACATTCTACTGGCCCCTTTCCCAGTCCAAGCTATTCAACCTGAGACCACTCCAAACCACAAAATTGGATCCAATTTTAATTTCTCAAAGCTTGGGATAGGGTTTTCGTCCCCTATCTAGTTAGAAGGTTGCTTCTCATTTATTTCAAATATCTGGAATATGCAACATATTGCTGAAAAGTCCACATATGACATTATTTCAATGATTTTTCTTTGGTTTTTTTCAGTCTAGCCCAGATTCCCAAGAAGAACTGACGTATATTTCCACTGATACTTGCCTCATCTGACTTTCAACTGGATTTATTGCTTAATTTCCTCAGGAGCCTTGGAAACTCCCAGCCATATGATTTTTAACGGGCTCACTTCTAAGGCAGACCATTTCTCCTCCCTGCCCCATCTCTCTAGGAAATCTCCCCTCTACTCTTTCTAGTGACAAGTTCTGCCTGCATATCAGGTTGCTTAAAAAACCACCAAAACAACTGCAACTGTTTTACATAGGATGTACTGTATTTTCCTCCTTGCATACGCATGCAATGAGGTAGAAGAGGGAGGATAGGAGGCTCTCTTCATAGCCTTGCTCACAGTGCAGTGGAGCCAATTAAGATCCCAGAAAGTGGATAAAGGTGTGTTATTAATCGCCTTGGGCCAGAATGAACATAGAGCAAACACCAGCAGATGAAGGAGTGTATCATTTAAAACCAGTCCCTGGAGGTTTTAGGTCAGAACTCCAAAAACCTGACAGGCAAATTTTCATCATTTTTATTATTCTCCAGAAAGAAAAAGTAGGTGACCTTATTTCAGCTCCTGAAAGTTTTTGCAAGCCACAGCACATTGTGTAAGAAAGCTTTCCCTTGCTCTGCACTGGTGACGGCATCTATTTTCTGAACCTGGATCTAGTTGGTGCTAGGCTGTATTATGGATGAATTACAGTGTCAGTTTTCTGTCTCTGTCTTTAAAACCACATAGTTTTTAAGAAGTAGCCCACAGTATTTTTTTTTGCTGGAGTTTGCCAGACTGTCTTGAGATTTTAGTTTTGCCAGATATTGCTATCACGATCAGTGAAATTTTTCACTGCACTTACTTCCCTCTGTAAAGAAAGCAAGCTCAGAGTCTGTGCATTTCTAAAGACTGAAAGTTACGTAAGATTTATGCTGAGAAATCTATGCTGGATTTATTTGTCATGTGGACACTTTTATGATGCCACATAGCCACACTTAAACCTTTGTCCTATTTAGTGCTGTTCTGTACCATTCCCCAGATATCCTCAGAGACCATAGATTTTAGTATTTCCTTCATGTTCTTCTACCAAGATAGATACACTCGCTGCCAGATTTCTTGCTTTCTGACTAGACCTTTCTCCTGTGGATCCATGTTTCTTCCACATGCTCATTTTGAGCCATCCATACATAGATGAGTAGAGGAAAGAAAAAAGGCTGTTCAAAAGTGCTGTAACTGTTCCCCTAAGACCCTAAAATAATTAAAGCTTCTGGGAGAGCACTCTCTCCCTTTATGTCATCATGGCAGTGAATGTGGGTGCTCTCAAGTTTCCCCTTTACATTTCCATAACCCTTGTTAGAGGCTGAGGTTTGGCCAGGAGCTGGCTTCGCAGGTATGGTGGAGCTATGAGCCTCTTTGAGGAAGCCAACAGAGCAAGATGCTGGAGGACCAGCTAAGAAGAAGCTCTGAAGCACACACTGAGAATCTCTTAACAAATGGGGGCACAAACAGGTGAAACTCTGTGACCAGACACTTAGCAAGGTCACTGAAGGACAACTGTCCTTTAAAACCAGGTCAGTCCCATTATAGCTTCTCATTCATTACTTTTCCCATGCTTCTTGAGTGTTCAGGTCAGTTTAACTTATAAGAATAAATGCATTCAGCTGTGCTTTTAGTACCACATATTCAGGAAGGAGAGATGTGTCATTAAAATGCTCTTGCTAACTAATGACAAGAGTAAGAATGCCTGAACCTCAACAGCCAGTCCAGATCAGGAGCTGGTGTAAGGGATGAATCTGACAGAAAGCTGCAAAGAAGCTGCATATTGAAACTGGAACTGATTTCAGAGGGAGTCTGGCCCAAGGAAGAGCTACTGGATTTGGCCCAGGCAATTTAAATAATGCAAGACATCTTGGTCAGTTTCTCAACTTTTAGCTAGACAATCTCTTTAGGTTTAACTCAACTTCGTCAAAAAGCCTTTCTCATCCTACTTTAAAGGCTCGGCATTGGGAAATGGGATAGCAAAAAAACACTTTGGGGATGTCCTCTCATCAAAATGATCGGTGATTGTGATTCTGATTAGCAAATCTGTAACAGACACTAGAAGCAGTGTCCATCCTTGTTTAAACAAGACCCTGAGCCATCTGCTCTTGTAGTTGGCACTGCTTTTAGCAGGTTGCACTAGGTGATGTCCAAGTTTCTCTGACCTTAATTTTTCTGCAATTCTGTGAATCTGGTGTTACAAGAAGGCTCTAGCTAGCACACAGAAGTGATCCTTCAAATATTATTCATAAATTTTGAAAGATGACAACTACACCATTTCTGAGCCTGTTCCAGGCTTCAGTAGTTGCGTGACTTCAGGAATTTCTGGAGAATCACCGAGTAACATGATGCAGGGTACATGGTGTACATGCTCAAACTTCAGTGAGATGAAAGAATAGGCCAAGTGTATAGGATACTAAATACTAGTTTCACATAACCATTTTTAATTGAACATGGCCATATATAAAACATGTGGTTTAAAGACTATGGTCACATTTAAATGCCTTTCTGAGGCTTGCCTGGCTTCAATTCGTCTGTGTGCTTTATTTGTTGTAAGAAACAGATGATAATAATTTCCCTGTTGCTTAGTGACTTGACTCACTGTCCCTTTCACCAAAAATGAGACAAGCAGTGATAAAAATTATTTTGTTCCCACAGAGATGACGTGACATCTTCTCACCTGAAGACACCCCTAAGCTAGTGTCCTGATCTTATAAACGTTCCTTAATGCTTTTGCATGTGTAATTCCCCAGTTTCAGTTGCAATGCCAATGTGCTGGATGTTCAATTTGCAGGATCAAAGACTTGAGACAGTCATGAGTTGTGTGATAAATGAGAGTGTCAAAGCTGTTTACGTGACTTCAGGCTGAACTTACTAAGTTATTTGGATATGTAAACACGCAGAGGAATACCAAAGATAATTTTTGAAAGAACCTCTACTGGTTGGGAACAAGAACCCGAGTTTTTATATGTCCAAGTCTGCAAAAGGATGCTGACATGTAAAGTGAAATTTAGGTACCTAAGTCCAAAACATGGCCAGATCATCTGCTACCTGTTTGAAGAAGATCCAACAGATTTTCCTGACAAGCAGGTGTTAAGGAACGTACTGTACAGTAGTCTCAGTCAGCTCCTTGTGCTGAAGGTGTGATTTTCCTTGGAATAACTGAACTATCCCAGGACTAGAGAAAGACAGCAAACGTTATTCCCCCATTGAGTTAAAGGGGGCAAAGTGAACCCACTGAGGAAAAAAAAAACAGTATATCCTGCCTAAAAGAGTGAATGCTGAATCCCTTTGATTACTTAATAGAAGAATAACTACCTCATCAAATTTGCCCTAGGACCAGTGTGAAAGTATAAGCACTCAGCTAGAAGAAATGAGGCTCCAGTTCCTAACCCCGGGATTATTTCTGCTTCTTTTAGCAGATTAAAATCATGATGCCTACCCCTTGGCTTTTGGCTGGGTGAGACAAGGCAAGGCTCTTCTGCCTGTATGAGGGGAAGGGCATGTGCCATAGATCTTCCTGTATCACTGGACTGCTGTCTTGCCTGGGGCACGATGGGGCTTTGCACTCAGGCCTGGAATAAGTGCCCGACTCATACAGAAGGGAGCTGACTCTTCCCAGAAGCATTGCTCTTTGACATGCAATAAATTAGCAGTCCTCACATTGAGGGTTTATTTACGACAGTGTTAACAAGCATATTTTTATTGAGTTTATACTTAATTATTTATTGGTTTGCTATTTAGTTCCTGAGGGCGTGAAGTTGTTTATTTTCTCATGGCTTAGTGTCACTGAGAAACTGCTGTTGCTGAAAACCTTATTAAAAGTCTTTCCATACCTTTCTGTCTGTGCTTATAACAATAATAACTGTAGCAGTTAATAAGCCAATAGCTAATTAATGTTAAGGGCTGCTTTTTATAGTTGCGTTTTAAGCTACAGTCAGTTTAGCAACCCACATTTAATATCCAGTCTCTGCTGTCCTGATTTCAGTGGGTAGAGAGTGAGAAACACCTACCTCAGAGACCTGAGGTCTTTCACATTATTTACAGCCTTACACAGACTGGGTTATGAGCAGTTGTAACAGTGAGGGAAAACTGGGGGGGTTTCTGGTAATTGTTGGTGAGGCACTATAAAGAAAGGAGCAAGGGCTTTTTATCAGTCAGCGTTCACAAGGCAGGTTGCTGAGTGTGGGTTGGGGATTTTTTGTTTGCTTATAAGAGGAAGCAGATGTAAAGTTCAAATATTAATTTCCAGCCTAATCCGTGCCCAGCAGAGAGCTTTCAGGCTCCTGGCTTATTGTTCTGCTAGATGAAACCTCACTGTTGCTCCTGTTCCTGTGAAAAACAGGGCAGTGCTGCCATCCTGCATGGCCACCAGCACAGTAAGTGGGACCGAGTGTGGCAGCTCAGGAACAAGGAACATTTGGGACAGGAGTCCTTGGATGTGGCACATTAAATCTTGTTAATGCTGCTTCTTGAGGAGCAGAGCGAGCTAAGCTCCCCTGTCCTGCCACAGTTTAGACCCGTAATCATACGCTGCAGGTGGGAGGGATGCTTTCGTAATCACATGAAAACCCAACAGTGGGAAGGGAAAATGTGACAAAGAATAATCCTCTGCTAAGGAGCTTGCAATTTAAATACAAGCACATTGTTTCAGGATTTAAAGGGATTAGTGCAATGTAACATGGACACTGGGCTGGCTAACTCCGGCCTTCCCAGCTCACCCTTCCTAGCCATCACCTCACTTAAATGACCATGTGTGGAGGGGAGGCACCACAGTTTTGTTCTGGTCTCTGACAGGTCTGTGCATTGCAGTTCTTGTATTATCTGCTGCAGTTATCTCAGCAGGTCCGGCACAGGCTGAGCAATGCATTTCACTTCCCTCCAACAGCACTGAGAGAGATTTTCAGTAGGCAAATGGCTTCCCCAAACCAAAATGTTCAGAATGAATCTCTCAAAACTAGTCGGTCTATATGCTTAGCTGATATCCGAGGACTTGTAATTTCCTGCTTTTTGGAGAACTCAACCTCTTCAGGTTAACTCTGGGTCACAACAGACCACTGCAAGTCCTGCGCCCTCCTCACCCTCTCAACAAGACTCCTCACATTCACAGCCTTTTTGATGACCAATTTCAGTACTGGTGGAGCAGATATCTCACTGTGGTTTGGTACCTGAAAATAGACTATGATCCTGCAATTATCCACACACACACTCTCCGCCAGGTTGCTGAGAGAGAACTTTTCCATAGCATCACATTCTTCCAGCTTATACCTTTCCCATCCTCTACTAAAGCAGAACACCATATTCACACAAAAGTCTTTTAGTCTTTTATAACTTTATCAATCAAAACTGATGCACAGTATTAAAAATTGTCACACTGTGTTATTCCATAGTGACTCCATGTCTATTGCAGTAAAAGTAGATATTTTTGCTTTTATAAATAGACCACATCAGTCTGTTGACTAGTAGTATTATTCTGTTAAGGGAGGTGGCTCTGCTTGCTATCCAAGGCTCTCATACTATCCAAGAAGGTATTCTTATGTGAAGCATCAAGTACAATTTCTATATGAAGCATACAAGTATTCCTTTCAGGATGTGAAAATGAGAATATTTATGTGTTCAGTTACATTTACAACTCTGTGGAAAAAATCAAACCTTGCAAAAGTCGCTCTGTTCTCCATCTCTCCCCTCAATGTACACGTACATACTATTATTTTGTATCTTTTTATATGAATGAATTATAGATTATGTTTTCTGGATTGATTGTCTCAGCCAAAATAAATAATGCTGTTAAGTTCCTGTTGAAGTGTCTTTCCAACATTCTTTTTCCAGATACTGGGCTTTCAGAGTTTGTTTGCTCTGTAACAGGTGGAGTCAGTGCTCTGTAGTTAGCTCCCCATGAAAGTAGTTTGAGTTGGAGTGACCACCCAGGAAAATACAATGATTTTTATCACTGGTGCTTCAATTAAAAGAGTGACTAGCTTCACTGCTTCATGAGTTTTTGTAACTTAATTACCAGCAGGTGTATCAGCAGCATTTGAGTGTCAGCTCACATCCTCAAGCAGGTGAGCAAGTCCTAAGAAGAAGCCCTTCTGAGCTCAGGTCGTCACCTGAGGTTCACTGTCAACTAGGACTGCAGCAAAGACAAGCTCTCCATGAGACACCAGTGCAATGAAGCTTGTCCAGCCCATGTATTTTTCTGTGTAAGATAACAAAGTGCTGATTATAACCTAATAAATAATTACTACATGACTAAGTACTTTCATGTATAGCAACACATGCATATATAGCAATATATGTAACAATTAATAAAATTAATTACTTCTACACGTATAAAATAAATTGCTAAGTACTAAAAGTAAACAACAGAGATTAGGCTTCAGCTCTTCCATCACAGAATAGCGATGTTATATCTAGTTTCATGTAAAAGGCTCATGTTGAACTTCCCAGTGTAAAAGTCAAAAGGTAATTGCAGACTAGCACTGTGTGTATGTTTGTATAATTACTTGAAATCAAGGACCTGTAAAGAACACAGTTATTTCCAGCTTTGTACTGCTTTCATTTTCAGTGCTGTTTGAAGCGGACAGGCACAACATGTAAACATTTTGATAGCCACTTCAAGATCACAAGAAGGGGTGCCCTATATTATTATTGCAACGGGGCTTATGGATGCTTGATGACACATAGCAGATATTATATCTTCTTTCACTCCATTGCTACATTTACTGAAACAAAAGTTTTATGAGAATTTGATATTGTTACTATTGACCTTTCCTCCTGAAAACATTTGCTACCACATTCACCATCACTGTTCCTTTCAGTGGCACCAGTGTATAAGGAAAAATAAATCTTTTATTTATGCTCTTTATATACCAATCTTTTTTTTTCCTGATACATTTTGACTTAATAAAAGGCTTTTTAAAATGATCAGTAAACCATGGCTGTTAAATGTACCATCTGGGAGCAGAAACAGACCTGGAATGAAGATCAGTCTTAAAAGAAGGAAAAAAAAAAAAGGAAGCATTTTACAAAACAAACCAACCAAACAAAAAAGCTATTTTGATTTGAATCACGTTTTTTTTCATTCTACCATATCAAATATGAAAACAGCAGGCCTGGGGTAGGGGTAGCTGCTTTCCATTATATGACAGAAAGGAAGGAGAACCAGGGAAGACACTACAATAGTGAAAGACAAATAGCCACCTCCTTGTCACAGGAGCATAATTTGCAGATTGTTTGACACAGTGCATCTGTGTTTTGTTCTAAATTTGTTGAGGAGTTTCTGTCAGCAAAATTTTCCCCATAAGATACCTCTCGAAGACAGCAATATCTAGGGACATGAATCACTTCAAGAAGCGATAAGATGGTTTACAGGTTAAAATAAGAGTGGTTTTGAGGATAAAATTACACTTAAGGTTTAATATGATCTAGTGACTTCCTACAACTTCCCTACTTCAGCCTCCTAAACTGCAGCCCCTGATCTCAGCTGCATACTCTCAACCTCAGGCCACAACCAGGGGAGTCTTCATGCCTGCTGGCAATCCAGTGTACCAGAGATCTCATTCGGCTCAGCAAAGGGTTCAGTAGGTGCCAGAAGTGGCAGAAGAAGAGCAAGGTCACTCAGAAGCAGTGGTAGCAGGAGCTGGTCCTTCCCACATTTCAGCCTGGAGCGAACTCTTGGACTGACACAGCTATACATACTGTATAACTTACGCTCAGGGTTAGGATGCAGTAAATACTTAAGCCTGCTGTGATTCAAGGTTCATATGAAAGCACACAAGCCCTCTGATTTAAAAAGAAATAAATTACTTTAATCCCGGGCTACAAACTGTGGCAGTAATGGGAACATTCTCTTTTTGTTTCTGTATGTATGATGTTTCTTTTACATCACTGTAAAAGAAATGTTAAACTATCAACACAAGAGTATGTGGTAGGCAACAAAAATAACTTTGGAACACAGAAGAACTACAGGGAAAAATGGCCTCACATGAAACTGGCGATTACATCCCGGAATTCTGTCCAGTTCTGCAGCATCTGAGGCGCTCCTTAGAGGGTTTACACTTAATACTTTATCATAACCTACCCCTATTACAGTCTGAGAGGTCTGAAAATGCTCTTCACCTCTGTGTGTTCAGCAATTACTGCTGTCACTGAAAGGCAGCCGTCCCTGACATGAAACACTAAGGCTAGTTTGTGCCATAAGAAAAAAACATCTGTTGAGTGGTTGGAAGGGACAGTAAAGGCTTGCTGTCATGTAATAGTCAGACACAGTGCAGTTATCTTAGGAATGGTTGTAATTAAAAGCAACTGATTTACCCTGTGGAAAATTATTAAAAACTTTTGTGCTTATCATTGGTCTTATGAACGCTTTCGTGCACTGCCACGAGGCGAGTCCCTTTGAATAGTTCGTGAGAATTCCTGTGTTTGTGACTATTTCCCATGTTTCAGAAGGATCCTTCTCAGAAACATAATGTGAATCATTAGCTATTCAAGGTGTATCTTGATAAAAGGGGCATTTCCCATGTAGGAAGTATTTAACTAAGAACTGCAGTCATTTGTTCTTTGTGATCATGTTATTCCTCTATAATACAGAAGTGTGTACAATCAAAAGATTTACCAACTACATCAACAGCTAAAAAGTCAGAGAAATGGATATGTAAACTGACAGCTTAGACACTCTAAGTTGGGTGTCTCCACATCCCTCCCCTTAAAAGTATGAGGTAGTAGAATCATGGAAAAATTCAGGTTGGAAGGGAACTTGGGAGATTGTCTAGTACATCCATCTCTTGCTCAAAACAGGGATACCTTCAAAGTTCACCCCAAGACCTCGTTTAGTTGAGTTTTAATTATCACCACAGATGCAGATTCCTCAGCTTTTCTGGGCATCACTTCCAGTACTGCACAATCCTTGGGGGAAAAACTTTTTCCTCATTTCCTATCAGAATTTCCCTTGCTGCAATTTGTGTCTATGCCTGCTTTGTGGCCTCTTACTGAGCATCTCTAAGAGGTTGGCTCCATCTTCCCCATAGCCGCCTTCTAGGTGGCAGGAGACCCATTTAGGTTTCTCTAGATCCCCATTTAGTTTTCTTTTCTGCAGACTGAACAAGCCCAGTTTCCCCAAGCTTTCCTAATATCTCATGTCCTTCAGCCCCTTGACCCTCGTCTGCATTCTCACCAGTTTACTGCTTTCTCTTGTACTGGTGTGCCCTGAAATTGGACACGCGTTAGGTGTGGCCCCACTGGTACTGAGAAGAAAATAAACGCTTCCCTCAACTTGCTAGCTTCTCTTCTGCTAATGCAGACAAATGTATCTCATGTTTTTCTCTCAAACCATCTAAATTGGAAATTTCCTATTTGTGTTGAAGCTTGGTAATTCAGGCTTCTTTACACAGCCATGAAGACTGCAGAAATGGTGTGAATTGATTTTGGTTTATTTTCACATTAAGGGAAGCTGGATTCTCAGGAGCACATCAGACCCTGGCAGCTTGTGGATTAGGGGAAGTCATTAGACATCTCAGATACAACTATCAGAGCTGACATCAAGAAACATCTGCTGCTGCAGACCTCGTAAAAGGGAAAAACAAAAAGCACTTCGGAAGCAAAGTGAAGTTATATACGTGGTTGGAAAGGTGTCATTCAGCCACTGGGGATGCCATTTGATCCAAACTAATACTCTCCCGTAGAATGCTGGCCAGTCAAGCTATTCCATGCAGGGATGAGTGTGTCTCTGGATCCTGACACAAACCCCCTTGCTGGGAAACCAAAGAACATAATGAGTCCCTAACTTTTAAAATTTCTCTTCACCCGTTCTTTGGCCCGTAAGTGATGTTTCCTTTACTAGGAACTGCATCAAAGTGCCAAAACTCACCAGGAAGAATGAGCTAACAAATGGAAAGCACAACATGAGGCATGGTCTTTGGCCCGGCATAACAAAAACTCTTCTCATCAATACAATGAGCCTTTTTCCTAGCTCAGAAGTGAACCATTTCATTTTTCACACAGGCAGGTTTACTGCTTCTTGCAAAGTATTTCAGAGCCTCAAAGGCAGTACTAATGACTCTTATTCACAATGACTCTTATGATGTAAATCAATGCTGAAGCATCTGTTCAACTGAGTCACAAAAGGATTAATCCATGTCCTCCTCTTACCTAGAAATATGCCACCTTGTCCACGCTCTAGCATACCTGCAAATCTTCATGCCAAGGTGGTTTTCCACAGTGGTCATAGGTCTGCCCTGTGGCTGTATTCATCCTGTCTTGCTGAAGAGTCCCAGGAAAATGACGTAACAAAGACAGGGCAACATGTCTGAAGTCATGCCTATGGTCCCAGTCCAGAGCCTCAATCACCACAAAATAACTATTCTTCCCCACATTGATAGGTAACCTGAGGTCAGTTTATCTATGTTAAATGCACACCTTCCTCACTGAGCATAGATTGCTACTAAGTTTCCTTAGCAATTTTTTTGGCTTTCAGTTATTTTTTTTACTTTTTACTAATTACAAAACTCAAACTAAATTGCCACAGAAGTTCTAGTATACCAGAAACACATGGTAAATTATCTCTCTGCGTAAATAGTGTTAGTAATTACAATGCAATAAGTAAAAGGAAAATGCAGGCTTTTTTGTGTGCATGCTACCCAATTATAAGAGCAGTTAATCAACTTGAGAGATTAAACATAAGGCAATTACAAATTAAACAGTGTATTTGGAAGGCAGAAAAGCACCAAGTACAATCCTTGCTGCCATTTCTGTACTGAAGAATTTCTACTTTTAACTTGCCTGTATTTGGGTCAGCAGTCAAAGCAGACATTAAAACACTCCACAGCTAAATCATCCAATAAACCAACATGAATTCAGTCTTTCGTGCTTCTACTGTAGCTCGTCATTAAGACAAATCCCGTAAGAGTTGCTTCCTGGATCAGCCCTGGGAATCTTCATTTAGACATCTGTTTTCTAGGAAACCTTAGCAACCTTGATTTAAAGATAATGGAGAAAAGTGGGAATGGTCTTTTTAAAAAAGCGTGTCATTGTTTATCATTTTATTCTTCCCTGGGTGGCTTCAGAATAAAGCACTGCACTCTTGACAATGAGACACAGTTTTATGAGGTGAATTAATCTCAGCTGCAGCATCTTAGAGTACAGTAGTTGTGGTTAAGGCCTGGTTTGCTTTGCATAGCCATAAAACCAGTACAAAGTTAGTGGAAGGTATTATTCATATGCAGTGGCAGAGCCAAAGGCAGAGAGTATGAATTCCTGCGAACTCATCAGGTTTTGTGGTATTGAGCTCACCCGTTCACTGTACTACAGTGAAGGGTACCTTACCTGTGCCAGTTTGCTTGTATGACTATGCTCTACATCTCGGAGTCTTCAGAGTTTAATTTCAAATTAACACCCGTAGGGCTATGTAAGTTCCATTTAAGCAGTGATTTTCCTTGTTTTCACAAAAGTTGAAAGGTTTATCGTGGTGACACCTGTTTGAGTTGTATGAGATTCGATATGGCTAGAGATATTCTGGTAAATTATAACTTTTATCTTTAGAGCTGCTTCATTTTGGCAAGAACTTCTAGTTACCTGGAGGATGTACAGGGCCGCCATAACAACAAGGACAAGGAACTTTGGGACAAATTTAGAAGAGACTTGGCAAATTCACTATAAATTTGTACGATTTTACCAAGACAGGACAGCTTGCCAAAGGTGTAAGTCAACCAGATGTTTGATCAATGGAGCAAACATGGAAATGATTGGATCCAAATTTGTGACTGCTGCTTTGCCATAGTTCAGTTTTCATAACTTTCACAGTTCCTTTTAATATTTTGGTAGAATGATTGAATTCCAGCATGAAGATGGCCTTCGTAGCACTTTTAGTTCTGGTCCCCATCCAAAGCTGTCTTCTCCTGCCGCTCAGTAGTTTGTCAGCATGAGTGGAGCAGCAGGAGGAATGCAGCAGTAATGCTGCATGGCTGCGCCACGAGTGTTTGCACTCAGACATTTCATACAACAGGCTACACATAGAACACCCAACACTTGGTTGCACAGCACTGTAGAGAGCATCCTGGAGTACTTAGCACTGCAGCAAGGGATATATTTGATCCAACTGCAAAGCGCCATAAGTCAGCTGGGAATGCAGTGCTAGTCAATTAAGAACGGAAACACTTGAGTATTATTTAAAGTTCAATTTTCTTTGTAATGACTTACTTTTTTTGCCAGTTTTTAGATGTTTATTATTTCCTTTTATTTCAGAACACATTAAAGCTTCAAAAGCCTTGACAAATCTCATCTGTAGCCAAATCCACACTACTGTTTTTTTTCTTGTTTTCATCCAACCACAAGAAATGTAGAGTAATTTCTTGTCTTGTTTAAGCGTTTATAAAAGAAATCATGTGAATCTGCAAATTTAGCAGAACAGATTTTTTGTGGTCCAAATGTCCAGAATATAGATCGTGTTTCATGACTGAAAAAGTATTTCAGACTAAGTCATTTCACATTTTAATGATGGTATTTATTAGAAGTAGTGTTTGTAAATTTTTTTCATCTTTTCGGAAAGTGTGCTTATGTTGGTATGCAAAAGAGTAATTCAAGTAGTTATCTTTTGTTCTTTTTTCTTTCCCTATGGCTTCAAATTGATGTCTTAAAGCTTACATACAATTTGAAATAGGAGAATTGCAACTTGTTCTTCCTATTTCAAGAAAAAGCTAGAAAAAGTCTTGGGACAAAAACTGAAACAAACTTTAAGGAAGTCTGGCACTTATCAGAAGGTGGGAAATGCAGCATTCAGATGAAATGCGAACCTCAGCCTTATCATCTGTGCTTAAATTCAAAGTCCAACCTCGTTGTTCATTTTCTTCAGGCTTTGAAATTTTCAGGAAAAAAGTGGACAAAATGTTCATGACTTTTTTTCTCCATTTTGGGGTAACTGGAACACTCTTTCTGGCAGTGCAGAGACTTAATTGACCAGACCCATCTGTGCAGCACTCCTTGGCCCTCAGCCCTGTGCTGGGTTGGTGGAGACAGGAGCACCCACAGCCCCAGGGCCACCAGGCAGCCCCCAGGGCCAGCTGGGAGGTCTGCCCACCTGTGAGCAAGGTCTCGTCCCATGCCCCATGTCATTCCTTGGATACAGACAGCACAAGCGCAGGGAGGGAGAGGAAGAAGTTGTAAAGGCTGTGAGTTACTGTGTGAGGTTCCTCCTCCTCTAGTGTCACAAGATTCAGGACTCTACTGACCAAGGACAGACCTGAAATCTTAGAAGCAGCTACTGAAGGTGGTACTCGGGTAGCATCACCAGCACTTCACTCTTTTGTGGTAGCAGCCATTCTTCCTGCTGATGCATTCAGGAAATATTTTCCCAGTGCGGTGCTCGCTCACTTCAGTTACACTATTTTCTTTCTACCACACAATTTGAGATTTTTCAGAATGCATATTAATTTTTTATTTCTTAAACTTTTTCATTGCTTCTCCGAATATTGATCTGTAGTCAGTAAATATTTTCTTTTTTTCTGTTTATATATAGCCCTCACATATTTACAGAGACTGTTAGAAGGGCTTTTACGCTCTAGGCAGAATTTCAGTTTTGCAATCAGTCATAGGTTGAAATTTTTATTTCAGAGAACAGGAATGCTTTGCTTGCAATAGTGAGGCAAGGCATTTTAAATACAGGAATAAATATTTATTGAAAAAAAAATCAACAGCTGGCTTAAAAATAGACCTTCCAAATATCTTACAGAGGTGTTTTCCTTGTCATGTCTTTGAAACATTCTTTATAACCATCTACACAGAAATAGCTCCAGGCCCAGGCTAAAGGTTATAAGGCTGTGAAGAATATGACATTAATTTTTTTCAAGATAATTTAAACCAAGTGCAATTCATATCAAACAGCAACATACCTTCCTAGCTAGCAGACATCAAACATCAATGGGCTCATTTTCTCACCACAAGATGCTAATTAAAAAAAAAAAAGAAAAAAAAATCTATGTAATTCTCCCTTGTTAAGAACAAACAGTTCATTTAAATAGGATTCATAGCTTTCAGGCTGAGTTTGAGTTCCTGAAAATTTAATTTCTGCGTGGGAGGAAGAAGTGTGCTTTCTTTCCTTGCCTAAATACAACTTTCCTCATTTTAAAAGAGGGGCCTCCAAACCGCAGTGGAACTTATTCCTGTGGTGTCCCAGACAACCTACTGTCATGATAGTGGGAACACGTCATGCATTCCCTTTCCAGGTATTCCTGCAGCTGCACAGCACCAGTGCACAGCTAGCTCCTGGGGGGAGGTTCTCTTTTTCCTGTACAGACTGTTTATGCCACTGAAGGGTTACAGCTCTCCTTCCACCCTTGTGTACCTCAGTTGCACCGGCTGAGATGGGCCATGGTGTACCAGGACACAGCAAATGCTGAGCAGTTTGTTTTGACCCCTGGGTGTGCAATTCTGTGTTAGCCTACTACAGATGTCAGCGCCCCTCAGCACCCATGGTCCTAACTCCACGTCTCTTACAGCGGGGTGGTCTAGAGTGCTTTCCCAGCTGGTTGTAGAAAAACTATTTTGCCCTTTGTGGGGACCGGAGTGGAAAGTGAACTGTTGGGAAAAGGCTGCAGATGTCCTTCTGAACTCATGTAGGTTGGTCTGTCCCCTCAGAGCAAAGAGAAGGGATGCCAGCCCAAGCCCAAGCAGATCCCAGGGCATGACCACCAGGCACAGAAATCCACTAATCCAGGTCAGAGGCTGCTCCATATAGGAGCCTGCTTTAACTGCGCAGAGAAGATTCAGGCTAAGACACAGCCACAAGCTAAATAAAACACATTTTTCCTTTCCCTGTCACAATGGTGAAAAATAATTTTAAAAGTATGTGCTCATTATGAGCCTGACAAAGAGCCCATTGGGCGTCTTCCTAATTACTTCAATCACCTTGGGTGGAGTCTTGGACATTTTGGTTACCTTTCCCTGCCAATGGGGTCAGCCACTTCCTCTGGGGTGATGTGCGTGCATGTGAGAGACAGAGACAGCATTGGGAAGGCATTGGCATGTACATCTTCTCTGCCTCTCCTGGAATTCACTAATGCCTCAGCAGACTATTTAGCAAGCCGTGGGGAACCGCAGAAAGCAGGCATTTGTGGATGCTGTAATTAGGAGTAAACTAATGAGAGCATTTGGACAAAGAGGGAGGCAGAGTAAATAACCGCAGGTAAACTGCTCAAAGCCACAAACTTGGCATACAGTGCTTGGCTCCCAACCCTCCTCTGCTCCTGCTATTCCCCCTACCCCAGGGGCTGATACCAGAAGAAAGGAAAACAGTGGGGCACTCTAAGAGGAGACTGTGGGACAAGGAGGTGGAGAGAGGTAACAACAACAGGCAGAGCAACCGGGGCTGCTGGAGAGAATGTAAATCTTCCCCACTTTGTGGCTGCTAGTGGGTCAACACACTGGGGGAAGCAGTCTCTGCTTCAGCATCTGAATGTCCTATCTCCTTTCTGGCAGTCAAACACCAAACATAAAGTTCCTCCCCATTCAGATGTCCATAAAGACATAACAGCTCTGTTGCAAATATTATTCTGTGATTAAAGTGGGACTCCTGAAATATGTATGGGCCTCCTGCCTGAGAGGGTGTTTCAGGACCAAGCCCTAGTTTACCAGGAGAAAATTAGAATAACGTCAGAGCTATTATCTCCCTGGGACACATGCTTGAACCCATTTATCTGCTAAGATTCTTTCTGCTTTCCAACTAAAGACAGCAGGACATGCACATCCCCAGAGGGAGGGGGTGGAGGGAATAAAAGAGGTTATTGTCACAGAGGCAGTAACCTGCAAAAGCTGCAAAGCTGCCTTCATCTTTTCCCTTTGCTGTCCAGTGTTTCAGAAACTTAGCTCAGCTGTTGGTGTTTTCCATTAGGCTTGCTGTCAAGAGAATAATAAAAAAGGAAGATAGTGGCTGAAAGAGAGAGAGAGGGAGAAGAGAAGGGATCAACCATCTTTACTTTATAATTTCAAAAAGGATTATGTTAAATTCCTTTTTTTTTTTCTTCCCCAGTTTGCTAACGTTTACATTTAATCTCACTTTTATACTTACCAGCATCTACTTCAGTATAATCTGTCTCCTTTCCTTATTCTCCCTTTTTCACTAAAATGTGGCAGAACTGTTAGACCCAGCTCTTAAAGGTACAGGGTCACATTTTGCTTTTCCCACAGTTATGCTTGCAATGGCCAGAATTATGTGAGGAGACAGAAGGACCTTCTAGAAGGGAAATGTACATAATTTTGGAACACTCCACACGTCTTTTCCTGCTGTTTTACTTTAATTATCAAGAAGTTACATAGGTCGCAAAAGGAAGCTACCTACTAATGACCTTAATCATGGTACAGACTCCACATTCACAGGTTACTGGGGCATAGAAGTGGTCTGAAGAGCACTGTGTCTGGACGTTTTTTCCTACTCTTTTTTTCAAGAGATGTTTGGTTCCTAAACAACCTGCTAGCACCCACCTTGCACAGCATTGTTGTTGTTGATGTAGTTATGCCCACCTGTTTTCAGACAAAATTTATCGTATATGCTTTCCGTATCCAACCAGCCCTGCACCCCTTTGTTAGCACAAGGCATAAGACCCGTCCTGGAGGAGAACCAGTTCCAGGCCAGTGAGGCCAAGCAGTTCCCCGCTGCAACAGCCTAACCAGCAAAATGTCCAGGAAGACAGACCAGTTAGGGGCACAGAGCTGTAGGGAGGCTACAGGATTGAATGAAGCCATGCTGGCTGGAGCAGGGGAGCTTGTTCTCATCCCCCAACATGGAACACAGGCTTCCCCTGGTGTCTAGGAGGGATGAGGATGTTCATGGCACAATAAGCCCCTTGCCAAATCAGCTCTTGTAATAATCTGTGGAAACATCGGGCTGGGAATGCCCAGTATCCTAAGGCTATAAAGCTCCTGAGTCATGTTGTGACTAAACCCTCAAAACTTTGTGCTAAAACGGATTTTCTGTATTTTTTTTCTCTTGACCAGCCATGCTCTGCAGTTTGGCTCAAACCTTTGCTTCCAAGCTACAACTGCACATGCATTTGTCAGGATGTTACCTCTTCAGCATTTCTCTTTGCTGCTCTCCTCTTCCTTTACTACCTGCCCTGCAGGACTGCACCAGTGGGGTTATTCTTTCTCTCCAATTACACCTCTGCATGCTTTCCTGACCACCTTATTTCTGCATGAGAGCACTGTAAGAGCTTGCCAGCCTTTGCTACATCGGCTAATCCCACCATGCCAGGAGTGTTGCACAGCTGTCCTACAGCAGGATCTTACAACTGGGGACCTGGTACAAACAGTTGGATGGCTTTGGTATGGGTTTGTCCAGCTCGCATCGTACCTTCCTCTGACTTTGTTGATGGCATCTAGCTCTGCAGCCTGTAGGCCGGATACATTTGTCTTTCCTGCGCTCTGGATAGCAATACCGATGCACCCTCTAGATGCTGAGCTCTTCCAGGCAGATCCACATTGTTTGAGACATACATTCTGCTTGTTGAAACCTGCTATCTGAAGCCTGGTTTAAAAAGAGGATGTCACAACCGTGCGAACACAGATGCATGAAAGAGTGACAGACAGACAGGCATCTTGTTTTGTATTAGGCATTTGCACGTTTCTCCAAAGATGATATTCATAAAACCTGCATCTGTAGATAAAAACCTACCGCTTTCTGTGGAGCCTAACATAATGATTTGGCTCCAAGAGAAGCCAAACTGGAAGCATTTCTTCAACTGTCTGCATAATCCTTTTGAGTTTTGTGAGCTCAACTAAAAGTACTAAATCCAAGCCATTCTTGGTTTGGATTTTAGTACCCAAACCTCACTTAATGAGGTTTATTAAGCCTAGTTCTGCTTATCGTATCTCTTGTTACAGAGTCACACACAATTAATGCTGAGTGGAAACCGGGCTTCCTGCCTTGCAAAAGTTTTTTCCATTGTCAAAAATGTTCTGCCTGCATTAAGACAAATCCAACACCTTTCAGAGAAAGAGAAAGAGGTTCAGCTTTGCTCTTCTTTTTTTTTTAATTTATTTTAAAGTGGTTTCATTTTGTGTAAGTAATGACTTGTTAGGAGAAGAGGGAGGAAGGCATTAACTAGGGTTATAACATTCTCATGGAATGTGGAGGATCCAAGTTGGGATCCCTGCCTCAGTTAATATCGGTTTGCTTGAAGGAAATGGAGTGCTTACAATGGAGGAGACTGAAGGGCTCTCCCCTCATGTAGCCAATAGACAGACAAGGGTCTTGTCTCACATGCGGGAGTTACAAGGACTTCAAGTTTTCCACGCCTTGTAGCAATGCACTGTAAGATTCCAGTCATCCACTGAGGACTGGGTGCTCTCTTAAGTTTGACCAACAGTTCCCTTTGGGGTTTAGAAATGTTTCCTCCCAGAATTGGTACACACATTTTCCCCTACCTCGGAAAATTTCGGTTTCATTTAACTGATGTTTTCCAAGGAGAATCATACTCATCATACAGTTCCCCACCACCTCTAGATTATGTGAATCTCATTGATTTTGCTATTTAGAAAAGGGAGACAGCACTTCCTCCTTCTCTTCTGCAGTATGGCAATCATAACATGTGAACACTTCTTTTGTTTTAGCCACAGGTGATAAACAAGAAATGGGGTCAGTGTGGCCTCCATTACAGTTTTTGCTGTTGTGTACTGCTGAAACAGTTGGGAACAACGCTAATGGTTCAAACTCCACTGAACTAAAGCCACTTAGCAATAGGGAATTGTTCAGCTTACAGATACAAGCTAGGTCTCTCTCTCACTGTGGCCAGTACCATTAATTCACTGCAGGTTTGGTGCAAGTCTGGAGCTAATCAGGCTGTGGTCTCTTGGCACTTGATAGCACAGCCCAAGATGCAAGGAGCAGCTGATGCAGCTTCTGATGAGTAACAAGTGCAAGCGTCAGAGAGGTAAGGTCTCTGCAGTGCAAGTGATTCCATACTACCATGCTTCACAGGTAAGAGAGACGGCTTTCCCTCTCGTTGAGGGACCTGCTCTAAGCAGTGTGCTCTCTCCCTCGATATGTGTACTCACATGCATGCATATAGGCTTATATGTATAGTTCTTCAAGGGAAAAAAAAAAGGAGGTGAGAATTTGCTGGTTTTCCCATTACACTTTCTTTTGAGTTTTTGGGCCAAGCTGAGGAAGGAAGAAAGTGAGAGCACTTCAGGGAGAAACCAGCCCGCACCCTTCTCAGCAACAAGAAAGGTAATTTGGTTGTGCTGTCACCCATGCCCTGTGCTGTACACAATTAAGAAATCTTGGCAGATAAGAAGAACACTACGCTGTTAATTTTGGTGGTTTGTGGGTGCTAGGCACAAGAGGGGCAGCCTGTTCTGGAAAGGATCAGAGGAACGTAACAGGAAGCACCACCACAAGCTAGATTTTCCCCCAAGGCAACATGTTTGACACAATTGACAGCTCATTTCTCCTGCCCTTGGATGTGAGCTGCTTCTGAATGCCTCCCTTGTGCTAGGGCTGGTACAGAGCTAAATGTGGGCCTGGTGCCAATGATTACAATTCCCATTAGCTGGAATATACATTAACTCGAGAGGTTGTGGACCTCTCCAGCGAGGGAATAGTCTGCTGTATGCATCCATTATTTTTCTGGAGGAGAAGGAACTCTGTTGTGTGCCTATTATTCACCCTCACAATCTGTTTGTTTGGTTTTCTTCTGGTTTGTTTTTGTTTTGGTTTTTTTTTTTTTTTAGGAAACTGGCACTACTGAAAACAGTTTTATAAAGGCCCTGGGCTGGTTTCATCACCACACTGTACTGTTTTAGGTTGCCAAGCAACGTGGCACTGGGCGGCTGCAGCCTGCTGGGGATGAGGACATACCCCAGCAACAGGCGGCTCCTTGAGCCTGGCAGGATGGCTGGGAAGTTTGCATCTACGTCTGCCTCGCCACGTATGTACACACAAGGAGAGAGGATGCCCTGTGAGCCTGAGCAGAGAAAGAGGGATCACAGCTGGGAAGAAAGTTTCTTGAAAGCTGCGATGGTTTAAAGCAGCTGTGAGACCTTTTTTGAATCCAGGGTATTGCCCATGGATTATTCTCACCTTTGCTCTTTACCCTTGAATGCATCTGCCATCCTGGACAGATTTTAGCTGTAAGCATGAGTTGTTAAATCAATGAGCTGAGTCTCCTCCCGAAGCCCAAGTTATAGTCTCAGGCTTTAGGATGCTATTCGCTTTACAGCTATTTATCATGAAAAATCCTGGTTCACAAGTGGGAAAAGTGTGTCTTGAACAATCCTTCATATATACTTCATGCATTCAGGGTATTGATTATTACTTTAGTCTATGCAGCTTAGGAGATTTAATTGGTTCTGACCTCCTTTTCCTCTCCAACCTGTGTGTTATTTTCTGTGTTGTCAGTAAAACTGTGTGTCTCAGCTCTTATCATTATGACAAAGTTGCTGTTTCACAAAAGGGAGCCAAGGAAAAGCCTGGAGTAGAGAGCAGCTAGTACCTGCTGCTGCTTTTGGGTGTCCTCCCACCCTCCCACTACTGAAACAGGTATCTTGATTTCTAACTTGAAGAAGCTGGTCATTTTTTCATCCTCTAAGGCTGCTAAACAAAATCTGTATGCTAAATACCTCTGTTGGTCAGGTCATTCGGGATTGAATCAGGATGTGACCTGTTTGAATAAAATAAAAGGAAAATTCCTTTCTCTCTTCCTTTGTCTTTGTGACTAACTACAATCAGAGGCACAGTATGGTGGATCGATTGGACCAGGGCCTCAGCAAAGGTGAAGGCTCTTGTATGCTTGGTATAGCACAGGCAGTCTCTAGCCAGAAGATTTTACAGTCTAACGAGATAAACAGATGAAGAACAAAGGCAGCATTGTTTTCCTTTTTCTGCACACAGGGAACCAAGGAAGAGAAAAGTCAATGATTTACTCGAAGTTAGCCTTTTGCCTGAAGCCTGCATCATAGAGAAAGAAATGGAAAGGTCTCTGAATTCCGCTTGAAGAACTTTGCCACAAAGTTGTTCTCATATTTGAAAACTTCGCTGCTTCAGAAAACTATTAATTTCTTCTCTGGAGGTCTGGCAGCCAAGCATACTGGTAGCATGGAAAAGTAACTCTTGCATCTGTGAAGATCTGCATGTTCTCAGTGGATCTGAGGTGTCAGGTGCACACTAGGCCTGCCATTTTTTGAGGATGTTTTCACTCCCTGCATCCTCCTTACCTGCAAACTTGTTTAAGGGGCTTGTTTAGGCAACTAGAAACTAACAATATTTCATTTTGCAGGAAAAAATGCAATTGCTTTGTGATTTCTCAGTGTAAAAAAGCTTGATGGGGTGCAGAATGCTTATTTTGCAGAGGGGAATGTTCAGCCTACAGATGAGGGTATCTTAAGGTTCAGACTTTGATTTGCAGGTCACCTTTTGCATCTCTTATTTCTTTGCCTGCATGGTTGCTCAAGGAGAAAGGAAGAGCCGGACCACTCTTCTGCTTCCATCTGGAGGGAATGGATTGAGTTGTCCCCTCCTCTCGCTCCTGTTTTAAATCACTTGCACTCCCCTGAAGAACCCCACCAGTGCCGCACTGGAATAAACAAGTAGGAATATCAGTATGTTACCTGTCAGAAGCAGTAGGCAGAAGAAGTTTTCAGAGCAGGAACAACTGGAATCTAAGTTTCAGACTGTGTTTTCCTTTGACTCAAGTTTTATCTCAGGCTTTTTAAAAAAGAGCCCAGCTCTGTTCGGATCCCGTGCCTGCATGCTGATGCCATAAATTCATCTGTATCTGGTGCTCGTTCTTAATCCCACCCCTCTTATGTCATCCTCTTTGTATGATCCAGCCTCATCCCACTCCCATTTGACTCTTTACATAATGCCACTGTATTACACCCCACCTCTAATACTATCACCACATAATCCATCTTTACGTGTCTCTAATCTCCTAGTTTGATGATAATTAGCCAGAGCCTTTGCCTCCCTCTTCACTCCAGGACAATTGCCTTCTACAGTTTCAACAAACTGATGAATCTAGGGTTATACTTCAAACTAAAACATAAGATCTGTAGAAAGCTATGGTCTGGCTGTTCTAGGTAACAATTTGTAGCAATGAGCTACAATGAGCTATTGTTTATCATTTAGTGTTTCTCTCTGCTCCAGAGTTATCATCAGTTATTCTTGGTTTTTTACTGCCAAGCTCTGCTTTTATTTTGTTTTGGATTTAACATTTCGTGTTTATATTTACTGGGCACTTTTTTTTTCTGCTGTCCTGAGGATTTAATCATAAAACTCCCCCTGTGAATGTTCACTGCTGTCATTATTGACTTTCTAGACTGAAAGGCAGGAAATTCTCTGCATAGCTGGTCTTCCTTTATGATATTAGCAGTGATTTGTGACAGAAAATTCTTGTCTGCTTCATTTCAGACTTCTTCCCACAGTAGCACTCTTAACAGCATTTTCTGTTGCTTAACTGAAAGTCATGGCCTTGCTGTTTGCATTGGCTTCATGCCACTGGAGCTTACATCGGCGGCCAACAGGTTGCAAAAAAAGCAGAACTGATGGAATCTTCGAAAAGTTTAATTTTCCAAAGGGGTTATGCAGCATTACCAGGCAAAGACTACATGCTTATGAGCTGGTATAAATCAGCACAGATTCTCTAAGGTAGGTGTAGCTTTAGTGATTTACATCAGCAACTGCCCTAGAAGCCACAAGGAAAATTAACAGTCTGTATTTTATAAGGTACAGCAAGAGAAAAAAGTCAGACTCCCATCAGCAAGTTTCCAAGGTATCTTCTGCTGACTACTGTATCTCCATGCTCCTTCCTCTGTGGGCTGGTATGAGTAGCACCACCCTGACTGATACTTGAGGAACTGAATGAAAAAACCCTTGCATATTGTCTTGAAAATTTTGGGAAAAAAAGGTGGCATCCTAAATGTATCTTTATGTAGTGCAACACACATTTGACCAACACAGCCTTACTAGAACATTAGTTTTATGAAGTCTTGATTTAGGAGAGACCCTGGCTCAACATTGTTGGGCTTAACTGTGAGCACACTTAACTTCGCTCTGAGCTCTATTCACAACCCCAGATTCAGTATCTAGGCTATCTGTACAGTGTCTGGGGACAAAGACTGATGTCTGAGAATGATTCACATAATCCAGGCTGAAACACAGAGGCTATCTAAGCTAGTCAAGAGGAAATACCAGGGAGAAAAGGGCATATTAAATTTTGTGTCTCTTTGGAGCTTAAAGCTAGTGGGAGTTATTTGTCTCTGCTCGGGTTTTCACTGTAAACATGAATGCTCTCCTGACTTTTTGTACCTATTATAGGAGAGGCATCCCAGTTAATTAGTTAGCATACCCAACTAGGGTCCAACAGCCTGGATTTAAATACCTCTTCTTCCTTAGACAACTTGAACGGTCATCTTTTTTATGAGCCCGGTGAATAATGAAATATCAATGGAATGTACCTAGCTTCCAAAAAAAAAAAAAAAGATGGGTAGGTAGTAAGACCTGCATCTCATGTGCGAGTGCTGTGATCATGGCAAAACAGTCATCCTCATATTCCTTCTTTCTGCCATACAACAAATATTTAGTTACCTCCTGCAGATAGTAACAGAATCAGCAACAGCATTGAAAAGTTCCATCCCAGAAGATCCTGTAATTCAGGTTTTAGGGTCATCTCTCATGGTATGTATTCACATCTCCTCAGGCAGAGAAAGGATCTGAGCCAGGACACCTTATAAAGCAGGCGACTTCTCAAAAAATCAAGTCACAGAGTAAAATATGTGCTCCATCTGCTTCCTGATTGTGTGGAAAAAACTGAAATGTGCAACATGGGACTTGAGAAGGGGCATTTGCAGTCATATGTTTTTGTAACTATTAAGGCAAGTCTCAATATTTTGTTTGAAATATGAATTAGGATGTGAGCGGCTCAGTGTTTTCAAGGTAGATACAGTGATACAAGCATTTAAGGAGCCTCATGGGAAGCTTGAACACACAAAGAATTCACATATCTGCAAAGTGGCATGTGCAGAATTTAAATTTGATTATTTAAATGTCGATCTGTAAAGTACTGGCTCAGCATCTAAGTGCTCTTCTGAATGTGAGCTCTGGCAGCTAGGTCAAGGTAGCAAGGGAGCTCTGGGGCAGACAGACAACTAAAAAATGCTTCAGAGTCCCTTCCAACTTCCTACTCCATTACACTGTATGGCTATGTCAGATTCATCCTGTCTGCCGTTGCCTTGAGGCTTGGTGAGATTCTGATATCCAAACTGTTGCTGCAGGAAGCTGCACCCTCAGCTGAGTGGCCAGCAAGCGTCATTGACGATAATAAGGTTCAAATGCCAGTGGTCCACTTTCGAAAAAACTTCTTTTCTTCTCCTGGGAACTTGTGTATAGCTAATTTTTTTCTCTCTTTGTGCTTCTAATTATGAGGGTATTGCTTGGCCTCTTATGGAAGCTAGTTTCTCTTTTTTGTTAATGGGACTGATGCTGTATGAGCTGCTGCAGTGCCAGATCAGGGCCTTATATTTTCAGCTCTTGGTTTCTAGCCCCAGCTGTACCATCAATTCATTCAGTGAGTGAGTCACTTTGTGTCTATGTCTCCATTTATCCGTCTCTACGGTGGGAAGGAGACCAACGTCTGTGTCATGCATTAATATTGTTCCACTGTGCTGGCATACTAGCAGGCAGATGCTGCATGGCCTACGGAGCAGGGCAGAGCTCCGGCTGCAGAACAGATCTTCTGGTTCAGAGGAACTTCCTCCCCGAACACACTTTGTTTTCAAATTGAACCAGGGCAAATCTAAAAAATATCTGTCTTTTTGACAAAAGATTTGCAAGGGACTCTCACAGTGACTGAGGTGTCAGGGCAGACTGAAAACCCGCCTTGGGTTTGGCAGAAGCTCATCAAAGCCAAAGCTGAACTGACATCATGGCCTGGTATTCTCCAGTGAAAAAGAGATTATTTTTCTTGGAAGACCCACAGGCTGCTGATCTTGGATCACCCGTAGCCTTGTTTGCCCTTCTCTTTTTAGATCGCAGGTTATTTCCCACAATGAGCTACTACAGAGGACATAGAGGCACTTCACCTGAAGCACTGGTAACTCCAGAGCATCCCCTGGGAAATACAAGGTTTCTACACTCTCAGCCTGCTGAAGTTGTCCTTTCACCATGACAGCATCTGTGACAAGAAGGAAGGGCAGCTTTGGAGTACCACTACCAGCTCTGTGCTCTCATTGTGCACGGGCCGCAAAAAGGCAGCTGGCAGCTTCCCTGTTTGGTCTTCACCCACTTCGTTCCTCCCTTCCCTGTTTCCAGGTTTCTTAAAAAGACTGTGTGGGAGTAGCAGTGTGTACAGACACTCACTGACAGCATCAGGATGGAGGAATCAAGTGGAATCTAGTCACATCGCTGAGAGTTGCCTAAATGTCCATTTTCACTGCAAACAGCCTGCCAGAGACAACAGTCAGTCAGACCTTTCATATGCCTGAAAGGTCTTGCAGGTACTGGGGGCACTGGAGGACTTGCAGCTCCAGCAACTAAATTTATAAGAATTTCCAAAACATAACTGTGCCAGTGTCTAACACTACACTGATTTAGGACCTGAATAGCGACCAGCCAGCACACCAGCTCTCAGCTTCCTGGCTTCAGCAGCGTGGTACCCTCACCTACTAGATGCATCTTCAGGATGAATTCTTCAACATAAAACTCCTCTGCTTGATACTTCCAAAGCAATCTATGAACATTTAATATTTATAAATGGAGAGAATTTCTACCCTGCTCTAGCATTCATTATAGTTGCAGTGATTCAAACCTCCAGCATAGGCAGAAACCACCTTGAGCTGAAACTGAGCAACTATCTAATAAAATATAGTCATGAGATGAATAGAAGCTGCATAGTTGAAGTGCCCTGAGCATGTTTGAAAGATTTATTTCCTGGTCTCATCTGGAGGGCTTTTTAATAGGGAGGATATGACTTTCTGTGTATACGCATCCATAACAGAGAGAAAAAGATCTCCAGTTTTAAGGGGGAAAAGGGGCATTTACACTGCTTGAGGACATGCCACAGGGAAAGCATTATTTATTTTAAATGGACCTGTTATATTTACAGCTCTATTTCCTGTGAGAAAACAGATGTAAGTGCATCATTTGCAGTCAAAGTCAAATTTGCTCTACAGTTATGGTATACACATAGAGGCAGTCAACGACTGAAGCCTACACTGTGGGGCTTTGAACCACAGATGGGGAGAGATTGTATTTAAGCTCAGATAAGGAAAAGGCTGCTAGAGACAATTCTGTAGGAAGACTCAGATCAAGGAGAAGTAAATAGTAAGAAAAAAATCACATATAATATATCTTCAGAGCAACATCTCCAAGGTCTGAAAAAGGAGAGCTCAGTAATCGATTCATGCCCTCATATCCCTTTGACCTGTATGCCAGTCTTATCTCACATCTCTTCTATCTCTCTCAGCTACTGCTCCTCTGTTGCCCCCAGGGTGCTTGCTCCAGAGGCTGGAGGTGGAGGCCAAGATTAGTGAAGGAAGTTCCTGGCATTCTTCTCTTTTCCCCTTCTAGGCTGGATATATAAAGCAGTGACAATGAATGAGCAGAGGAAGTGTCCTGTTGCTGGCAGCCAGGAGGCAGAACCATCTTGCCAGGATCTTTCTGCAAAATAGTTCTGATTCTGGTTTAGAGGGAGAAGGAGCCTGTTTGGTGTCCTTCACCATCTCTCATCAGCTGCTATTTCTTTAATGTAAACAATGAAATGATACAGCACCTCAGAAGAGCTTCCACCACTGAAAATATGTTCCTTTGTTACCCCACAGGATTTTAAGTTTTCTCATCATTTTCTTTATTTTTTCAAGCCTGGAAGTGCTGCTTTTCCCTTGCCTACCTCACTTTGAAACATCTTGTTCACAGACCCTGCTAACATTAAGATCGTTGTGCCAGGGTAGCTGGGCTGATGCAGTTAAGTTAATAAAAGCTGTCTATACCCACTGTGTTCACTTGCTAGAGGGCTTTCACTAACGTATTTTACTAAATTAAAATGTACTTCCTCAAGCCACATCTACTGGTTGAAGTCTCTCCCGTAGGAGTTACACCACAATATTTATTCTCAGTGCTTGACAGATCATTACTCCCTTACTATGGTGCAACTTGTATCTTCTTGATGCAAATCATCTTGGTGCACAACGTCTCAGAACTGCTGATGACTGGATCCACCTCCTCCAGAGAGCAGCTTGTCCTGTCCTAAGTGACTTACCTGAGCTAAGTGGGAATAATCATTCTCTTGTGGCATCTCTCTCTCCCTCCCTTTCTAGGGAACATAAAACTAGTTTACTCTAGCTCCGTAATTTCCAGACAGGTACATATGAGTGAGCGCACTCCTAGCTTTAACCTTGCATTCAGATCCATCCTTAATATGTTATGTCAACAAGAAGAGCATATAGTTAGCCACCCTCTGCTTGAATTACATGTTTTGTCATCTACTTGGCATGTAAAATACTGTCTTACATTCATATGCTGTTCATGTGGGAGTAACCTGAGGCAGTCTGAGCATAGGAAAATCTGTACATGTAGGAAAAGAAGTAGAGTTGCCTTAAGCAAGACAACCTTATTTGACCCTCCTCCTTCCTTTACAGCTGGTATTACTTGAAGCTGGGACAAAAAAAGAATGAGGGGACTGAGGCTAAGGCCAGACCTTGGCACAGGGCAGACAGGAGCTGAACAGGTTTTCTCCATGCCTTCCTGCCAGTGTCCATTAATCCTGAGCCACAGTGCCCTCTGTCATTCCAGCTCTTGCTCCTTTCCATTAATTCTTCTATTTATACCTTCTGAGCTGGAGACTCTTTTCTTAAGTGCCAGTTTTACACCAGTGTAAATTCATGGATGTCTGTGGATTTTTTCCTGGCTATAAAAGAAGAAAACTACGCAGATCATTTCTAGGCACCAAATGGAGTATGCCCTTTCTCTTGATTCTGCTAAATACTCCTTGTGTTCCTATTTTTCATCATCCTGTTCCAACACACAGCAACCTGCTGTTATTCCAGTGGCATATTCCCATAAAGCACCTCCCAGTGGTCCCCAGCCCTGTCCTGATGCTGCTGTTGAAGCTGTGCCAAGGACAGTACATACCTGCAGCTTCCTCCATGCTGGGTCTCTCTGGGATAAACACTTCCAGTGTTGTCTTCGCTGGGGCCAGTGTCAGCAAGGAGACACCTGTCAGTAGCCTTTTTGTTCAGCATCAGCTCTCCACATTCAGCCTGGCTACTGTAGATTGTCCTTAGGTTTGCTTAGTGTTCCCCATAGTACTGTTGAAGAGAGCCAGTTAAGGATTTGGACCTTCCTGTTCTCCACGCTGGCCAAATGGAGGAAAAGGCCAGGACTTGTCTTGCAGAACTGAAGTCTACGCGCGGCATTATATGTTCTTAATAAAGGAGTGATTATATGAATCACAGTAGCAAAATGTTCTTGCAGAGCACATGCCCCACTCCCTGACTTAAGGGTCCAAGGGCAGCTGTACATCATTCCAGAGGAGGTTTTCACCTTAGACATGGGTTAGCCTGTAGCCCACCGCATTACAGAGGAGTAGTAACAGAGCTAGGATTCAAGAGTGTCCTTTAATGAAGTGACTTGTGGCTTTTCATTGGACAAAAATAAATTCCAATTGGCCCATATAACAAATGAAACTCAACTACAAAAATGTAATGATATTTATTCGCACAGCTGCCAGCAAACTCACATGCACCATGAGTCATTCCAGATGTGGATAAAAACAAAGTCTCTCTGTGAAAGTAAGTTTCCTGATCCCGAGGAGACTTGGTTTGGGAGAGGAGCTGCACACTGACTTCAGCTGTACTCAGAAGAACAGACAGGTTCTCCTTCAAAGGGGGAGGGGGAGAGGAAAAGCCATTTATTTATTCCTGAAAAGAAAGGAGGTAGGAAATTGAAAAGCTAATATACAGCTAGACATAATTATTTTAAAGAGAAGGATGCTTTGGAAGACTTTGCTGCTGCTGCTATTCTATTACAGTGCTCATGCCACTGTGACCCACAGATGGAGCAGAGGTAAGATTTAAACATGAAAAACTACTTAAGAGAAAATTTTGAGTTTATAGATTTGGTCTGAAATTATGTTCCATTATACATATATGTACATATATATACAATTTGTCCCTCCCAACTCTGGAATTATTTTTCTCCATTAAACAGGAGGTCAGCTAAATAATTGTATAGACTAATAGAAAAATATAGATGTATAAGTGCCTAAAGGGAAAATTATATATGTATCCTATTATAATACAGATAGATATATAAAAAATATCCCAAGAAACAAAACTACATTCTTTTCTCACTTTTTCCTTTCTCTCTCCTTCTCCTTTTTCTCCCAGGTTAACAAAAATTACAGGTCATGAAACCTTAAAGCAAAATCCTTTCCACTCAGAGGTGGCATATTTTTCTGCTCCACCAAGCAGATACCCAGCAATAGTAAACACAACAGAGCACGGATTGTGTAAGGTGCCTAGGAATGCCTACAACCCTACCCTGACAAACTAGCACGTACAACATAGAGAAAGCTACCTGTGATATTATCAGGCTTCAGCTGCCAATATAGCAATATATAGTTGTGACATATTTGTATTCAAGTGTGTGACAGTAACATATGAAATGGTTTGGGACTACTGGATTGCATAGGAGATGCTTGCTTAAAAGCTAGTGATGATGTCCTTTCCCTTTTTTGTTCTATTCTCTCCTCTGGTATTTGGCATGAGTTCGGTAGCTGCTGAAGTGGAGAAAGGAAACACCTCCCAAAAGATTTCTTTGGTTCTGATATTGAAATTCACAGATATTTAAAGGAACCGGAGTCTGTTAAAAAATCAGGCATTCAGCTGCCCCCATCCCTGCTCCAATCCCCCTCATTACAGCTGGTTCCTTTCTGCTATTTGGGCTTTGTTTTGATTTTGTAGGGGAGGCAATAGCTGAATGAAGCAGTGAAGAGCTATGTAATTCTGTTAAGGCTGTATGAATGCTTAATTGTTCCTTAAAGTTAGTGCAGGCTCACGCAAAGGGCATTGATCTGGGACTCAGAATGGCAGGTTCTTTCCCCAGCTTTTCCATCAGCCTCTTGGATAATACTGGATGAGTCATTATACCCACCTGATCTTACTTTTCTCTTACTGTATAATAGAGGTAATGACACCAATTGTCATCCTAAAATCCTTTAATTCTGTAGATAAGTGTTTGTCTTTCCAGTGATAACACATAGAAAGGTGAGGAAATCAATACTAGGTCTGTATGTACGAAAAAAAACAACCCTACTTTTTGGAAGAATGAGGTCACCTTACCTATGAAATGGAAAAAAACAGCAAAAAGAAAGGGGTTCATTTCCATGGAAAAATCACTATGCAATTTAAGGATGTTCTTCACTTTTGCTAACACACTAATTTTAATTAAACAACAACAACACAACCCTAAAAGGAATCCATGCAACTATTAAAGTGCAATTTTGATCACCATGAATATTTAAAGGAAAACATCAGAAGTCTGTTGTGCCTTTTGGGAAAGCAGATTGTTTTCAAGCTGGAAGCTCTACAGCTTGTTTTTTGAGACTTCAGAGGGAAGAGAAGATTCATTCCCTGTTGTGATAAGCAGTTCAGTTCTCACAAATACTGTATACAGACAGCTGCTGAGGAGGAAACCAGATTTCTTTTCCACAGCTGCTGGGACTATTCAGCTCCAAATATGCTTTAGAAGTACAGCTCCTTCAACAAAAACTACTTCAGAGAACCGCTGCTCTCCTAAAGTATCTATGTGTCAGCCCAACCAATCTCATCCTAATCTGCAGTGTCTAGAGGGCCAAAGCACTGTCCTAATTTTTTAATTGCTTAGAAACCTAAGAGGAAATTTGAGTACTGAGGCACGACACACCCTTCTGCAGACTCAGAGCTCTTCCCTCCCTCCACAAATGACAACTGACTCTTGTCTGGGTTAAGACTCAGTCGTCTAAGTCTTACCCAACTCCTGATCTGAATTTTGCAATGGAAAAGCAAAGACAGATCAGCATCTGGTTAGATGGAGATGAAAGACAGATCTGCATATCATCTCCATGTTGACTAGTAGACCGGATTATTTACAAAACAGTAGGAAAAAGGGTCCTGTTTTAATTACCAACAGTTGTTGTTTGCAATAGAAAAGAACAATATTGGATAAAACAAGGTCTAGCTTTTACGGTTTTTTCACTAGAGGGCACTGGGGCAGCCTTGGATACACAGCCCTTGTAACCAAGTATTTAAGCTTTGGCTCAAGAAAAAAGTCAGACATGAGGAAAGATGAACATGCTTGTGCTGGCTGGTGAGTGGGAACTCCAGACTGCCACCTCCCTTTTCCCTTTGCTTTTACAAGCATCAATGAATAGGAAAAAAAAAGCTATTCTGGCAGGGAATGCTGAGCGTTTTTTTTTCTTTTTACTCCCTCAGCCATTTGCATTGAAAATCTCACACACTCCTCAGCCTGCTTAGGTGCAGCTGTGGTCCAGAAGTCACAGGCAAATCTTAGTCCCGAGGATGGACATGTTAAGAATAATAAAGAAAAGATCCCGCCTGGTGACAAAATAATTTACTTGTCATCTTCTCAGGCTTCCTTGAGCCTCTTGTAGGTTTAGCTGTATGGTATTACACTCTCAGATTTTGTGAAGCACCTCTCTAGGGAGAAAAAGTAATGTTAGGTCTCTACTGAGTGATATTCCCTATGTGATGGTAGAGATGAGGTCATATTAATTGCTGAAGATCCCAAACAAGAATTCCAGATCTTAAGAGATGCTTTTGCTGGAGAAATCAAGGAACAAACCTTGTTCTTTGACAACCAAAATAAAAAGAACCCAAACATGCAGCTGTGGTGTAACCACAGACAGTGTCACTGCTTGCCACTCAGTTGCTTTGATCAAACTGCTCTGACAAGTACCAATGCACTGGAGAGCAGAAGTTAGCTTCAGGTCTGCATTATCACAATTGCCTGTTCCCTGGGGAGAAACTTTATTAGCATATTTTATCTCAGCTGGCTGTAGTTCATTTGCTGTAAAGGCTTCCTGATTCAAATAGCTGGTACGCAAACAGTAGCATGCTTCCCACGTGGTTGCGCAGAGAGTGAAGATACAGTACGATTTCTTGTGGTTGTGGTTTCTTGGACAGTGGAGAAGCAGCTGCAATGGTAAGTTTGCCTCTCAGGGGATGTAGGAAAAGATCTTGGAAGACACAAAATAAGAAGGTAAAACTCTTTTCACCCATCCATAAGAAAAGGATGAAAAGGGTGAAATCAGCTATATTAGAATGACTGAGGTCTCTTGCTTTGTGTGTGCTGTGCCTTCCATACCTCCAAAGCAGTATTATAGTCCCATCCAGACCAATTTGGTTCACATGCATTAGTTTGCACCCAGTCTCTAGTGCTTGGTGAAAGTCAACTGGTTGTTCCATGACAGCAGGGGAACAGTTTGTTCTCCTTAGAGGCTTTCTGCAGAAGAAATCACTTGGAAGAACAGCAGGCCCATCCTCTTTGATTTCCCCACCGCAGTGCAAACTTTCAGTATTTGCTTTAGTGTTGTGGCAACTGAGCTGGTGAGTTTGATGGAGCAGCTGCTACACAAGCAACTTTTGCAGGCTGCTTCTGCTTGTGGACTTAGCTACGGCAGGCTGGCAGCTCTCCAGTGCCAGGAGAGGGAGGACTACATAGAAGAGAAAGAGAGACTGGCTGTTGCTAGAAAGCCAACCAGTCTTTTTATAAGGAAGCAGCGTTTAATACATTCTATAGGTTGTGATCATTTGCTACCTACCAGGTTGCTGGTGATCTTGCCGTGTGGGAAAGGATGAATGCCTTGAAGATTAGGGCATGCATTGCATACCAACACCTTTTGATCTCATTTGCCTCCTTACAGCCACCTGCTCCCTTCTTGAGCAACTTTTGGGATTCCACCACTGACAGTAACATTTGTCTGACATTTTTGGCTTGGACAGCACAAGCAAAGGGAATGTGGCCTGAACGCAGCATGTAATTACAACACAAATGGTCAAACACATTTACACATCTATGCCCAGCAGGCCTTGAGTATACCAGTTTATGGTCTGGGCTTATTTAGGACATGTTGAGGTTTCCAAAGGTCTGGTTCAAGGATGAAAAGAAATTACACCAGCTGGACCAGCTACAAGAACTTTTAAAAATGCAGTATCTATTTAACTTTCTTTAATTTCCATAATGCCATTGTTGTTGAATTCTTAAAATGTAGTGCACATAAAACAATGAAAGATATGAAATGTTATGAAACAGAGCCAACTCTGTCTAATCCTGGCTGTGTAAAGAATGTTTCTTCTTATGGAGAAAATGTAGTATTTCCCTTTTCTCTGGCTCCCATGTGATCACTTGGAAAATTGCCTCAACTCTCCCAACTTACCTGCTTGTTGGACCTATTCCAGTGACCTCACAGGAGCTGCAAAAGGCGTGATCAATCTGCTGCAGAGGTTTTTCCCACCTATCCTGAGTCTCTTCCATAAGTCTGTACTAGTTCCTGGGAAGGCATGTTTGTAGGCTGGAGTCTCCTGGTCTGGGGGTTTGTTTGCCAGATGCAAATTATTGCTGCACCAAGTATCACAATTGTACCTGTAGGAGAGGGAGACACTGCCTGAAGGGCAGTCTGGGATTGAAATTCAGAGGAATTAGCTTTGCAGCTGGATGACTTGAAGACGACAATTTATATATCTGTTTTTACTTCCTGAATTCCTTTGCAAAGAGCTGTATAAGAGATGAATATAAATGTACATCATAGATCTAAAAATAGATCTTTAAAGCCCAATTTGTTCTACACTGTAAGTAGTAGTAGGAAGGAGGCATTAGTAGAATATTTTCTGCCCTGAAGGGGCAGAAATTAGAAGAAAGCAAAGACAAAAATTTATTTTCAAGCAGGTCTGGAAAATATTTGAGAATCAATGAACTAAGGAGGCAACTAGGATATCTGCGCAGCACAATGTTGTGTGGAGCTGAGATTACAGATGCAGGGCAGAGGCAAGCTGCCTGCCTTGCACATGACAGGACAGTGCAGGGACTCTAGCTGGTGTCCCAGCAGGGTGATAGTCATGTGCATGGTGTGTGCCCAAGGGAGTGAGCTCTGTTTTTCAACAGGGATCACCTGGTTGGACCTAGCGTCATGCTGATATGGTCATACTGCTTCTGGGTCTGACATCTCTGCCCTCTGCTTTGCTGTGAGGTGCAGATGTAGCCCTCCCATTCCCTGTGGCAGATCCCTTGGGCATCAGCTGTGGTGGCAGTCTGAAACTACTAAACAAAATGCTACTGTAGGAAGAGCAGGTAGAGGACTGAAGAAGGGGCTGAAAAAGGATTAGTTATTAGTACCTAGGAAAGCTGTTCAGTGTTCCAAAAGGTATCTAGAATATAACACTCTCTGAGTGGATTTAACTTGTGTAGGACAAATATCCAAGAGGTTACAGTTACGACTGTAATAAAAATCCTTTCTAGCACGTCCCGATTCCCCAAATGCTCCTTTAGGGGCAGACTTAATTAATTTAACCTGCATGGAGGATGCTCCCTGAATCAGAATTCACAGTGGATACCTGAAACTGAAAGACATACAAAGGATGCTTAAAAGAATCCAAGTTCATAATCTCTTCTGCAATTATGTTATACTGTGATGAGATCAGAGGGAGGATAGATTACAGAAGCTTCCATATTTTAGTTTAGATCACAGATGGATTTGTACTGTATAAAAACAGTCATGCTGTTAGCAAGGAAGGATCTAAGTGATTCTGAGGCTCTTTTCACCACAGGAAGCAGCCAAAAAATGTCTAAAGCTCACGCCTCATACAGTCATAAACTGGTTGACAGAATCAGAAGTTAAAAAGAGAAAGGAACTAGACAATTTGAGGAAATCTGGGTAAGCAACAAGAGGAAGACACATGATGTAAAGCTGTTTTCTCTTTTTTATATATGCTAGACTAAGTGATAAGTATGAGCTGAAAGTGGCACCGGTAGAGTCTTCTCAGTGATCACTCTTCTATCCCAGCACTGAGGACTGGCAAATCAGTAATACATTTTCTGCCACTTTGGTCAGTTTTTTAGGATTCCTGCACGCTGTAGTGTTTCTTCTATTTGCCTCAGTCCCAAATATAGAACTGTCATGGGATCCAGATCCATTTGCACAAGGGTCCTCATGTCCCAACCAAAGTCTGGCTCAGAAGCACATCCTGCCATTTAAATCCCTCCTTATACTTTTGCATGGAAATAGCCCCCTTCACCTTACTTTTAACGACTGCCTCACTTCTCTTAATGCATGCTGTTAAGCCAATGTTCCCTTCCAGAGGTGAAGCAGCTCTGTTACTAGTGAAATAAATCATATACGCATGCAAAAGCTACAGAGAAGTCTGTGAGTCCCCTTCTGATTATCTTTTACTCAACTGCTGGGCAAAGACACCCCACTGGTACAAACACACAGAGTAAAAAAAAAAAAAGTCTTTCCTTCTACAAAGAACTTTCAGTGTAATTAAGGAGAGGAAATGTTAGCATTCCTTTTAATTGTGAGGCATGGAGTAATTAAATCACTTGCCCCAGATCTCTTCAGGATGACTATGTGCGTGTCGTCTTGTATATTGTTAACAGTAGTGATTATTTTATTTATTCTATTTCTAAAGCTTAAAGTTCTTTCCTTGTTTTCTTGGGATAGATCATGCCAAATTCTGCAGCATAACGACTTCTCAGGCATAAAGAAATCCTGTCAGAAGCACTGAATAGTACAACGTCATGGAAAGGAAAGTCACCAGGTCTTAATGAACATCAGCAGGCTGCAGAGGTTCTGATTACTCAAATAGTGACAAGCAAGATGTAAATTGCTGAGGTAAAGAACTGAGTGGTGGAGCAATTAATTTTTCATGCAGTGCCTGTGCTCGGGTTCAAGGCAGGGCAGGACCCATAGGGCTGGCCTAGGGCACTGGAGAGGAAAACTGGTGCTTGCCCGCATGCGCAGCCTGCACCCACCTTGAACTGGGGCTCTCCAAAGTCACGCACTCTCCCTCTGCACCCCAGTGGCTCTGCTGAAGGGAGCTGAGTCCATCCAAGCTGCAGAGAAGCTAGCTGGGTACATGGACCAGACTGCATCAAAACAGGGATCTGTGCAAGTGATTTGGTTTGAAGTGGGCAAACTAATCAGCTCCTTGCTTTAACTTTAAAAGCACTAAAATGTGCAAACTAGCACCACTGAAGTCAGTGGGAATTTTGCCACTCTCAGGAGTGTGGCCACAATCGCATTCATTATGGTTTCCTGTAGTAACCCTGATTGTTAAAAGCTTCCAGCCCAAACACATTATTTGTTGGTTAAAGTGTTTTCAGCAAAATGGCACTGGTATGGGTGAAGCCCATGCAGGTCAGCTACATGGATAGCTGATCATGGGAAGCAGACAAAAGAAACATATTAAAGCATCACAAAAAGAAAAAACAAAAAAGGCAACTTGAGGACAAGGTGCAAATAACACTTGTGGGGAGACACATAGACAAAAGTCCCCAAGGGGACAGTCATCTATGAGGTTTTCTCTCCCACTGGAAGGAGACAAAGCAGAAGAAGGAACCCTGTATGCCTCTATTGTCCCTGTGTCTCTCATTACCCTCAAATCCTGTTTTATTTGGCTATTTCTATAGCAGCTTTATGATATATCTGCCACAGCATACTTGCTAATACAGAGACATTAAACTAGCCTGAGTCTGTACCACAAGTCACAGGGCTCCCTTGCCTACTCGGTGGCTGTCTCTTAACCAGTAACTCTTTTTATCCCCCCTGAGGGTCTCCAGGCTGCAGCAATAACTTGGCTCCTCTTGTCTTGCTGTTGCAGTGCTTGTGGCAGGCTGAGCTCAGCACTGGGCTTGGGACTAAGAAGAATGCGAGGAGAAGAGCAGAGTTAAATAAGTTCCACTATTCCCAGTTTCCACAAACATTCCTTTCCTCTAGTGAAAGCGTATGTGGGGCCTTTCCTGGCCCAGTTTGCTGGTTAGATTTGGCAGCTCCCCAGTTCCCCTGAGATCGGCACGCATACCACTCATCCTCTGGAAATTCCTTCCCAGCCACAGGGAAACAGGTTACCAGCCAGGAGCTGAGCTCCAAACTCACTGAGTCTCTCTCCACTCAGGAAGAGCCAGGTGGGTAGCTGAAAAAAAGTCGCTGAGAAAGGGAAAAATAAGTTGCTCAGACCTCAGAGGTTATTTGGGAGGAAATGGGATGCTGTAAGGGCAATGCTGCACTGCAGTCTTGTGTTGGAGACCAAAGGTCATTACCCCCCATCCCCTGGCATGGCACCAGTGAATCAGAACATTTTGATTAGGTTTTGGCTAATTGTGAAGAGAGTAAACTGCACCAGACTGGATGAGGATATCTGCTGCTAGCCAGAACATCAGGATTTCATCATCTCCATCTACTTGGCAGATGGTGGCATGCCCCAAATGGAGCCGATGCTTCTAATCTCTTCTCTGTCTTGGAAAGAGTACAGACCTTCCAATCTGGCAGGGCTTATTTGAACCACGGAGAGGGAGATAAGAGAAGGAAAGGCAAAAGGCAGAGATGCTGAGAAAGAATAGAGAAAGAGCTGGAGGTAAAAATGGCAAATGGAAGGAAGTAGAATGAATGAGAGGAAAAGAGGCAGAGAAAGGAAAAGCTTTGAAAAAATGTGATAAATGTGGATGGGAAAGTTTAAAGCACACACACATTTAAGATTAGAGTAGCATTCACCCCCTTGTCAGCATGGTATGCATCCCCATTTGAACCCGCCCTTCAGAAGTTGTCCATCTGTCACAGCTGGTCTTCATCTTATCCATCTGCTTCTCAGGCTCACAGGATGGTTGCATTTCTCTGGAGCTGGCACTGCCTTTTTCTCATGTAACCAGGACTCGTGCTTGCTTCTGGTCCTCACCAGCCTCTCAGCACACCAGGATATTGAGATAAACTAGTCTGGGCAATTCACCACCAGTCACGGTATAAAAGTGAAAGTTGCTGTTATTGAATAAGCAATGTGCCAAGGTCTCTGCAAATCTCTTGGGGTTTTTTTGCCTTCTTTTGAGCTTTCTAAACTATGTGGGTACGAAAAAAGGCTCGTCAGCTGCCCAAGAAACAGCCTGTTTTATTTCACAAAAGCTGCAAGAAATTTGCCTTTTTACAGGGCTATGGGGCAACAGTATTTCCCATTAATACCAGTCAAGCATTCCTATTAACACCAGTCATAGTAACAGTGCCAAAGCTGCACAAGTCCCTGTTTCCCCCATCAGTCGCAAGAGGAATGGATCAAGTTCTGCAAGCCCTCAGTTTCCTCCCTGGTTTTCATAATGCTCACAGCCATGACATTACTCTTTTTTTTGTTTATGCCTGTCTCTGAAGAAACACAAAGGAATTGTTTATTGAATTTATTTATTAAATGCAGATTTTATGTCTGAGGTAACTGTTTGTGTCTTAAGCCCCCTCCTGAAATAAAAGACACTTAAGGCATGCCTCATTTTTATTTACTGCAATTGTTCATGGCTTGGCATTGAACAAACTCCATTTCCAGTTAAGCACTACTTGTAGACATCCTAATATAGTACAGCATGTGTTAAGTGAAACCATTCATTTGTCATAGTCGCAGCAACTTCTGCTTTTCTGGATTGCCATGCCAATTTGGCAGAAAGTTTTGGAAGGTAGTAAGTCTAACGATAAAAACGTATATACTGCTTGTTTTGTTGCTTTCTACCTCTAGGGTTTTTAATAAACAGAACTCAAAGGGGCTGACCTACCTTGACTTGCACTTAGCAAATCTAAAGCTCTGTTGGGTCCTCACAATGGTACAAGGAGAGGAAAGTGCCCAAAGATTTTTCCACACTGGGGTGTCCCATAACATGAATCAGATACAATCAACAAAAATAAGATACTATCAGATCCAGTTAGGCTCAAGTGGCAAAGGACAGTGTGTTACTGCCATGTTGGGCTCCCCAGCAGCAGAAGAATGATGATGTGTCCCTGCTTCCACACAGGATGCCTGGAAAGATGCCAGGGTGAAATGAACAGGCAGCACAGTGTCTGAGCTTAGCTTGGAGGATGCCAGTTTCGCTGATTGGACTATAGATACCATGTGTCCTCTGTCAACAATCAAGAAACAGGCAAAACCTGCTTTCTGGCCCAGGCTCAGGGTTTTTAGCTGCATTATCTAACCTTTCCTGCCTTCCCATACCAGGTTCCTGTCTCTCACCGTGCCCCATCTCTCCCTAAAACCAGCCCTACTACACAGAGGGAAAACAGCAGCCACTTGGCTGAGGTCTGGGCAATGCTGTGTGCTGTGGATGGAGGGAATCCTCGAGGAATGCAGAGAGCTGAGAGGGGGATTTAGATGTTCAGGAACGGGACTGAGAAAGATGAAGCAGTCACAAGCTGGCAATCGCACAGATTAGGGGCTTGTCTTGCCATTGTGCTGTATTTCTCATGTTCACAGCGGGAAAATACTGTGGGGTCCAGCTAACGAAGAGGTCTGTCTTTAAAGAGACTGCCTGGTAAACAGCTAAGTGTTAGGGATACCGTAAGAAACCGTATTTCCCTAGAAAGACACTCTTTTTCTAGACAGAAATTTTATTTAAGGAGCAGGCTGTTGAACACTTGCTGTGAATTTCTGGATGCCCTTCAAATCCTGAATGACTAACTGCATGTGCCACAGACCATCAATCCAGCACGCGTCTGGTTATGTCAGCCCTAATCTTTGCGCATGCTGCTCACAGCCGGCGTGGTCCAGCTGAGGTGAACTCCAAAGCTGAACCACATGTGCACATATATCTTCCAAAGGAACATATGAGGGCTCTTAAGGAAAATATCACCATCAAGGCACAGAGCTCAGTTTATATTTGCACAATATTCTCAGGGAGGAAAATGTAACCAACTCATCATGTGTCTTAAATAGTCTACACCACTCCCTCCTTTCTATTTACGTGATGAAAGGTGGAAGTGTGTATCATGTCCGGCTGGCTTTTTAGACCCATCTATGATGTTCTTCAGGAGCTTTTCACTCCTGGTTGAGTTCATGCTGCCAAACAAGACGTAAACTGTCAAAGTAGCAAATGTATCTTCCCTGATACCTCTGTATCTGAATGCTGGTGAACCCAAGGCTGGACCTCAGCATCCTCTGAATGTCTGCCAGCTGAGGTGGAAAAGAGTGCTCATCCTTCCAATTGGAACTCAGCTGGGAGTAGTTGCTTGAATATATTGTGGTTTACTTATCTGTTTTCAAAACCCAGTGCATTTCGTTATGGGTGTTTTTGTTGACAAAGTAGCGCGTGCACTATTTAAACAAAGTTATATATCACCTTCTAAGTGTCCCTTTCACAACAAACTGGAGCACTCAGGCCAGCCTCTCTCTGTAACCCAGTGCAATGGGTAATGGCTACTAATCCAGCGTGTCTGAGGAGCTAAGCCATGACAATCTAGTTTGCATTCTGCTTCATCCTTAATGTCTGCATACTGCTCAGAGATCAAAAGAGAACTTAAAGATTACTGGGGCGAGCATTTACAAGTATAAAGGGGGTGCAAGTAGTCCCTGCCTTATTTTTTGGCCATTCTAAATGTCAATCTACCCCTATAAATGATTAGTTTGTTGTATCAGTGGGCTCCAGTATCTCAGACAATGGTTATCTTTTACCTATAGGCCAAGGACCAGTAATAAAATTCCCCTAATATGACAAAAGGAAGTCAAATGAAGATGGTGTAAGATGAATGTCAATCACATGTTCATAATCAGATGATCTCTATAAGCTTACCTGGGACATCAACATCACTACCAAGCTGAGGAAGAACTGCCATGCAGAATTATCACACAATGAAGTCTAGAGTTTGCAGGTAGTGCTTTTCTAGGCACAAGACAACAGATGTCAGATTGACTAAAAGATTTTTCATTAGCAGCCTGTCGTATATGACAACCCACAGACTGTCTACATGCTAGCAAAAGCTTTGCTAAATAAGCACATTTTGTTATGCAAGCTTCAGAGTGTTCAAATCGGTAAGAAAAAAGCCCAAATCCAGGGAAAGGCAGGTTGAAGTTTACAATGTGAGTATCACAGCAGCTTATTGAAAGTGTTTCTCCACAGTAATAATGCCTTCTTTGCCAGTCCCCATGCACAGAGGAGTTAAATCAAAGAATAAACTCCCAGCTGGTTTCAGTCAGCAACGTGCTAGAGGTTTTTACTGGAAACCAAGTCTTCCTCCCTTTCTCCAAATTTATTCTTCCTAAGTTTAGAGCATGAGGTCATTAACATTTTTCCCTTAAACATTTACTTAGACTATTTTCCTGTAAGCCAAAATCTGTTTTACAAGTTCAGCTCAAAAGACTCCAGGAGAAAAGAATGTATGGAAAGGAAGAATAGCACTGAATCAGATACATGGGACAAACTGGCAGGGTCCTCTTGGGCTGGGAGCCATTGAGAGATGGCATCCATAGGGGCGGGAACTGCATCCGTGAAAGGTGTTGAGTTTTGAATTTTCATCAATTTCAGGAGCAATTGTCAGCATTTTGTGGCTTTCAGGCTTTGCTCCTCAGAAAACAAGATACTTGGGTTATTCTGTTGGCTGTAAGATTTCTGTAAACCTGAATCTAACCTTCTTCTCTTCCCTCTGATCCCAAGCATGCCTTTCACAGCACAGGGCTCCCTGTGACCTGGCTGCCTGCAGAGCAGCATCATGGGGCTGCTGGTGCTAGCTCAGGTCATCTGAGGACCTTGTACATGGTGTCCAGCTGCCTTCAGCAATTTGCAATACTCAAGGTTCTGGCAGGGCTTTCTGTATTTAATGGTGAATCCAGTTGTACGTCAGTCTCAGCTTTATTTCAGCAGGCTGTGAAACTTGAAAGATCTAGGAATAGTCAGATTTCGGGAGAGCTTGCAGTAACAAGGAATGATGGAAAACTGATAGCTTTGTAAAATGGAAAACCCACATGTGTGTTTGTGGAGTGGGGAAGGCAGCTATAAAAATAATCCCTTTTGCATTCATCCTTCAGATTGCTTTGCTATGTTTCCGGCAACATCACAAAGATTGTCTTGGCCCACCACTGAATCTGCACACATTGAAATCTACCAATTAGATTTTGTGGATGATTATACTTGAGTTCCATTAATTTTTACATAGTATTTTCATGCAGGTGCAGAATCACAGAATCATAGAATCACCCAGGTTGGAAGAGACCTTTAAGATCATTGACTCCAACCATAAACCTAACACTGCCAAAACCACCACTAAACCATGTCTGTCAGCACTATGTCTACCCATCTTTTAAATACCTCCAGGGATGGCGATTCCACCACTGCCGTGGGCAGCTTGTTTCAGTGTTTGATGACCCTTTGGGTGAAAATTTTTTTCCTAATATCCAAACTAAACCTCCCCTGGCGCAACTTGAGGCAGTTTCCTCTTGTCCTATCGCCTCTTACTTTGGAGAAGAGACTGTCCCCCACCTCTTTACAACCTCCTTCCACATAGTTGTTGAGAGTGATAAGGTCTCCCTCAGCCTCCTTTTCCCCAGGCTAAACAACCCCAGTTCCCTCAGCCGCTCCTCATATGACTTGTTCTCTAGACCCCTCACCAGCCTTGTTGTCATTCTCTGAACACAATCCAGAATCTTAATGTCTTTCTTGTCATGAGAGGCCCAAAACTGAACACAGTGTTTGAGGTGGGGCCTCACCAGTCCTGAGTTCAGGGGCATGACCACTTCCCTAGTCCTGCTGGCCACACTATTCATGATACAAGCCAGGATGCTGTTGGCCTTCTTGGCCACCTGGGTACGCTGCTGGCTCATATTCAGCTGACTGTCGACCAACACCCCCAGGTCCTTTTCTGCCAGGCACCTTTCCAACCGCTCTTCCCCAAGCCTGCAGTGCTGCATGGGGTTGTTGTGACCCAAGTGCAGGACCCGGCACTTGGTCTTTTTGATTTTAACATCATAATATAATATATATGAATTTAACATAATAATATAATAACACAATTTAACACAGAAATTAACATAATAGGGCCTAGACATTCATGCAAGTGTGAACTTAACAGGATCGATACCTTGTCAGGGTGACCCTGACTCACCACTGCAGGGGAGACATGTGATTCCCCAGGGATACAGAACAGCTTTTCACCCTTCATGTTGTGCTCAGGTGGCAAAACAGCTGTACCAGTCGCATTCAGCAACATACCTGAATCCATCTTCAGCTCTGGGTTACTTTCTCAGATTTCTTGTCTTTATCATCACTACTACAAAACATGATGTTTTGAATCTGTCTCCAGAAACAACTTATTTCCTCACAAAAACCACCAGTATCACCCTGCTTTTTGTTTATTCGGCAAAGCTGATTTATACACTTTATCCATTCAGCATATATTCATGTCATTAAGAAAACCATCAGCAGGTGCACTGACATTTGGAGCTCCATGAACAGCTGGAAAGGCAGCTGGGGTTTCCCTGTCTTTGAAGAACAAGTGAAATCTCAGAGCAGAGGAAGCAGAAAACTGGGATTTATGTATTCTTCACCTAACAACTTATTTCAATTCAGATTGGGATTTGAAAGACAAAGGAAGACAATTCTGGTTATTTCTAATCTGAGGGAGAAGAAACTGTCAATATAATGTTTATTCCTCCTCAGTTTTGAACTGCGATATTGATACTTAGGGAGTTTGAGGAATAGCTTGTTGTTTCATATGTGTGCTACTATATGTGAGTGAGCAGTTCATACACAATAATATAATCATAGAATCATAGAATGGTTAGAGTTGGAAGGGACCTTAAAGATCATCAAGTTCCAACCCCCCTGCCATGGGCAGGGACACCTCTGACTACAGCAGGTTGCTCAAAGCCCCATCCAGCCTGGCCTTAAACACTTCCAGGGATGGGGCCTCCACAACTTCCCTGGGTAACCTGTTCCAGTGCCTCACCACCCTCACAGTAAAGAACTTCTTCCTAATATCTAACCTAAATCTCCCCTCTTCCAATTTAAAACCATTACCCCTTGTCCTGTCACTAGATTTCCTGACAAAGAGTCCCTCTCCAGCTCTCCTGTAGGCTCCCTTCAGATACTGAAAGGCTGCTATCAGGTCTCCCCGGAGCCTTCTCTTCTCCAGGCTGAACAGCCCCAGCTCTCTCAGCCTGTCCTCATAGGAGAGGTGCTCCATCCCTCTAATCATCTTAGTGGCCCTTCGCTGGACCTGTTCCAACAGTTCCATGTCCTTTCTATGTTGAGGACTCCAGAGCTGGACACAGTACTCCAGGTGGGGTCTCACAAGCGCAGAGTAGAGGGGGAGAATCACCTCCCGTGCCCTGCTGGCCACGCTTCTTTTGATGCAACCCAGGATACGGTTGGCTTTCTGGGCTGCCAGCGCGCACTGCCGGCTCATGTTGAGCTTCTCATCCATGAGCACTCCCAAGTCCTTCTCCTCAGGGCTGCTCTCCAGCCATTCTCTGCCCAGCCTGTATTTATGCCTGGGATTGCCACGTCCCAGGTGTAGGACTCTGCACTTGGCTTGGTTGAACTTCATGCCATTTGCATTAGCCCACCTCTCAAGCCTGTCCAGGTCCCTCTGGATGGCATCCCTTCCCTCCAGTGTGTCAACCGCGCCACCGAGCTTGGTGTCATCGGCAAACTTGCTGAGGGTGCACTCGATCTCACTGTCCATGTCTCCAACAAAGATGTTAAATAGCACTGGTCCCAGTACTGACCCTTGCGGGACACCACTCGTCACTGGCCGCCACGTGGACATTGACCCATTAACCACAACCCTTTGAGTGCGGCCATCCAGCCAGTTCCTTATCCACCGAGTGGTCCATTCATCGAACCCGTGACTCTCCAATTTGGAGACCAGGATGTCACGCGGGACAGTGTCAGGATAATAAATAATAGTTTGTTATCAGTTCAATAGATGTTCCTAGATCCACCATCAAACACTTGAATTTACTTGCCAATTGAAACTATTCACATATGGCTTAAATGAATAACTCCAGGGTTCAGGGTGTTTTTCTTTACCTCAACTAACAGCTCCATGATCTCAGTGAACAGTTCCCATAGGATAATTGAGCACAAGCCAGTTCAATCAGCAACAGCAGCAAAAATTCATTATTTTTCTTAATCTGCATGTCATATAGCCATAGATTTTAAAGTCAGAATGCCCATGTATTTTTTAAATTTGGCCACGTGCACAGAATTTCATGTAGTGTCCCTTTCAACAGATCCAATGCATTGTGTTTCACTAATGCACGTTTTCTGAAAAGACAGACAGTTCAAAGTGGAAGACATCATGAGATGGAAATCTGCAAATTCTTTTGTTAGCATGCAGTAGGGCGTTGCTGTTCTCCCAGATAAAAAGGCAAGGTAATTTCAAAGAGAGCTCCTAATTCTGCATAGTATTGGTTGTTTAGATAAAGCACATGATATTGCTCCTACTCTCTGAATAGACATGGAATTAGTCAATGACAACAGTTAATACCTGGACTGAAGAATCTGAGCTGTCATGTGTGATAATGAAATAAAATTCACACTGCTCCCTGCCTGGTCTGTGGTTCAAACTGGACCTTTGATTCCTTTATCACCATCCAGTCTTGGAATAAATCTTAGATATTCTTTGTGCCAGTTGAATTTACCCTGTTAAAGGGGATTAAAGTTCAGGGGGATGTAATCATAGAAGGGAAAGAAGTATTTAGCAGCCACTGGTCCTGCAGCCGAGCCACACCTCTAGCAGAAGCAATGACTACACTAGTTGAGGTGGCCATCCACGGAAAGAAGCCCAATGGCTTGGTGGTTAGATCAAGGATATGTTGGCATGAGGAAGGGCTTCTGTTTTGACTAACTGGCACTGACGTCCATCCTTATGTCATCTGAAAACTGGAATCATAGCCAAATATCCTAGGAGCAGTTGGACCACACTTGCACTGGGAGTTTCTCACGTAGGAGCTCTGCTGGTTTAGCAACTGTGATGGGGAGCGAGACAGCTAAAATCTACCACTCTTATTTTGGTTTGCTTTTTCCCTTCATTCATGACCAAACAGATCCCTGGCTTGGCCCACTGTGTGGCCACACAGAGTGGTGTCAGCGCAAAGGGAGGAAAGGAGAGCCTGACTGGGGGGCAGGCGTGCCTGACTGCCCTTTGCAGCTGCAGCTGTGATTAGACAGCCTCCTCAAAACCCTAGCTACTCAGTTGCTTTTGCCTGCCAGGAAACCAAGGAAGCCTGACTGAAAAAGAAAGTAATGTAAAAAAAAAAAGAAGGAAATGTAAAAAGGCCATTCTTAACTACTGGACACCTCTCCTCTGTGCTCAGTGTCTCAGCTTTGTGCAAATATATGCCTGGGTGTAGTGCAACCCTTTGGGCTGTGTGATGTTAATATAAAAAGAGCAGAGAACTCAAGAGAGAGATTTAGTTTTGAAGGGCTCTCCTTTCAGAGCAGCAATAGCATGATGCATAGAGCCCTTGGAGCTGCTGCAGCTCTGTCTTTTCCCATGAAGAAGAGCTCTGATTTCCATTGCTCTCACTCCATTGTTCAAGGAGAGAGTCATCCACTTCGCTCTGCTCCTAAGGTCCTTCCCCATGGCTCAGCACCAAAATGCCAACAGCCAGCTGTATTTTTTGTCTCCCTCATTCCTTTGCTTCTCTGCTTCTTCCTGGGAGAAATGGAAGTGTATTGGATCATCGTTATATCCCTTAATGCTTAATTAAGATTGTTTTGTGTCTTCCCCTTGCATAAGGGCTACAACATAGGTAAGGAAGGAAAGGTGACCTTGCATTGAAGACAGGGATACAAAACATTGGTTCATTTCCCAGCTCTGCCTGAAATTTCCTGTATTACCGAAATTGCTTATTGTCTCTGTGGTAAATCTGTGGGTTGCATTGCCTTTCTTTATTGCTGCTCTTCACTCATATAGTGTTCACCATAGCTTATCCCCCATTCCTGGTAATATGGCAGCAAACTAAAGGGTAACAACACATTTCACTTAATCCCTCCCTCCCTCCCTCCCTCCCTCCCTTCCTTCCTTCCTTCCTTCCTTTGCTCTGTGTGAATTTTTTCTCTCTCCATGCCTTCTGCAGCAACTTCACTACAGGACGTTAAAGGCCTCTTTTGGCTGACTGCATCTTTTTTTGTGAGTGTAAATAGTTCCAGGTGGGGACCCCCTCCTTATGACCAAGGGAAGAGTAAATAACACAACATACATTGCTTCAGGCTGGGAACAGGTGAAAATGCAGCGTAATGGGAATTCCATCTGAGAGAATAAATTCTCAGACTGTTTTAGTTGGTTGGTGTTAGTCATATCTTTGAAACCATTTTACTTAAGTTATAAAAGAAAAAAATACCCGCTGCGTCCCTCTCACAAATACAGCCTCAGATGCACCATTTCCTTCTCCAGCAATATCCATTTCTGTAAACATAAGGCTTTTTTGGTCCTTCTAATACACCTTTATATTTCTTACTCATGCCAAGCAGTTAGAAATTACCACTCTAGTTTTTATAAAGAAACTTTGTTGCATGTTAATCTAATCTAATACATCTCAGGACATTTATGAAGCACGGAAGGGTAGGTTTGAGTGGGTTCTGTTTTATGGAACTGAGACATCCTTTCAGAATATATGTGTTTCATAAAGAGGACATAAATTAGTAAAAGGTAAATTTGAATAAACTGGTCATGTGGTAACCTAAGGAATTGAATACAATCTGTTATTAATTCTAAGTGGTTTAAACCAATTTTTTTTTCTAAGACCAATGTTGCTTGCTCCCAGCTTTTGTAGGGGGATTTGCTTCCTACATCCTTACTGACAAAACTTAGACTTTCCAGATGGAGCTTTTTTCTTTTAACTAGCTGACTGAGAACTTGTGGATCAGGATGGGCAGGGGCAGGTGACATTATAGTGGGGGTCTGCTACAGGCCACTCAACCAGGAAGACTGAGTGGAGGAGGCCCTCTATACACAGACAGCCTCATGTTCAGAAGCCTTGGTCCTCATGGGGGAGTTTAACCACCCCGGTATCTGTTGGAAGGACAACACGGCAGGGCATAGGCAATGCAGGAGGTTCCTGGAACACGTCGATAATAACTTCCTTCTCCAAGTGACAGAGGAGCCAACAGGGAGCAGTGCTGTGCTGGACCTTGTTCTCACTAACAAGGAGAGGCTGGTGGGGAACGTGAAACTCAAGGGCAGCCTTTGTTCCAGTGACCATGAAATGGTGAAGTTCAAGATCCTTGGGGCAGTGAGGAGGGCGCACAGCAAGTTCGCTACCTGGACTTTAGGAAAGCAGACTTTGGCCTCTTCAGGGATCTACTTGGTAGAGTACCATGGGATAAAGCCCTAGAAGGAAGAGGGGCCCAAGAAAGCTGGCTGATATTCAAGGATCACCTCCACCAAGCTCAGGAGGGATGCATCCCAAAAAAGAGGAAGTCAGGCAAAAAAGCCAGGAGGCCTGCATTGATGAACAAGAAGCTCTTAGACAAACTCAAAAGCAAAAAGGAAGACTGTCAAGGGTGGAAGCAAGGACAGGCAGCCTGGGAGCAATACAGAGAAATCGTCCAAGTAGCCAGGGATCAGTTTAGGAAAACTGATAGAATTAAATCTGGCCAGGGACATCAAGGGCAACAAGTAAAGCTTCTATATGTACACCAGTGATAAAAGGAAGACTAGGAAAAATGTGGGCCCTCTCCAGAAGGAAACAGGAGACCTGGTTACCCAGGATATGGAGAAGGCTGAGGTGCTTAACAAATTTTTTGCCTTGGTATTCACTGGCAAGTGATTTAGCCACACCCCCCAAGTTGCAAAAAGGCAAATGCAAGGACTGAGAGAATGAAGAACTGCCCACTGTAGGAGAATATCATGTTTGAGACCATCTAAGGAACCTGAAGGTGCACAAACCCATGGGACCTGATGAGACGCATCTGTGGGTTCTGAGGGAACTGGTGGATGAAGTTGCTAAGCCATTATCCATCATATTTGAGTAGTCATGGCAGTCTGGTGAAGTTCCCACTGACTGGAAAAGGGCAAATATAATCTCCGTTTTTAAAAAGGGAAAAAAGGAAGACCAGGGGAACTACACACCAGTCAGTTTCACCTCCGTACCCAGCAAGATCATGGAACAGATCCTCCTAGAACCTATGTTAAGATACATGGAAAAAGAGATGATTGGTGACAGCCAACATGGCTTTATTAAGTGCAAATTGTGCCTGATGAATTTCGTGGCCTTCTATAATGGGGCTGCAGTGTTTGTGGATAAGTGGTGAGCAAGTGACATCATCTACCTGGACTTGTGCAAAGCATTTGACACTGTCCTGCATGACATCCTTGTCGCTAAATTGGAGATGGATGGACCATTTGGTGGATAAGGAATTAGCTGGACTCAAAGAGTTGCAGTCAATGGCTCAATGTCCAAGTGGAGACCAGTGACAAGTGGTGTTCCTCAGGGGTTGGTATTGGGACCAGTCCTATTAAACATCTTTGTTGGCAACATGGACCGTGGGATTGAGTGCACCCTCAGCAAGTTTGCTGATGACACCATGTTGTGTGGTGTGGTTGACATCCTGGAGTGAAGGGATGCCATCCA